>CM050325.1:32755879-33122769 GCA_027475135.1 Bactrocera correcta
TAAATAACTGTTATTTAATTTTTTTCAATATTTATAGATATATATGTATAGTATATACATATATATATTTTTTTTATATGTTTTATTTTATATTTATTTATTTTTCTTCTTTCTCTAAATAGTTGAAATCTTTTTTTGTAAATTCATAGTATTTTGCTTTTTTTTTTGTATTTTTTATTTATTATTTTTTTTTTTGGTATTTTAT
Source organism: Bactrocera correcta (assembly GCA_027475135.1). Lineage (NCBI taxonomy): Eukaryota > Metazoa > Arthropoda > Insecta > Diptera > Tephritidae > Bactrocera > Bactrocera correcta. Next base: position 32,756,085 of record CM050325.1, read on the forward strand.
ACATTAAGAATATTTGTTTAGATTTTTTGTTACAATTTTTTGTTAAATAGCAATCATTTCTTTAAATAACTGTTATTTAATTTTTTCAATATTTATAAATATATATGTATAATATACACATATGTATATATTTTTTTTATGTTTTATTTTATGTTTATTTTTTTTCTTGCTTTGAATAGCTGAAATCTATTTTTTTTCAATATTTGTAAATTCATAATATTTTGTTGTTTTTTTTGTATTTTTTATTTATTATTATTATTTTTTTTTTGGTAGTTTATACATTAAGAATATTTGTTTAGATTTTTTGTTAAAATTTTTTGTTAAATAGCAATGATTTAAATGTTGTTGTTCAATTTAATTCAATTATTTATATTTTTTTGTCTTAATTTTGTTTGTTTTTTTTTGTAATATTTTTTAACTATATTAAATTAATTTTTTAGCTGAAGCTGAAAACTTTTATTTTCATGCAATTTTTATTATTTTGATTTGATTATTTAATTTTTATCTCTTTGTTTGGTTGTTTTTTGTTTTAGTTTTATGTGTTTAATTATTTTTAACTTTGTTATTATAATATTTTAGTTAAAGTTTTATTTTCTTTTAATTTTTAGTTTTTTTATATATTATTTTAATTTTATTATTAGAACTTTTTTATTGCATTACTATTGATTTTAGGTTTTATTTTATTATTTATTTAATATTTTTACCTATTTTTAAAAATATCAACATGTTATTATTATTATTTATTTGTTTAATTTTTTAATATTTTTTTTTTTTATTTTTAATTATATATGTTTTTGTTAAGTTTAACAATATTTTTTGTTTTTTTTTCTTTATTTTTTTCTATAATTTACTATTTTTTACTATATTTTTTTTTTTGTTTTTTAATTGATTCTAATTTTTTTTCTTTATATTTTATATATTTCTCTAATTTTTACGATTTTTTCTTATATTGTTTTAGTATTGTTATTAATACTTTTTTAGTGTATTACTATTTTTTTCTAGGTTTTATTTTATTTTTGTAATATTTTTACTTACATTTTAATATATAATTATTAAATATTTTCTTTTGAATTTTGTAAAATTTTTCCTTTACTTTTTTTTATTTTATTTTTATTTATTTATTTTTTTTTTAATTTTTATTTATTTTTTTATTTTTAAATTTTTTTATTTATTTATTTTTTTTTTTTGTAAATTTTAAATTATTTTTCATTGTTTTCCATTATTTCCTTATTTTATTTTTGTATTGTATTTTTTATTATTCTTTTATTCTTTTCCTAATAGCACCCGTCCTAAATTTCTCTTCGCCATGCGTAACCGTAACCATTACCATACTTGGCAGCTCACGCATTGCTCCTCCGTTGTTTTTAGTACATACCATACACGCGTACTTTTAGTATCGCAGCATAAACTGGTTCGTGTCCAAGTTGTCCGCGTCACGAACAACAATTGAACATTGATAAATGTTGTTGTTTGGTATATTTTTATTAGTTTCATTTTTTTCCGTTTATTTGTTTTTCTTCTTAATACACACGACTAACACTTCTTTCTGCTTCGTTTAACTATTTTCATAAAGTACATACACCGATACACCCATGCTGTTTGTTGTTGTGTTATTGTTGTCCGCTTAGTCCATTACTTGTGCAGTGGAATTTTTAATTGAAAACTAGTCAAGCCAGAAATTAAGAAATGTGCTCAATTGTACTAGTCGTCGCATACCTTTTCTAAGCAAACTAGCACATATGTACTTATCTGCATGTGTGTCTGTGCGTGTGTGTACAAATATAACGATATAAATGGTTATCGGTTTTGTAAATGGAAAAAATGCAAATCACTATAGGCCGTGTGTTGATAAATACTTGCGGGGACTAAATTAAGAATTTGCTTAGTAGTTATTGACATTTTTGTCTGTCTGTACAGTTAGTTACAAGCAACTTTGTCGTTTGCTAAGTGCTTTCATTGATTTATTTATGTTTCTTTTGCACAGCAGAAGCAGTTGTTATGTAACCGTTGTGCTTAATTATTATTATTTTCTTTAAATTTAGTTTTCATAAGAAATGTTGCCAGCTTTGTCTAGTCTTTCCCTAATAATTATTTAAAGAATAGCTGCTGTGAGTAACATTTATGCTAATATAAGTACACATATGTATACATGTATGTTCGGAAAAATATGTGCATAGGTATGTACGCATCTAATTCTCCTTAAATTCAATTTGTTTATATTTTTTTTGCCACAAGCACTTAACAACGGGGGATTTTTGGTGAACTATTTGAGGTGTGTCGTCACAATATATGTACATACTTATGTATGTATGTTTGTAGGTGCATGTGTTCTAATTTTATTTGCGCAAAGCAACGCTTTTAGTATTCCTGTTAGGTAGTCAGGTGCGAAATTTCTAGGAAAAATTTAATCAGCAGAAATAATTTGTATTTACATATGTATGTATGTATATCGTTTGCTGTGAAAAGCGAAAAATACAGACGCGTGAACTATGTATCTATGTATGTATGTATGTATATTTGGTAGGACTATTCATTTCAAACAATTTAGAATAAACACAATTTTTTTTTTTTTTTTTTTTCGGCAAAATATGATAAAATATATTAAGTAAAAAAACTTTAATCATAAAATTATAAATTTAAAAATTTAAAATTTGGTAAATATATTGAATTAAAATTTTACTTTATTAAAATTAATTTTAATAAAAAATTTTAATAAAAAATTAATTTTAATAAAAAAATATTTTTCGAATTTTAAATAATTAAGTAGTTTAAATTTAATTAAAATTTTATTTTTTTAATTTTTTACGAAATTTTTAAATAATAAAAATTAGAGAAAAATAAACGTTAATTAAAATAGAAAAAATTAATTTGAAAAAATATAAATATAAAAAATACAACATCCAAACATACATACATACATATGTATGTATATGCTTTTTGGAAAAATTAGTTCATTAACAATGTGGCAACTATGTGGTCATGTATTTTTATGATAAATTAATTAATCAATTAATTATTGAAACAAGGTGCAAAAAATTATTGAATATTAAACTCAAAATTTAATAAAAAAAAAATAATTAGTTTAAAACAAAATTTAAGTAAAATAATTAATTTTAATTTAATTCAATTAATTAAAATGAAATAAATGTTAATAATGAAAAAAATATTTAACTGAAATAACAAAAAAGTAAAAAAAATATATATATATAAATAAATATGGATTTAATTAATTCAGATGAAAAAAAAATTAAAGAAATAAATATTTACTTAAATATTAAAATTAATTTTACGAAAAAAATATATGTTTTTAAATGAAAACTGACTTTAAAAAAAAAAATATATATTCCAATAAAAGCAAAAAACCCAATTACTAAACAAAATTTAATTAATTTACTTCAAATAATTGTAAAAATTTAATAATAGATAAATTTTTTCGAAAGAAAAATTTAAAAAAAAAAATTGTTTAATTAATTCACTTCCAAAATCAGTTTAAATAAATAGCCATTTACTTGAATATTAAAATTAATTTTAATAAAAAAAAAAAAAAATTTTTTCAGATCAAATTAAAGTATGAAAATGAAATTTTAAAATTTAAATTTTTGATTAATTCACTTTAAATTATAATAATTATTTAAGTAAAAATTTAAATTTCTTTTAATTATTAAATTGATTACAAATTTAAAATTTGGTAAAGATTTGTTGCTAATTATAATTAATTACTTAATTAAGTAATATAATTTTAATTATAAATAATTAATTATTTATTTTTTAAATTGCAGTGAAATTTAAATAAAATTTAAAAAAACTAATCATTAATATTAATAAAAATTTTTAATTAACTTAATTATTAATTATATTAAATAATAATTGAGGTGGCACAAATTTTGTAATTAAACGAAAGCTAGCAATCTCAATAAAAATAAAATTCCCTTAAACTGACTTGACGTCATAAAAAAATTTTTTTTACTTCCTTATTTTTACTTATTTTCTTAATTAAAGTGTGATCGCTTCAATTCACCATCACAACACATAAGTATGTATAGCGAAAACTTGATAACACCTACTAAGCCTTATTACTTATTGGTAATCAGTATTTGTCTGCGCGCAATTGCTCACGCGACATTTCAATTTTTTATTTAATTTATTTCCACTGCCAAATTCTTATTTATGCTCATCCGCAATTGTATTTGCTTCCAAATGCTTTAATTGTTTACTGATTACAAACAAATACGCACGCAACAACAATTTCCTTTTGACAGACACAGGTACTTGGTTGCTAGTAAAATACGAAAGCATAAAATTGAGCGCATCAAAGCCAATGGCAAAAGCTCGGCTATAAATTCGTTTCAACTCAACAGCTCGTTGACTGTTTCATTGCCTTTCGCGCTACAAAAAAATATGACGCTTTGAACTGCACCTACAGCCATTTGTGGCCCAAGCGCACACAATCGCTGTGTACATATACATACATATGTATGTATGTATGTGTATGTATGTTTGTTTGTGTTTGCCATAAATAAAGCTGCCACCTTCATGTTAAAAACTAAAGCACACGCTCAACTTGACTTTGGCCCGCTCATACAAGCATTTTGAACATCGCTTGTCAGCCAGCTCCCCCCTCCCCCCGCTGGGCATGCCGCGCAAATACGCTTGGCCTAGGCACACACACCTCTCATATCTTATCTAATTTTCCAGGTAAACTTTTTTCACAGTCATAAATTTTTTTCACCGCAATAATAGTAACTAATCCGCAGCTGTGCGTGTGTATGTGAGTGTGTGTGTGTGTGCTTGGATTTTTTTGTTAATATTTATTTGACTTCTTTTAATTTCATATGCCCCAATTTGTTGTTAAGCTGGTTGCCAATCTAATATTTACTAATTTCATACTTGAAACTGTTTATTCACCTCGTCTTTATTTGTGTGTGTGTGTGGTTGTGTAATGAGGAAAAAGTAAACTATTTGGCTTAAAATTAATGCTAATATAAATAATTTTCTGATATCGCTTTATAAAAGTGTATCTAAATATTTGCCTTGGTTTCGTTTCCTTCGTTGCGAGCAAATATTTTGCCACTTTCCATATGCGTCTGTGTGTGTGTGTGTGCGTGTGTGGCAAATTCGTAATTCGCCATGTGCTGGCATTTGTTTTCTGTGCGCCACAATTAGATAATGCCATCAGTTTTTTTTTTTATTGTTTTCGCTTTATTCACGTCATTATTTCAGCATTGTCTGTCAAGAACGCAAAACAAAAACAAAAAAAAAATAAAATTTCAAAATTATAAAAAAGTAAATCCAAGTCAACGCGCTTGATGTTGATGTGCACGTTAGTCGTTAGTCTGGCGTAACTAGTTAACGCTTGTGTCTACAAAACATGCTGATTGCTAATCTCTATTTACAGTTGGTTATGTGTACCGTTATGTGGTGCCTTGCTGCAGTATAATTGTTGTTAATGAACAATTTTGTTTTATGAACTTAAAAAGTTTAGCGTGTGGCACGAAAATATGTAATACATACATGTGTATATGTAAGTATGTATGTATGTACAAGTATAAGTGCATTAGCTCGATTAAATCAGTACGTTATTATTTAATTTATTTTATTTTTTTTTTATATTTTTATATTTTTATTTTTTTTTATTTTTTTATATGTTTTTATTTTTTTATATTTTTTTAAATTTTTTTTTTTTTATATTTTTTTTTAATAATTATATTTTTAATAATTTTTTATATATCTTTTTTAATAATTATATTTTTAATAATTTTTTTTTTTAAATTTTTTTTTATATATATTTTTTTAATACATAATATATATTTTTATTTTTTTTTTTAAGTAATATTTTTTTTTTAATTTTTTTTAAAACACATTTTATTTTAATAATTTTTATCATTTTTTCTAATTAGTTTTTTTTTAAAAAATTTTTTTTATAATTATTTTATTTATTTATTTTTTTTTGTTTTTTTAATTTTAGTTTTTTCCATTTAATTTTACATTGTGTTCTTTTTTCAAGCTGTTTGCTCTTATGTATGTATGTATATATGTGTCTGTGTATGTTTGTACTTAATGTTAAGTGAAGTGATAACCCTTTTAAAAACAAATTTAGATTGACATTTAGGTGACTCCAGTACATACATACATAAGCAGAAATTTTCGTCATTACAAGGTTGTCACGAAACCCACTTATTCACACAAATACATAGATATAATACATAAGTATGTACAATATGTAATTGTATTTTTTTTTTGTAATGAGTACGGCATTACAATACAATCCTAGGCGCCTTGAGTACTTGAAATGACTATACAGTTTGAAATACATACTATATCACAGACACCTTGCAATCGATAATGAGATTTTGTAATGATGACTACTGAATACATTGATTCAAAGCTGAGTACTTAAAAGTGATACCGGTGGTTTGAAGAGCTACGTATGTATATGAAAAAGAATAGCTTTTAATAAACTGTTAATACTTTGAGATACTAGAGAACACTCCAAAGTAATACTAGAAAAACACTATATAAATATTATAAATACAAACTGATTACATATCTTATGTTGATACTGATTACTTTTGTGTGAATATTAATTACCTCGAACTGACATTAAGTACTTCAAGTAAGCGCTAAGAGCTTTTATAACAGTAAAAAACAAAAAGTAATTTTAATTGTAATGGTAATTGTATTTGCAATACATGTAATTGTAATGTTTCCTCAAATCTTGCATTACTTTATACTTCCAACTTATGCTGCGTTGTTATGAACAATTCAGTAATATATAAATCGATATTATTTACAGATACTGAGTGCTTTGAAGATTAATTGATATTGATTACTTTTGAGAAAAATTAAATACATTGAACTGTTACTAAATGCTTCAATTAAGTGCAGAGAACTTTTACAGTAGCGTTTTTACAAAAGCACATAACAATAAGTAATTGTAATGGTAATGGTAATTGTAATTGTAATGTTACTTCTAATATTGCATTACTTTGAACTTTTAATTGATGCTGCGCTTTAATATTATTCCAACTTCCAACTTTTGCTGCGTTTTTCTGAACAATTTATTACCTAAATCGCTGTTAATAACACTTACTGAGTGCTTTGATGATTACTTGATATTGATTACTTTTGCGAAAAATCAAGTAATTTATAAAATGCTTAAAATAAGTGCAGATGACTTTTAAAATAGCAACAATAAGAATTTGGTATAGTAATGGTAATGGTAATTGTAATTTTTCTTCCAATATTACATTACTTTGTACTTCAAATTGATGCTGCGTTTTATTGAACAATTGAATAATCATTACTGAATGCTTTTTAGATTACCAAATACCTTAAATTGCTACTGATTACTTGTTTGTAAATATTAAGAATCTCGAACTTATATTGAAAACTTAAAATAAATGCTTACAACTTTACAACAGCAAACAACAATAAGTAATTGTAATGGTAATAGTAAATTTAATGAAAATTGTAATTTTAATTGTAATATCAATTTAAATTATAATTTCAATGGTAATTCATTTATATGTAATCAATAAGCCTCTAATACTGATTTAATAGTAATAATAAATTTATGGCAAACAACAATAAATAATTGTAATCGCATTGGTAATCATAATTGTAAAAATAATTGTAATTGTAATGGTAATGGTACTTGTTGTTTCAGCAATAATTTTAATAGTAATTAATAATAGTAACAATTAATTTATGGCAAATGACAACAAATAATTATAATGGTAGTGGTAATCGTAATCGTAAAAATAACTGTAATTGTAATGGTAATGCTACTTGTAGTTTTTATTATAATTTGAATGTTAATTAAAGTAATTAAAATAGTAATTATAATTATTCGACTTTAATACTGATTTTGTAATAATAATTAATATTTATATATGGCAAACAACAATAAACAATTGTAATCGCATTGGTAATCATAATTGTAATTGTAATGGTAATGGTACTTATAGTTTTAATTATAATTTCATTGGTAATTAAAGTAAATGTAATAGTAATTATAATTAGAACTGATTACTTCGACTTTAATACTGATTACTACCTTATTTTTGTAGTAGGTAATGAATACTGACCCATGAAGTAACTTACTTTGTCATCAAGTTTTTTCATAAATTGCAGTTATTCAAATGCACCTTTATACACTAGTTTCGTTTGACTTTTGTTTTCTTTGATTATGCTCGCGATTAGCTTTATTGCCAAAAATCAATAAATTCATTAACACAAAACAACTTGCAAATCAAGTGTAATTCTTTAGCTGTAATTACACTTGCGCTAATGGACGCCTACACCATGCATTTGTGTTTGGACACTCTTTCATTGTGCCACTTGCGCTGCCATCCGCGCCGCGCCGCCCCGCCCACACAAAGCTCGCAAATCACCTCAAACTTTGCCCTCACTTAAATCCTTGTTATTATTTTCCCCATTATTTCACCAAACAAACAAATGCATATTCATCATATGCGAAAAGCACACATTTGTGCTTATTTCATATGATGCTTTCACATATCGTGCATGCATGTATGGATGTGTGCGTGTATGGGTGGGTGTCTGTGTGTGTCAGCACGTCTGTTGACCGTAAATATGCGCATACAAATATGTGCGCTTGATATTCGTTCGTTTGTAGGGTCTTAAGTAAAGTAAACACACTCGACAAAGTGAAAACAAACATATCAACAAAATGATAAGTTCAACCCTCTCGAAGCTGTAGCCACTATTTTCCCCGAACAGACAATGTGCACGAACGCTCTGGCTGACTTTGGGACGATGGCGTTTGGGTCGCGTCAACAGCGTCAACGGTAACTACTTGCAACTTAATCTACACACACATAACATACACAGACATATACATATGTGTATACATACAGACTCACAAATGGCATATGTATATGTAATTATGTGTATATGCCGACCACTAAATGTGCAGTTGTGTGTGTGTGTGCGCACGCATTTACTATCGCCACCACTGTTATTTATTAAAAAAGGAAAAGGCGAAATGGCAGTTCATGAAATGAAGCAACTAAAAACAAACTTGGCTTTTGCTGCTTGCGTTTGTATGGCGAGAGACCCCAAACATTTCATCAGCGCGCAGCATTGTTAATTTCCCTTTTCTGTTGTTGTTTTTGTTTTTGCATTTCGCTTTGAGTCCATTGATTGCATGCTCGTGCGACCCACCACATTGCCTGTCGGCCCAAACAGCCATTCGACCATCCGTCCCACCATCTGTTCAACCATCCGTTCCACCATCCGTCCCACCATCCGTCTCACCATCGGTCCGTCTATCCGTCCAACCATCCGTCCCACCATCTGCCCAACCATCCATCCAACCATCGGTCCATCTATCCGCCACACATCCATCAATCCATCCAACTAGCCGTTCAGCCGTCCGTTCGTCCAACTAGTGGCAGCCAGCAGCGTGTTTCTTTACAAAACGCTATTCCTATGCCATCATGCGCCTTTATACTCATATTGCAAACAATTGGGCTTTCCTCATACACTTTCATGTACGTGTGTGTTGCAACTATTTGTTATTTCTGCTTGTGCTCTATTGTTTTAGGCCTCAGTCCCCACAGTTGGGGCGTGAGCGTGCTGGCGACGTGACCTAGAGACATTCTGGCCCAAAACTATAACGCTTCTTGTGTATATGTTGCTGTGTGTGCATGTATGTGTGTACTATTAAGATTTCCATTCTGTGGCAAGCAACACAGAAGGCAGGCGCACAAATTACGCTCGCTTTGTTTTGCTGCTTTTATTTTAATTATTTTCTTGTTTGGATTTTTCAAATGCAAATTTCACAAATACTTTTGCTGCGCCATGCTTTCATATTGGCGCTGAGGTCATTGAAATATTCTCATGTTGCTATATTTTCATCTTTCTATTGTATAATAATGCCTTCTTGGCTTTTATGAATTCTTTCATGTACACATTTTAATGCATATAAATAATGTATTGTTTTTGTTGTTGTAGTGTTATGAAATGTGGCTTACTTTGGTTCTATATGGTCTATGCGGTATTTTTAGACAACCACAATGCAAAAGAACGCTCGTTAGTTTAGCGTTTGCTATGAAAAACAACAAAACGCGCGGTTTTGTGTAAGAAATTTTATGCAGAAGCGTTGCCCAGTTGTAGTTAGAACAGCAAGTGCGCAAAAAAATTCGCAAAAATACAAGTCACGATTTCTGCATATATTTTAATAGTAAATATTTATCAGTTGAGAGTTTTAATACAAAAATTGCTTTTGTTGGTCTGCTGCTTACTCATACATATGTATATCTCGCGTTTGTATATAGGCGTCTTTATATGCTAAGTTTCGAAGATATCGTTCTGAAATTTTGCACACATTCTTTTCTCCCTAAAACGTTACTTACTTGTCAAAATTACCGTTATCGAACCACTATAGCATATAGCTGCCATACAAATTGATCGCTCAAAGTTAAGTTTTTGTATGAAAAACTTTTTTATTTAACAAGATATCGTCACGAAATTTTACATAAATTATTGTTTATGGCAACCCTACCATCTCCAAAGAAATTGTTCAGATCAGACCGCTATAGCATATAGCTGCCATACAAACTGATCAATCAGAATTAAATCCTTGTATGGAAAACTTTTTCATTTAACGGGATATCTTTAAGAAATTTGGCAGGCAATATCGTCTACATCAACACTATAATCTGCGCAGAAATTGTTCATATCGAACCATTATAGCTTATAGCTGCCATACAAACTGATCGTTCAAAGTTAAGTTTTTGTATGAAAAACTTTTTTATTTGACAAGATATCGTCACGAAATTTTACATAAATTATTGTTTTTGGCAACCCTGCCATTTCCAAAGAAATTGTTCAGATCAGACCACTATAACTTATAGCTGCCATACAAAGTCCTTGGATCAAAATAAAGTCGTTGTAAGGAAAACTTTTTCATTTAACGGGATATCTTTGAGAAATTTGGCAGGCAATATCGTTTACATCAACACTATAATCTGCGCAAAAAAAGTGCAGATCAAACCACTATAGCTTATAGCTGCCATACAAATTGATCGCTCAGAATTAAGTCCTTGTATGGAATACTTTTTCATTTGACAAGATATTTTCACGAAATTTCACATGAATCCTGGTCCAAAGCAACGCTTTAATCTACATAAAAATTGTTCACATCAGACCACTATAGCTTATAGTTGTCAAACAAACTGAACGAACAAAATCAGGCTCTTGTATGGCAACTTTTATTTGTGCAGGGTATTATGGCGTAGGTGCAACCGAAGTAACGTTTATTCTTGTTTTTTTTTTTCATCATAAGATGACCTTCACTATTTAGTATTTCTTTACAGTTTAGCCTTATCGCCGTACACCCTCACTTTTTTTTATCACATTTTTAGGTCACATTTTCCACTTTATTTACTTATTTTCGTATATTTATTAAAAATTCTTAAATCTTATATCACGTTTCGCTTTTGTTTGAGTTGCTTGCCTTTATTTAATTTCGCTGATAGTCCGTTATTTGAGTAGATAAGCTAAGGCGAATCATAAGTAATTTTTCGCTAAAGCCTTATTATGTAATTAAATAAATATTTTCTTGCTTAGTGGCTGATTTTTTCGGCTGTGCGCATGTAATTTGACGAGTGCCATAACTGCAACAAAAATGTGCGTATATATGTATATATATATATTTGTATGTATGTATGTATATTAATAAATGTACATTTATATATACATACACACATACATATACATATGTACCTCCATGTCGTATGTGCGGTATTAGGCATTTTTCGGTTTAATTACCTAAAATAAACAAAAAAAAATAGTTGAAAATTTTACTTAAGCGCAGCATTTTTCCAAATATAGCCGCTCATACATTATGCCAGCAACGATTTTACTACAGTTTTTGCTGCAAACACACATACATACATATGCTCAAATTTATTTGTTCAAGCATTTTTTACGACTTCACACCTCAATTTACTGTGTCTCTATAATGCCCAGCTTGGTATCATCCCGCAACGTCGTAAATTTCCTTCCCTACCTGTATTTCGCTCGCCGCTCTTTATGGTCGTTCTTAGCGTAAATCCCGCTGAATTTGTTTGCTCAGCGTAACACCCAGATATTTTATAGAAATTTTTTTAAATTTTTTCAATTTCAATTTCATTTTATTGTGTGCTCTGCAGCCAGCCATTAAGCATTTCTACATTTCCTGCGCTCTTTTCTATTTACCTTTGGCTTAACGCAGTTTTCACACTTGATAACGGCAACGGTTGCGGCTGAACGCATACATAAGTATATGTATTTATATGCATATATAACACATAAGTATTTATGTAGGCATATGTGTGCTACGCTTGTGTGTTGTGGACAAATTCAGGGCCAGGCGCACGCGCGTTAAATTGATTTATGGCGGCGTTGCAGCAGGCCAAAATGCTGTTTGCGCATTTTTCTTTATAACCAAATGTGTACATATGTACATAAATATAGTAAATAAGCATATTTACGTAAATAAATGTACAATATTTGTGCTAGTTGTCGGAAATTAGAATAATTTGTAGAATATGTGCCTGGTGATAGTACAAGCAAGTAAATATTTGCATATAAAAATTCATTGAGTGTACTTATTCCCACTTTCCCAAGTAAAACTGATTAGAAAAGTATCTGTAGCAATTGTTGTCAGCACCTAGACTGTCGGAGAACCTAAAAGGTACACATAAGGATGTACTGACTGTCTCCTGCCTGCCTGTCCGCCTTTATATACGCCATCTAGTCTCTTAATTTTTGAGTTATCGATCTGAAATTTTGCACACGTTCTTTCCTCCATAAGAAGCTACACATTTGTCGGAATCACGAATATCGGACCACTATAGCATATAGCTGGCATACAAACTGATCGATCAAAAGCAAGTGCTTCTATGGAAAACTTTTTTATTTAGCGAGTTATCTTCACTTAACTTGGCACAAATTATTAACCAAGATAGTGCTATAATCTGCGTAAAAATTGTTCAGATCAGACAACTATAGCTTATAGCTGTCATACAAACTGATCGATCAAATTTTAATCCTTGTATAGAAAACTTATTCATTAAACAAGATATCTTCATGAAATTCGGCACAGATTACTGTTTGAGACAATGCTTCAATCTCCGAGAATTTTGTTGAAATCGCACCACTATAGCATATAGCTGCCATACATACTCCTCCATTAAAATCATGATACAAATCTTTTTATATCCTTTTAATCTACAAGAAACGAACCTGTGGAGGGTATTACAGTTACGGTATGTCGTTCAATAATAATTCAACTTTTTTTTTAATAAAAATAAAAATAAAAATAAAAAAAAAATAGTTTAAAATAATTCTTCTAAATTACAAATAGTTAATAATTGTTTGTTCCAAATTTGTTTGGCGAGATTAATAAGAATTTGAGTAAAGTCCCAAATTTTAAGTTCAATTAATGATTTCTTAGTACTATTATCGCCATTTTTCCCTTCACAAATTTTTACAATTTCCACAAAATTTTGAGCTGTTTTCAAGTGAATAAAAAATAATTTTTTGCTTTGTTGACGTCACAATAGCGCATGCGGACATTAAGCTGTGGTAACGCGCTCCGCTCAGACAACATACTTTCCTGTCTCATAGTCTTAGACTCTGCTTTAAATTTTTTTCTTTTTTATTTATAATTTTTTTCTTCTTTTTTATTTATTTTTTTATTTTTATTTATTATTATTTTTTTCTATATATTTTTTTTATATTTATATTTATATTTATGTTTTATTTTTATTTTTATTTTTTATTTTAATTTTATTTTTATATTTATTTTTTATTTTATTTTCTTATTTTATTTATATTTATTTATAATTTTTTCTTTATTTTTTTTATTTATTTTTAATTTTTTTAAGTTTTTTTTTTTAATTTTATATTTTTGTGTTTTATTTTTATTTTTTATTTTATTTTGTATTTTTATTTATATTTATTTATAAGTTTTTCATTATTTTGAATTTTTTTTTATTTTTAATTTTTTTTTTATTTTTAATTTCTTTTTAATTTTTTTTTTGTTTTTTTTTTTTTAAATTTAAATTTTTTTTATTTTATTTTTATATTTATGTTTTATTTTTTATTTATATTTATTTATAATTTTTTCTTTATTTTTAATATATTTTTATATTTTTTTAAGTAGTTTGGTTACTAATCAGTCTGCAATTTAATTTAGTTGTTACTCTGCACTTCAGTTCTTACTTAGTAAAATCAAGAGTATGCGCTTTTAGCTGTGTGTAGATCCCCAACTCAGCTGCATTGTTGTACTAGTAAGCCTGTTGTTGCGAAAGTGCACCTACTTCAGCTGAAATGTGGTCAAAGTACAAGCACAATCATCGATCATGCCGATTGATTTTCGCCAGAAACCGCCTGTAGTTGCTTCATATACCATACATACGTATGTACATGTGTGTGCTGACAACCGCTTTTATTTCATTTCCGACGAGGTGTTTGCGGTTTCCGGCTGTGTACTCAAAGTTTGCTGATGCGCCGACATTATCCGCTTCAAAATGCTTTACATAAATACTTACTTACATGTTTGCATGTGTGTGTATGTATGTATGTACAGTAGCTACACATTTAATTGCGGCGAAACTTTATTTTAATTGCTTAAAAATGCTTTTAAATGCTGAAGGTGGAGTTGGCGTCGAAATATGAATTCATTTATGCAATTAGGCACTTTTTTGTTGGTATTTTTGTGGGCAAGGGCGCGAAATTTCGAATAGTTTTGGTTGTGCTTTGAAAATTTCATGCTTCGCTAAGCGGCGAATTGGACTGAAGGCCAAGCGTTAGTGTTAAGTTCTTAAGAAAATCTGTTATAATTACACAGCAGCGGCGTTCAAGTACGTGAAAACTTATGAAATCATGTCGATATTACTATTTTTATTACACGATTGTAACTGCGTAATCACCATAACAACAACAATAATAACATAACATCAATTGTGTCGAATTTAATTAAAGTGAAGAACTCGAAATCATTTCAAAAGCATTTGTACAAAGGAAAAAATATATCTTTCTTTGTATGCAAAAAGAATGAATGCATGCGTTTTTTAGCGTCGCCAAGCTTAGAATACATAAAAGGAACACAAAAGTAAGCGGATTGCAAAGATACATAATTGAAGCGACATCAATGAATTTTTCGCTGGTTTCGAAGCGCGACTACAATTGAGTGAAATAAAAACGAATAGTTGAATGCCAAGTGAATTCATTAAATTCCTACAAAGCAGCGTGGATTTATGCAATATGCGCTACATGCAAGAGTGTGAAAGAGAAAAATCAAAAAAAAAAAAATAAAATAAAAGTAATAATAAAAAGTGTCTTGAAATAAAAAAAAAAAAAATGTCTTGAAATAATAATAAAAAGTTTCGTAAAATACTAATAAAAAGTGTCACGAAATATGTGCGAATATGGACAAAAATGAAATCGCACTGTGGTTATGAAATTCAAAAGAATATTTCAGTGAAATTGAAAACCGTATGAAATCATGAAAAAATGAGTAAAAGAAGTTGCAAAATAGTTGCAAAAAATTTATGGAATGAAATGGAATACGCAATAAAATGAATTCACAGAAGTGAAAATGTCATACACACAAAATAAAAAATACATTGTGACAAAAAAATACACGGAAATTGTAAATAAAAAAATTAGATTAAAAAAATATTTAACTATGCATGAATATTTATTTCGTCACCGTCAAAGTCATGCCAAATAAGAATACATTGTGTCAAAAAAGTATCCGGAAATTGTAAATATAAATTTTGTGAAACACTTATGCCAACGATTTTTCAATTTTAATTAAATTTTTTTAATTTAAATTAATTTATTTGCTTTTTATATTAAATATACTAAATTAGTATAAAAAAAAATAAAATAAAAAATGCAGTGAAATGTATAATTATGAAATTATGGTGAAAATTAAATTGTGAAACATTTATGCCAACGATTGTTAAATTTTAATTAAATTTTTTTAATTTCATTTAAGTTATTTGGTTTTTTTTATATTAAATATACTAAAATAGCATAAAAAAACACAAAAAAAAATGCATGGAAATGTATAATTATGAAATTATGGTGAAAATGAAATTTAAATGATTTTTTTTTTTTTTCAATGTTAGTAGAAAAGTATGCTGAATTCTAGTCTGGAAAAATTATTAAGAGTTATAAAATGAGTAATATAAAATAAGTTTTAGAAGAAAAGTGTAGTGAAATCAATTCCATTTCTACGAATCATTGCAAAAGTGAATGAAATTTAATGAAAAAAAAAAATAAAAATTATGAAAACATGATGAAATTAAGTGGATATGAAGAGACTTTACCGAAATCGGTTATTTATTATTAAACTGTGATGAATTTAGGTTAAGTTGAAGTGAAAAGTAACGTGAAATAGATTGGAGTATTCTCAATCATAGTAAGACATATGTAAGTGAAATAAAATGAAATGAAATAAATATTATGAAAACTTGGTGAAATCGATCAAATTTGAGTGAAATCATAAAGTGTTGTGAAACAAATTGGATTATTCTGCAGCGTATTGAAAAGGTATGAAATTCCACGAATATTACGAACATTTTTTAAAATCAAGTTAATTCGATGTGAAATTAAAAATTTTAATTTGGAGATGTTGGTAATATGGGATATGATATCTAATAAAGACTCTCTGAAAATTGGAGATAAATCGGTCTAGTCTTCTTCTTCTTCTTTACTGGCGTAGATACCGCTTACGCGATTATAGCCGAGTCAACAACAGCGCGCCAGTCGTTTCTTCTCTTCGCTACGTGGCGCCAATTGGATATTCCAAGCGAGGCCAGATCCTTCTGCACTTGGTCCTTCCAACGGAGTGGAGGTCTTCCTCTTCCTCTGCTTCCCACGGCGGGTACTGCGTCGAATACTTTCAGGATGGAGTCATGTGTAGAAGTTCACGCAAGTGAGGAAAGTTCTCTGATCGCCATTCCCTTGGGAGTGGCCAGAAACGATTCTTTTACATATGACTCAAGCAGCCCACGACTTCCGGTCTTTGACCAAGTATCCTCTAGGTAGCCTAAGAACATCCGTTTGAAGGCGAGCTAAAGTGAGAAGGCGAAATATTCCCTACTTAGGGTTGTGATCTGGGCTTGGGACCCGCCACGTAAAAAAAACACCCCCAATGAAAGGAAAGAACAAATCGGCCTAGTAGAAGCTGAGAAATCGATGTTATCGTTTTGAAAAACACAGTTTCAACAGAAAAATGAGTTGAAGGCCGTGTCAAGTGTCAAACTGTCATGTGATATTTGTTCAGCATTGCTTGGCATTTCAACATAGAAAGACTTACGTCTGAACAACGTTAACCAATCGTTCAACTTAATTTCGAAAATACACGTTCAATAAAGAATGTGTTTCGTGCTCCATGGTCAACATAATCAGGGTACAATGCCCAACACCATCATCCATCTTGAAACCCAGGATTTATATTTAATAATAATCGACCGAATAGACCACGTCCAGCACGCAGTGAAGAAAATATAGCAGCCGTGGCTGAGAGTGTACACGAAGACCATGGAGAGATGATTCGGCGCCGTTCGCAGCAACTCGGACTGAGGTATAGAACGACTTGCCCCATTTTACGTCAATATCAGCTTGTGCAAGAACTGAAGTCGCTCGATCTTCCAAGCGACATCGCTTTGTTCTATGGGCTCTTGCAAAGTTCCAACATGATCGGACGGATATGAGACAAATTTTGTTCAGTGATAAGAACCATTTCTGGTTCAATAGATATGTAATATAAGCAAAATTGCCGCATTTGGGACGAAGAGTAAACTGAAGGGATTCAAGAGCTGCCATTTCATCAAAAAAAAAAAAAAAAAAAAAAAAAAAAAAAAAAAAAAAAAAATAAACTGTTTGGTGTGGTTTGTGGGCTGATGGAATTATCGGTCCATATTTTAAACGACTATTTGGTGCCTGAAATGAAGCTTGTGATCTCGGCGAAATTTGGTTTTAACAAGACAAGCCACCACTTCGCACACATCGCATCAATCAATGGATTTATTGAGAGAACACTTCGTTGAGCAGATAGTTTCACGTTTTGGGCCGGTCGATTGACCACCAAGACTATGTGATATCAAACCGTTAGACTTTTTCCTTACAAGTACTTTGTGCCGCTCGTTCACTTTGTATGAAAACTATAAGCTTTATAGTGATCCGATATCGGAGGACGTTGCCTTCCGGGTGTTACACACTTCGTGGCGAACTTACTTTACACTGTTTAGCATATAAAAATGTTTTCATGCCAAGCTACCAAGATTACTCTAACTAATATTGTTGATAGAGTCTTCTAAACCAGTGAAATTAAAAGAAAAATTCAAATAACTAATAGCTCTGTCAAATCTAAGCAAATATTTGTGCCATAAATCAGCGTTAGTTACTCACCGCAATAGCTGTGCCCTTGATGCCACTTCTCCCTTTTTCTATATCTTCACTATTCCGTGCAATTATCGCTTTCTCGCCCACCCAACCTCATTCGTCTGCTGCGTAGGTCGACACACATTTAAGCCTATTATTCACCATCGAAATTGTTAAAAAAAAAGTTCATTGTGCTAACCAAAATTGTACATACGAGAGTTTAATAAGTTATTGACCGCCGCCCTGCTAGTGCAAAAGTTGCTAAAAGAAAGTAATTGTTTACGCCAATGCTTAATATATCCACACAGATGGACTTGAGCGCCCGGCTTTATGGCGCGCGAAACTGGTGAATAGATAAATAATTGCTGCATAAAATCGCTTTCTAATAAAAATATGGAGTCATGTGATTTGAAATATAGTAAAAAGAAATTAAGCATGATTAAAAAATTAATTCCATTGCGCAAATCGCATTATCAACGAAAGTTTGCTGTTGCTATTACATTTGTCTGTCTGATTAGAAAATTTCTCTTACCGTCGCGGGGCCAAACGAACACTCACTAGTCGCATGAACTGAAAACAAAGCAACAACACAATTTTCTTACTTTTTTTATCTTTACTTAAAATATTTTTTTAGTTCAACACGGTTGATTTGAAATAAGCGACTTGAGCAGCATGCGATTTAGCGTGAAAAAAAATGCTGGGTAATATTGGTTCCGGTAAATATCGTTCGAGAAATTTTGGCTCAGTCGCGCTACTCGCTTGTGTGAGTACTAGTCTAGTTTAAGCTTATTTGGAATATTTTGTTGTTGCTATTGGTTTAACATTTTTCAACAAAATTCAGCTTTTTTACTATTATTTCTCAGAATTGAAACTTTCTTATTAAATTAGAAATTATTTGTTTTATTAATTATTTTTTTTTAGCTTTTTTTGTGCTAAACAAATTTTAGCTGACAATCAGTGCCTGTGGTCGAGATTAATATTTTTATAGTCTCCGTTCACACTTGGGTGTTAATAAATTTTCAATAGCACGCTTGCTATATACATATATCGTCGCCTAAAATGGAAAACAAAGTATCATCACAAAAAAAAAAAAAATAGAAAATCATAACATCTATCATCAATCAATGACTAATATAATTCGCGGCTTCACAGCGAGCTCCTGAGTGAATTCTTGATTTTGTAAACTTCGACGCGACATAATTTTTGGTAGGCACGTGGTCAAGCGAATTTACATTATTATTAATATTTTAAATAATTTATATTAAATTGTCACGAAGTTTGTATATTCGTAGAACATACATATAAGGGATCAGCGTGTCAAAGCTGAGTCGATTTTAGCTACGCCCATCTTCTCGTCTATGTAGATGCGTAATAGTCGCTCAGTTTTTGAGATATCAAACTGAAATTTTGTACACATTTTTGTCACCATGAAGTTGCTCATTTATTGGAATCACTGACATTGGCAACCTGAAATATAGCCGCCATACAAAGTGACGGATCAAACTCAAGTCCTTATAAGGAAAAGTTTTTTATTTCACCAGATATCTTCATAAAATTCGGCATGAACTGTTCTCCAAGAAAGCGCTGCAATCTTCAAAAGTATTTTTTATATCGGACCACTATAGCATATAGCTGCCCTACAAACTTATCAGTCAAAATCAAATCTTTGTATGGAAAAATTTTTATTTGGCGAGATATCAACACAATATTCAGTATGAATGATTGATTAAGGCAACGATAGGATCTATGTGAAAATTATTTAGATCGGACGACTTTAGCATATATGTAGGTGTCATACAAGTTGACCGATCCATATCAAGTGCCTGTGTAGAAACTGTTTTATTCGATGAGTTATCTTCTCGAAATTTGGCATGAATTATGCCGAAAGACAGCGCTACAATCTTCGAAGGTATTGTTCGGATCAGACCATTATAGCACATAGTTGTCATACAAGCCGTGCAAAATAACTTCTTTTATGGAAAGCAATTTTATTTGAGAATGGTATCAACCGTCGTAAATGTTTTTGTTGTTGTTGCTATTTTTTTTTATTGTTTATGTTGTTTTTTTTTAGTTTATTTTAATAATGCTTTTGTTGGTTTTTACTTTTTTATACGTTTTTTTAATGACTTTTATTTGTTTTTTTTTTTTAAATTTTTTTTTTATTTATTGTTTTAATATTTTTTTTTTTTATTATTTTTAATTTTCTGTTAATTATTTTTATTTATTTTTTTGTGTATTTATATTAATTTTTTTATTTTGTTTCTGTTATGTTTTTGTTGTTCGTTTTTTATAGCTTTTTTTTAATATTTTAATGATTTTGTTGTTGTTGATTTTTTTAAAATTTTTTTTATTTGTTTATTTTTTAATATTTTTATTTGTTTATTTTTTAATATTTTTATTTGTTTTTTATTTCTTTAAATTTTGTTTAATTTAATTTTTTTTTATATATTTTTTGTTTTTTTTTTTTTATATATATATTGTATATATATTTTTTATAGCACATATTTGTCATACAAGCCGTCCAAAATAACTTCTTTTATGCAAAGCAATTTTATTTGAGAATGGTATCAACCATCGTAAATGTCTTTGTTGTTGTTGCTATTTTTTTGTTGTTTTTTTATTTTTTTTTGTAATGCTTTTGTTGGTTTTTTACTTTTTTATGTTTTTTTTTAATTAGTTTTACTTGTTTTTCTATTTTTTTTTTATTTATTATTTTTATTTACTTATTATTTTTAATTTTCTGTTAATTATTTTTATTTATTTTTATTAATTTTTATTTTTGTTTCTGTTATTTTTTTTTATTCGTATTTTTATAGCTTTTTAAAAATATTTCAATGATTTTGTTGTTGTTTTTTAAATTGTTTTTATTTGTTTATTTTTTAATATTATTATTTTTTTTTTTTTTTAAATTTTTTAAATTTTTTCTTGAATTTTTTTTTAGTTGAATTTTTTATATATATTTTTTTTATATTTTTTTTGTTTAAATTTTTTAAAAAATTTTTTTTTTGTTTAATATTTTTATATATTTTTTGTTTAATTTTTTTTAAATATTTTTTTTTTTTTTTTTCTGTTTTTAATATACTTTTACTTAATTTACAATCATTTTAATTTTTAATTATTACTTTCATTTAAATTTTTTTCTTTCACTTACATTTTGTTTAATTTTTTATACTTATTTGCATATTTTTTATGCATTTCATTTAATTTTTTTCTATACTTTTATCTTTTTGTTAATCAAATTGTTCTAAATCTTCCCCGCCTAACTCCTCAATTTATGTACTTTTCATGCAAATAGAAAATGCGCATAATTTAATCATTTCACATGGCCCAACAACAATTTATGCCACACTTAATTGCAAACTAGTGCTCTCATAAATATTAGCATATAAACCAAAAGCAGCAATTCAAATAATCAAATAAATAATAACTGAAAACACTAGATTACTCGCGTACCTTTTTAAGTTTGTGGCTCCCTGCAGCGTGCGTGGCCCACTTTAGCCGCGCTTAATTGTTATTGCACTTTATCATACATGTTACAATGTATGGATACTACACCTAGCAGATGAACGTATGTATGTATGTGTATATTTGTATGTATATGCATGTATGTGTTTCATAAAAATGTAATGTTTCCTCTTTTACATACAAAACTACTTGAAGACATATGTTTCCTTCACCTTACTACATGACCACACTTATGTGTACATATATAGATCATGTCTGCATATAAAAAAAATACACACACACACTCATATGTGTACGGCATTTACTTAGCATATGCTCGCTAGTTGGGCCGCAATTAGCCGCAATAAAATGTGTAAATTAGTCAAGTGCTGGGGATTCAGTGTGCCATGACTCGGCAACGAGTGCTTCTAGTTGTTGTTTTTACTGTTGTAGTTGCTTCGTATTTGTTTTATGTATTTTTGTTTTTACTGCAGCTTTTGTTTTCGCTTTAAGTACTTGACTTTCAAAAATACAAACATATGTTGGAAATGTGCATATTCTACCAATTCACGTCTCACCTCCCGTCTTGTGCCGTTTCCCATCTTTTGTGTTTTATTGGTTGCGTTGCTTCTTTTTTTCTCATTGCTTATTGTTTAATATTACTGATTGCTGCGACCACATGCCAAGCGGCGATCCATTAACGTCGCCGCTGACGCGCCTTTTACCTCATATTTACCATATATTCACGGATGTGTACTACGTGTGTATGTGTGTGTTGGGGCCCCTTCCGCAGAATTCTTATTTGGCTTGGGGAAATACAGCGGAGTATCACTTTTGTAGACATACTTTCCTTTTTTGTATTATTGCTTCATAAAGGTTAAACGCATAGGTGGCGGAAATAGGTGAAGCGCGCCACAGCGGACCGTTGATCCAAGTGCTTGCCCGTGCGTCAGCCGCCTGACTAGCTGTTAGTCAGTTGTTTGTCTTGCTGTAAATGTTTGCATTGGCTGGCCGGCTGACGGCGTTTGGTAGCATAAAGTTTGGTTTTAGACATTTCATATTGGAATTTTTGGCATCTCTGAGGCGCGCTCTCTCGCGCTTCACATATTTACTCAGCAGCCGTAATTGCTTTATGGCGCATATTTGGCAGCAATTTTTAATAGAATTTTAACTTTTTTCTGTTTTTTGACAAATTTGCGATTTTTACTGCATTACATGTACACATTTCTTTTCTTCTTTAGATCAATTTGGTGTACTGATTTTTAAATTTTTCGGCTTTATTGTCTGCACGGGCGTCTTAGTGGCGTAGTTTGAGTAGAAGGAAATCTGCTTTTATGGAATTTCATAATTTGAACTGCCAGAATTTTTCTAGCCGATTTAAATAAAAATAATACAAATAAATATTATATAAATAGATTAAAGTGGTAATAAAATTTCAAAAAAATAGCAAAAATTAAAAGAAAATATTAAAAATAAAATAAATATAAAAAAATTATGACACAATAATTACAAAAAAAAAAAAATAATTTAGAAAATATAGTATACAAATTAAAGTAAAATGACAAAAATTAAATAAATATTAAAGTAATGAAAAAAAAAAATACAAACAAAAATAAATTAAAAATACGGTATAAATATTAAAAAAAAAAAATTAAATAAAAAACATAAATTAAAAACATAGCATAAATTCTAAAAGAAAATAATAAAATAAAAAAAATTAGAAGAAATAAATTAAAAATAAGCAGAAATATTCAAAAAATAATGAAATAAAAAAATTACAAAAAATTTAATTAAAAAAATAGCACAAAAATTAAAAGAAAATAATAAAAATAAAATAAATATTAAAAAAAAGTAATGGAATGAAAAATAAAAATAAAAACTTAAAAATAGTACAAAAATTAAAAGAAAATAATAGAAATAAAGTAAATAATAATGAAAAAAAAATTATAAAAACAAAAAATATAATTTAAAAATATAGCTTAAACATTCAAAAAAAAATTATAATGAAATAAAAAAAAATTTCAAAAAAAAAATAATTATGAAGTTAGCGTGAAAAAAAAGAAAAATTAAAAAAAAATAATCAAAATAAAATAAAATTAGTTCATAAATATTAAAAGAAAATAATGACATAAAAAATATTAAAATTAAAAAATATTAAAAAAGTAATGAAATGAAAAATAAAAAAAAAAATAAATTTAAAAAATTTTACAAAAAATTTAAAAAAAAATAATAAAAATAAAATAATGAAACGAAATTACAAAAACAAAAAATAATAATTTAAAAATATAGCTTAAATATTAAAAAAAAAAATAATGAAATAAAAAAAATTTTAAAAAAAAAATAATTATGAAGTTAGCGCGAAAAAAAAGAAAAATTAAAAGAAAATTATCAAAATAAAATAAAATTAGTCATAAATATTAAAAGAAAATAATGACATAAAAAATTACAAAAAATTAAAAAAAAAAATACCTCAAAAATTTAAAGAAAATAATACAGTACAAAAACTAAATTAAAAATTATTAAACGAAAATAATAAAAAAGTAAATTCAAAGAAAATGAAATTTAAAATTAAAAAAAAGTGTAAAAACAAAAGAAGATAAAAGTAAAGTAAAAATAAAAAAGTATATGGCCAGCGTAAAAAACGAAGGAAAATAAAAGCAACAAAAAAACATATATTGCCACAAAAATACCTTTAAAGCCTAGCGAATTATTGCTCCTTTCAAGAAGCACTTCATTTTATTATAATTAAAATATTTGCCTTTTTCGCGCTACCTACCGCTTGCACAGCAAATACACACATCTAACTGCAAGTTTTTATGTATGCAATATGTATGTATGTATATGTGTACGTTTATGCCTACTACCGCAATTGCCTTCGCGTACTTTTGCCAATTTTGCCACCGTGCTGCAAGTAAACATATTTACTACTGTATGACTACCGTGCAGCTCAAAAGTATGTGTAAGCAGCCAAGCATGTCAGCGAAAAAAATACAAAAATAAAAACAAAAAAACATAAAAAATTTAAAAACAATTATAATACCCTTAATAGGTGCATTTCTTGTAGCATAAAATCATCAGTTTGTATGGCAGCTATATACTATAGTGCTCCGATCTGAACAATTTCTTGGGATATTACACGATTGTCTCAGGCAATAGTATTTACAGAATTTCGTGAAGATATCTTGTCAAATAAAAAAGTTTTCCATACAAGCACTTATTTTTGATCGAACAGTTTGTATGTCAGCTATATGCTATAGTGGTTTGATCTGAACAATTTCTTCAGATATTGTAGTGTTATCCTTAAAAATAAGCCATGCAAAATTTCGTGAAGATATCTTGTCAAATAAAAAAGTTTTCCATACAAACACTTATTTTTGATCGAACAGTTTGTATGTCAGCTATATGCTATAGTACGTCGATATCGATGGTTCCGACATATAAGCAACTTCTTTGGGAGAAAAAGGCATGTGCATCTCAAGAACTGCGAGACTAGTGCGCGTACATACATATGGGACCACAACATTTAATATACTCTCTTCATGGTATAACGAAAAAGTCCATAAAAAATTAAAAAAAAAGAAATAATAAAAAAAATCACAGACAACAAAATAATTGCAAAAGTAAAAAAAAAATATTTTTCCAGCAACAAAAAAAACGAGACCCGTCCATTAAGCATACGAAAAACAAAAAAAAAAAAAACGTAAAGTTTGAGAGAACAATGAAAAAATTGCAAAAATTAAAACTGCAACAACAACATTGTCTTTTCCAGCAATTACAACAACATCGTCGACCTTAAAGCATTCAAAAAAAATTGTCTGTTGTGGTTATTGCCTTTTAATTGAAATATTTTTCTCTGCACTTCTTATGCAGCTACTTCCACGGGCAGGTCAGACCGCTCGCTACTCGTCAGCAGAAGTGCTCTTGACTCCACGCCGACTGACTGCACTGCAAACATACTTATTTAAGTACCCATAAAACCCTATTAGCTTGCATCCTTTACGCTTAAGTACAATGGGCGAGCGGCCGCCGGCAGCAGCAGCAAAAATTTACAGTAGTTACATTGACTACAAGCGTTGACCCTTAAAAACTACACTTGGCACTGCACACTTACCGTTTAATGCATACCCCAAGTACGTGTATGTGTGTGTGTGTACGTGTTTTTAATTTTCGCCTCCTTTGTGCAAACAACAAATACAATGAGTTTGTGGAGAATAAAATTTACACTTATGCCTCGGCATGATTTATGGCTTGGTTAGGTTACTGTCGAAAAGAAATGAACCAAAAAATGTAACAACAATAACAGCACACTTTTGAAAACTGCCAACAATTGGCAAACTTCTATGCGCTCCGCTCCTTGCCTGCTTGGATCCGGCTACTGCTGCTGCCGCTTTTGTGCGATTTTGTATGTAAATTCATTAATTTCTTGTTCAACTATTCGTTTGGGTATTATTGGTTTTTCAAGCATTTTGATTGATTTTCGCTCAAGGTTAAGCAAAGTTGAGGTAATTGTCATGCTTTTATGAAAGACTGCTACCGCCGGTGCTGTCAATAACATGGACGTATGTAGGTTGAACGTTTCTCGCAAGGATTGCTAGGCGGTGCGAGCGCATAAAATGAGCTTATAATTGGTTTACAACAACAACTATGGCCGGATCAATAAATCAAGAGTGAGAAAGTGAGCTTTTTTCGGAAAAGTAAAGCAGTAACTTGGTTTTCTTTCAAAGTTTTGAAAATTTTTTTCGTCCACGGAGATCGAAATTTTTTCAATGCGGGAATTTTTGAATCTAACGAGCTTTCAGCATTATTTCTAAACTCTTGAGCGCTCTGAGCTTTTTCACTTGGAGTTCTTTCAAAGTTTTGAATAATTTTTTTCATCCACCGAAATCAAAATTCTAAGAAAGCTTCAGAATTTAATGAGCTTTCATTGTTTTTGTTGGGGTCTGAGCTTTTTAACTTGAAGTTCTCTCAAAGTTTTAAACAATTTTTTTTTTCATTTACAATTTTTAAATTTTTTTTACAATTGATGCGGGAATTTCAGACTTCAACGAGCTTTCAGCATTGTGGCAGTCATCTTGGGCTTCTGAGCTTTTCTTAAGCTCGCATATAGGTCTCATTTGTAAAGTTGGCTTTAGAACTAAGTTTCGAAAATCGATTATTATGTGTTTCGGAGTTGATTGAGCTTAAAGCTCAAGCTCTAAGGTAGTCGGAAAAGAGGCGAAAATTTACAATTTATTTATTCGGTAACTTCAAAATCTTACGAGCTTTGGCCATTATTACTGCTCTTTGGAGATCTTAGCTTTATATAGTTCAAAAATCGATTATTATGCGTTTCTGAGTTTCTGTTTGGAACGTGACCTAGAGCTTAAAGCTCTAAGCAGTCGACAAGAAAACAATAACTCACTTCAGTATCTTAGTAATTTTTCTATTATTTTATTACCTTTATAGTGTTGAGCTTTCTTCCACCTCACATAATCTTTAGAGCTTTGACCATTATTATCGTCCTTCTTGGGAGCCTGAAGTTTTTTTGAGCTCACATATAAGTCAAATTTTAAATGTTTTCTTTCGAATCATAGTTCGAAAATTAATTGTTACGCACATCTAAGATAACTTTTGGAACGTGCCCTAAAGCTTAAAGCTCAAGCTTGCAAGCATGCGAAAAATGGATATTTGGACTAAAGTAAAATGAAACTTATGCATAACATACATACTCCCGTTAAGAGAATCACTCATCATAATGAGAGGAAAGTCGAAGTCTTCATTTCTACAATTTTTAAAAGGCGTGGCATCGGCCTCTAAATATCTTTTATGTTTAAAGCATCGCATTACTTTCAAAATATATGACTTTTTTTTAAGTTTTCTAATATTTTTCGAAATATTTGAAATGTAAATTATTTTCTATCGCCACCACGCCTCCGTTATAAATATTTATACATATTTTTGCTTTTGTTTTCCGTTCTTATGACGTCACAAATGATATTAAGCATGCAAAAATCGTTGACTTCGTCGCTCTGCACTTGTTTTGCACACTTTTCTTGTACAAATTTTTCTTTTATTTTTCTTTTTCTTTTACGAATTTTATTTATTTATAGCTTTGCATAATTTTGAGAAGTTTTTTAAAAATTTTTGCTGTCTTCTTTATGCATATAAATTACTCAATAAGTTAAGTTTATAAGCGAACTAATTTTTGTTTATATTTTGTTTTTATTTTCAGGTAAGTTGAAACACTTGAATTTCAATGAAGTCTACGAATCTTCGACTGCGACTATTTAGCGCTTAGCTTAAGTGTTTGAGTTAGACATACAACCCTACAGATGACGCAGCGGGCTATATTGAATGGAGAAAACCATTAACAAGGTATCTAAGCCTGCATGATGCAGGCTCATCACTGGTTAGCGATGAATTTTTTAATCAAGTTAGATTGTATTTTTTTCTACAAAATATTTACTCACTAATTTTTACATTTTTTTTTTCAAATAATTATTGTTCGCATATTTTATTTTTTTTTTTTGCTGCATTGCCTGCATAACATAAGTATGCATATGTATATTGTCACCTGAAATGCTGAAAAAATCGAAACTGAGTTTTTTATTGCTTACGATTTAGTGCATCGTACTATATTTTAAAATTTTAACCTCCCATTTGCAGATATAACTAATATGTAACCATTAGTTAACCGATATATGACCGACATATAACCATTTTATAACCAACATATAACCATTTTATAACCAAAACTCAAACTTTGTTTCAATATGTGTGATTTCTGTTATATCGTTTTTCCTTCGCCTTTAAACGTATGAAAAGTGATACTACGTTATTAAGCATTTTAGGTGACGATATGTATGTATGTATGCACGCATATGTCTATCAAAAAATCAATATTTTTTCTCCTTCAACACTCTCAAAAATTCACGCATAATTTACATATGTTCAAGCGCGCGAAGTCGCAAACACCTGTTTGCATTTTCATGCAACAACAACGAAAAAAGTTCAGTATAAAAAAATTGTGTTTAATTATGCAAATCGTTGTGGCCGTGATGCATGCAAATAAAGCCGCAAGCTCGTGAATTATGTCGCACTGACATTCGATCAGGGCGGGCAAACATAAAAAAAAAAAATACTAAAAAGACAAACAAAAATTTAAAGCAAAAAAATAAGGAATTTTAAAAAGCAAAAATAAATATTCTTAAAATAAAAAAAAAAAAAAGTAAAAAAATTGAAAGGCAAAAATAATAAACAAGTATTAAAAAAATTATTATTTAAAAAATATAAAAAAGAAAATTTAATAAAAAAAAAATTAAAAAACAAAAAAAAAAAAAATCAAAACAGATATAAAAAATTTAAAAGCATAATAATAATTTAAAAAATATTAAAAAGAAAATTTAATAAAAAAAATTTAAAAAGCAAAAAAAAAACAAAACGCAAAACAGAAATAAAAAATTTTTAAGCCAAATAAAAATTTTAAAACAAAAAAATCCTTATATAGAAACGCATATACATATATACATACATTTGTATTTATTTATTTATTTTTTTTTTTCAATTAACCAATTAATTGTTAATAATTCACTGAGACTTGGTTAACTTGTGAAAACACGTATTTTGTAGCTCTCACAGTCTCTCTTTTGCAGTGTCCCCGTCCTCCCACTTGACAACTTGTATTATTTACATTTAACGCTTGTTCCGCTCACACCTCACACGACAACCACACAGGTCACACGTCACACTTGCGTGTTCGAATGCTCTTTTTTATTTGCTCTCAAGAATTGTGTGACAAATAAGCGACGCCAGTAATCAAATAAGTTATGAAATGTATTATAAGTGAATATTATTTGTTGTTGTTTTGAAAGAATAGTGCTAAATGTTTATAATTTCACATATTTGTGTAAGCCGACAAAGTAGTCGAGAATGTGAATAAATAAATATTTACATACAAACATATACATATATGTATGTACATAGTACAGCTAGGAAAATAAGGGCAACAAAGATTTTGTGATTTCAATATGCTTAGTTACTAGAAATGTGCGTCTAATAGATTACATTTGCGACTTTGTGGGATTTATTGGGTCTATAGCCAGCTTCGTGCGGTGTTATTTCAAAATTTGAACTTTTAACGGGTTTTTCAATAAGAGCGCTACAAAAACGGTTTGAGATATTAATGAAATTCTTTATTCCTTTGAAAGTACGTTCAATGTCATTATGTGTGGAGCAATCAGCCAGAAATGAGCCTCATCGCTGACGATGATTTTTCGATGAAAATCCGGATAGTTTTCAAGTTGTTTCCACTTCACGAACATACATAAGTATGTATGACGATTCTGGTGGTCAAGCGGTTTCAGTTCTTACGTCAATGTGATCTTATAATAATGTAGGCCAAGATCTTTTCGCAAAATTCGCCACAACGACGTCACAGGAATGCCCAACGCTTGAGAAAGACATGTGAGAGATTGATTTGGGTCTTCCTCAGTTGATGCGCTGGCGGCAGCAATATTCTCGACACTACGGGCACTTTTTTGGATTCAAATTTTTTCACTAGACGCTCAATTGTTTATCTGACAAAACAAAAAAAAATAATAATAATAATAATGACCATAAATTGGACGTAGCGCTGTTAAAGTTAAGACCACTGACTCCGAATTTTGGTAGTAAATTTTAATAATTTCGATTCGTTGTTGGATCGGGTACCTATATTTGTAGGAGACTTATCTTGAAACCAGCGGTATTAAAATACTCTCACTCGTCTCATCAAGCCATTGCATCAAACCAATTTTTGAGACCCTGTTCCGCTATGAATAGTATGCCAGCGATATCGCGTCTATCGACCGGACCGAACCATCAGGGATCGTTCCGATTACGTGGACCCAACCGACGAAGTATATAAAATTCCGTTATATCAAACGAAACGCTTTAATAAAAAAATATTAAACTGGTCCATAATGCACTTCACAACTGCTACAAAATAAACTAGTGTAAATTACACCAAACCTATAACTAGTTTGAAAGTAGATACTTTGTAAAAGACAAGTTTCCCACAAATTTGAAACAATTCAATTTCAACAGATTATCTGCTACAACAAATATTCAACAATAATTTTGTAGTAAATGGAAAATTTTTAATTAACTTTTCGCCTAACCCTTTTATAATAGCGCTAGAAGGGCTACTACTTAGAGTCCAAGTGCTAATGTCACGATCAATTATTGCCCGCTCGGCGCAAGTCCACAACAAAGCAGCGCATTTTTCGTTTGTGTTTCACACAATGCTTTCATAATCAAGCTTGTAGATCAGTTTGATGCTTTGTGTCTATGAGTAAGCGGTAACCTTTTGTATGTGTGCATGGATGTGTATATTTCACTATCGTTGAGCCAAAAGGGCGCGCTTATGCCCCAATCAAAGTAATGCTGTAGCTTATCTCGACTTAAACGGGTTTACATGCCAGGGTCCAAGTGCTGATAAATGTATATGTAGACATACATATGTATGTATGTACATACAAATATATTATATACTAAGTATACATATGTATGTATGCATATTTTTGAGGCATTCCTACATACTTATGTGCATACATACAACATTTTCATTCAACCGTTCAATGGAAAAATGCTGACTCGGCTTGTCTGTAAATACGAACACACACACACTTATGTATGTATGTGTATATAAGTCTAGCTATCATTTGATGCCGTTTTTTCTTTCTACACGTGTTGACAATCATGTGCGACGGCCGAACAGTGAACAGCGAAGCATCGGCGTATTAAATTATTAAGGGAAACTTGATTAAGTTTGAGTGGCGTTTGGGAAATCACAAAAAATTTTGTAAATAAATAAACATAATTTAGTGCTGCATAATTTCACGTTCATAATATTGACTTACTCGCTTACAAAATTTGTGTGTAATGCGATAAGCGGAAATAAAAAAAAATGTCTGTGTGTGTGTATGCGCTGCGGAATGAAATGAAATCGTGCGAACTTTCGGCGGTTTGGCGGGCACTGGTGCTCCTTTTTCTGGTGTGTAAGTGTGTTTGTTTGTTTGCCTGCTTGCGTTTGACATTGAATTCACATGCTGTGGGGAGGAATTTTAAATATTTTCTTCTTCATTTTTTTCTTATCTATGCATATTGTTTTAGCAAATTGAATTTGGAGCGTAAAAATAGTAAAAATAAAGAATATGTGCTTTTAATGATTATGTTTATTTTTATTATAAAT
Source organism: Bactrocera correcta (assembly GCA_027475135.1). NCBI lineage: Eukaryota > Metazoa > Arthropoda > Insecta > Diptera > Tephritidae > Bactrocera > Bactrocera correcta. Next base: position 32,788,150 of record CM050325.1, read on the forward strand.
AGAAATATATTCAAAACATAAGCAGGAAAAATATTTGAGGAAATTAAATGTGAATAATAAATGAAATTGATAAGAAATAAGTGTGTTGACCAACCATGCTATTATGATTCAATATTAAATAAACACTTTTTTGTACGAAACATTTTGGTGTAATATTTTTTTAAGGTTTACATCTTTTGTAACCTTAAATTTAAGTTAGTTTGCAATTTGATATATCTTTTTATATATTATTATTATTTAATGTTTTGTAATATTTTACTTTATTGTATTTTCTTTTTATTAAATTTTATTTTATTTTTTTATATTTTTATTTAGTATTATTTTAATTTTTTTTATTTTATTTTATTTATGTTTTTACTTTTATGAAAAAAAATGTTTTTTTCTATAATTTTTTTTTAAATATAAATTTTTATGTTTTATTATTTAATTTTTTTTTAAATTTTTTTGCAGTTTTTTAAATATGTTTTAGTAATTACTTATATTTTATGTGTATATAATTTTTATTTTCTTTTTGTTATAATTTTTTTTTTGTGTTATTATTTTTTGTTTGTTTTATTTTTAAAATATTATTAATAATCTATAAAAATTTTTTAGGTTTTAATTTTATTAGAAATAACAATAATAAGCATTTTGTTTGTTTTTTAGAATTTAATATAAATTTTTATTTTTATATTCAAATTTTTTTGCTATATTTGAATTTATTGTGTTTACTTCTTTTTAATTTCTACTTTGTATATTTTGCTTGATTTTTTATAAGTTTTTATTTGTTTATTATTTTTATTCATTTTATTTATTTTTGGTTTTATTTTTACTTATTTTGTTTATATTAATTTTATATATTTACTTAATTTTTATTTATTTTATTTTCAAATTTTGTTTTTTTTGCCATTTAAAAAATACCAAAAAGTAATAATTTAAATTTTTTTTGCAATAATCACAACTTTGCTTTTTTTTTTATTTATTACTTAATTTTGTTTTGTTATATTTATAATTAATTAATTTAATATTACTTTTTACTTATTTTTTTTCTAATTTTTCTTTTTTGTTTTTTAATATTTTTTTATATTTTCATTCAATTTAATTTTTTAAATATTTTCTATTTATATTTGATTTGATATTTTGTATTTGTTTTTAGTTTTTAGTTGTTTTTTTATTATTGTTTGTTTATTATATATGTATTTATTCAATATATACTTACATATATATTTTTTATTATTTTTATTTTATTTCTTATTTTTCTATATTTTTTAATTTAATTTTTTTTATTCAGTAGTGCTGTAGTCCACTAAAAAAAATTTTTCATCCAAGCACTTGATTTGAGCGATCACGGAAAATGTTTATTATAAAAATAAAGTTGAAATAATAAAACAAAATTTAAGTAAATAATATAATTTGAACACCACTAATGCTTAAACGCATACAAAGCAAAGTTAGCACATTAGCACCCACAAATTCCATTGGCCAGTTCTTTTTAGCGAAGTTCAACTGTACGAAAATATTAAAATTGCTGTCATTTATAGTGAGAGCAGCAATGCAGCCGCACAATTAAATCTAATAACACAGAAAGCGAAACCAAGGTGAAAAAAATAAATTGCCGTTACTCAAAATTAAAAATATTTAATTTTAATAACAATAAATTTGCCGCAATGTGTTGACAATTGTGCGCAAACAAGCAGAAAAATAACAACAATAAAGCGAAAATAAGCAGATGACAACGGCGAAAGCAATGAAAGACATTTTATTAATAAAATTTGAAATTGCCACAGAGCAAAGTGTCGCGGCAGGTTATTTACAAACAGCACTCATACAGACACACACATACAAATGCACGCAAAGCGAACACTAAAAATATTTATGCGACGAAAGAAGTTCATAAACGAGTCGTAGTTTATACAATAACAAAAAAGTATATTTTTCAAGTAAAATTTTTTTAAATTTTTGTATTTTTTTAACATAATTTTTCTACATTATATTGTTTTTAAATTCCCTTTATTTTAAAAATTGTTTAATTTTTTTGTTTAATTTTTAGATTAAAATTTTTTTATTTTTTAATTATAAAAAAGGGTGTATGTACGCATATATATTATTACTTTTTTTAAATTTTATTTTAATCTTTTGTAATTTTTTTTAATTTTATCTTTATTTGTATATTTAATTTTTATTTAATTTTTTATTTTTAATTTTTTTGAAGTTTTTTTTTTATCTTCTGTATGTTATTATTATTCTTTTGTTTTTAATATTTATAGATATTAAATTTATTAAACGTTTTTTTAATTTTATTTTGTTTGATTTTTAATTTTCATTTATTATTATTATTATTATTATTTGTATATTTAATTTTTTTGAATTTTTTAATATTTTCCTTACAATTTTTATATTATTTTATAATTATTTTTTATCTTGTTTATGTTATTATTATTCTTTTGTTTTTAATATTTATACTATTTTATTACTTTTAAATTTTTTTAAATCTTTTTTAATTTTTTTTTGTTTGATTTTTAATTTTCATTTATTATTATTATTATTTTCTTTTTTGTATATTTAATTTTTTTGAATTTTTTAATATTTTCTTTACAATTTTTTATATTATTTTATAATTATTTTTTATTTTCTTTATTTTATTATTATTCTTTTGCTTTTAACAATTATTTTCTATTTTTTTTTTTGTTTGTTTAATAGTAAATAGTTGCTCATAATGTGTGCATAATTTAGCTATTTTTCTAAGCGCTTCAAAAACAAAACAACAATTAAACCACAAGACATATTGACAAAAATGTGTACGTGGGTTGCTTTTTCTTTAAACTCAAAGCCACATGCGCACAAACATACACACATACAGACGTCTTTATTTTGTTTGTTCCATGAATTAGCGCTGGGCGCTCGGATGACCTCATTAACATAATTAAGAAAAAATAAAATAATTATTAACATATTCAAAAACCTGCGTATGCGTATACGTGTGTGTGTATGTGCCTATTAAAAATAGTGTCTTACTAAGATATTAAAAATCAACAAAAACAAAAACGTAGCAGCAATCAAATAAAAACACCAGCGCAAGTATCCAATGTACTGAAAAGGAGAGAGAAAAGCTTAAATTAAGCAGCACACGCACACATGCACCTGTCTTTTATTGTATTTGCTTTGCTTCGTGTGCAGGTGTGTAATTTAATTAAAACGCTTAAATTATTCCGTGTCTTTTTTTTTAAGTCTTCAATAATAGTCTGCACTAAGCCATGATATTGAACAGCGACTAGTTGCCGAATAAATGCGGTAATAAACATAGATATGCGTTGTACATATACATACATATGTATGTATGTACACACACATACCTACCTGCATACATAGGTGGATATGTACAAATATAGACAGCAGACAATTGGCCGTTGGCAACATTACTTGGCTGGCCGTTCAGCAACCGGAGCTTGAGCGACAACTTGGCCAGCTTTAAGTCGGTTGCGCTGCTCAAATTTGGCGTTCATTGACTTGTATGCTGCTACACGCCGCTCAAAATTCTCTATTCTATTTATGCAAATATTCTAAACACATTGTGGTCAGGAATTAATGCAAAATTGTGTGGCAATAGCGCTCGCTTTTGGTAGTGATGCTGAAGTGGTCAAGTACATGATTGTGTGAGCTGGATAAAAACATATATGAAAATATTTAGAATAAAATAAATGGTGGGTTTCATGAGAACATAAAATTGTATAAAAAAAATGTAATAATTTAAAAATGCTTATTTATTTAAAAAAAAATGTTATTGTGATAAACTCGACTGATCTTAAAATAGAAATTAAATAATAAGTGGAAATACATGCAATAATTATATGAATTTAATGCGAGTAATGAGTAAAATACCATTGAAACATCAAAATTATATAAAATATTTCGAAAATTTATATAAATAATAAGTAAAATAAAATTTATTGAAGCAAATAAAAATGTTTACATACAAAAACTTGATTTTCAGCGCTCAGCTTGTATGACAGCTATAAGCTATAGTAGTGGGATCGGAAAAGTTTGTTTGGTGGTAGCACCGTTATTTTTTGGCAATATTTCATGCCAACTTTTGTGCACATATCTTGTCATATAAAAAAGTTTTTCATACCAGGATTGGATTTTGATTCATATGTTTGTATGACAGCTATACGCTATAGTAGTGGGATCGGAAAAATTTGTTTGGAGCTAGCACCGTTATTTTTTGGCAATACTTCATACAAAATTTTGTGCACATATCTTGTCATATAAAAAAGTTTTTCTTACAAGGGAGTTGATTTTTAGCATTCAGTTTGTATGGCAGCTATATGTTACAGTGATTTAAACTGAGGAATGTGTTTGGAGATATTACCGTTATTTTTTGACAATACTTTATACTAAATTTTGTGCAGATATCTTGTCATATAAAAAAGTTTTCCATACATGGATGTGATTTTCATCGTTCAGTTTGTATGACAGCTATACGGTATATTTGTCCGATCTGAAAAATTTGGTTGGGGATGTTACCGCTATTTTCCGACAATGCTTCGTACAAAATTTCTTGAAGATAACTCGTCATATAAAAAAGTTTTCTATACATGGACGTGATTCTCATCGTTCAGTTTGTATGACAGCTATATGTTGTAGAGTTCCAATGTCGACAATTGCGATAATTTGACAGCTTTTTGGGAAGAAAAGTACATATGCAAAATTTCAGTTCGATATCTTAAGAATTGTGGTACTAATTCGCATATGTACAGACCAGCGGATGGGGCCAAATCAGTTCTGTCCGTCTCGTTGATGATTTATTTATGTACTTTATAGACTTTCCGGCATTTTCTAACACTAGAAACTTTTGAATACCCAATTTTTATTTTTACTATATACATATGTATATATATGTATTAAAAAAAAATATATAAAAAAAAATTAGCTCATTATCCAAATTTCGCCGGCAATAAAATTTATGAACTATTACACAAAATTATGTACACAAATAATTTTCAACACTTCATAAACACAAAGTATTTGAATGATAAAAAAAATGCTAACTGCAAATAAATTATGCCATAAAAGCGCCATAAAAATGAATTGACAGTGTTATGGCATGCGAATAAAATAGAATTAAATATGTATGTATTTATTTTAAGCAAGCATGCACTGTAAGTACTCCCACCTAACGGCAAACTCGCTAAAAGTAATTATAATAAAATTTTATAACAATACCGTAAATATGTACACATACACACATTAGAAGCGAGCGCGGCGTGCACGCCGGGTACACTTGTCTTCACAAATATTTATCTTTACACACACACAGCCACAAGGTAACATTTATAATTATTTGTATTTAACTATCTGCTTATTTGCCCGTATTTATTTACATTTCTGCATGCGCTAATGTTTCGAAATTCAAACAGATTCTAAACGCTGCGATAAAAAACCACAAATTCGCTGAAATTTTCTGTTTAACTTGCGGCATATTTCTTCCACTTCATCTCGTCGTGACTTTTGTGAAGAAAGGCGGCGCGCGCGGCAAGATCATGATGCATGTAGTGAGAGCGAAGGGGCCACAAATCGCAAACATTATTACATACAAGTGCACACACACACATACAGACAAGTGCGCTAACAAGCAGCAATTGCATGACAGACGGGTAGACGGACGCGTGAGAGCGCCAAACTGACGGGTGAGACGGCAGGCAGAAGCGTGAGTCGCCCGCCAAACTGACGGTTGAGACGGCAGGCAGTCGCGTGAGACAGCCAGACAGACATACAGCCAGCCAGTCAAATAAACAGGCAAACAAAGCACTTAACAACGTCTAAACAACCGCCAACACACCCGCTCGCACACTTACGCGCGGTCGTGCTCTGCTTTCCTTCAAATAGCCACCCAAATGCATGCAGTACACATTAATAAACACACACACACACATGCAGGCAGGTATTAAGCGCGCCGGTATTTAGAAGCATGACTTTCATTTCAATTTCAAGTGCCTGCTTGACTCACTGCCTCAGTAACTGACTAACTGACTGGTTGGCCTGAGTGACGGCGTGATTGAAAGAGTGACTGGCGTAGCAATTCGTACACATATCTTATGCATAGATGTGTGTGTGTGTGTGCGTTGCAGGCGTTCGATATGCGCGCCAAACGCCGTTAAGTAAACACACACATGCATATGTATGCACACAAACAAACATTACTTACTATTCATTATTATAAATTTTCATTTAATTGCTTTTGACTGCTCCCCCCACCTAATGGCCACCCCACACTCCCGCACATTCACACACACACACACTTATACTAAAACATTGTTGCGCCTTTTCTTTTGCTCACTGTGTTGACTTTGTTGCTGTTTGCCTTGCGCTTTATCACATATGTATGTATGTATGTATGTATGTGGTATATTGAATTGAATGACCTGCAGCCACAGCTTAATTCTACCGTCAATTATTTCGTCAATCGTCGGCGGCATGATACGAACGAACGCTACCTACCAACGTCGCTCCGCTGTTGGGGAGATTAAAAAGATTAATTTATTTCTATTTCTAGTATTCGTTTATTGTTTTTGTTGTTTTTGTTGTGTTGTGCTTCTTTTGTTTACGCTTTTCGCCAAAGCCCAAGTGCTCATACATATTCACATATGCAAATACTCTGTATGATTTCATGCCATGCACGTCTAATTAAGGTCATAAAATACGTAAATTCTTTATTTCGCTGTATGAAAGTGCGCACACACACACATACGCACACGTGAACAAATATACAAGCACAATTCCATTATATGCGAAACGAATCATCATGCACTTAACCTATATGCGCGTATATGTGATTGTATATTTAAGTGTTTCTATGTATGTATGCATACACATATGTATTTATGTATGTATGTATGTATATGTATGTGTATGTGCGCCTCATGCCAACCGTTCTGTGATAGGCTTTTGATATTGCTTACGCTTTGGCAGACTTGTGCATTAACAAATTGTTGAAAATTATGGCGCCGCTTCGCTCCACTCAACCTCTCTCCGCACAACCCTACACTCACACACACTCCCATACACTCATACTCACTCACCTTTGCATTTACTTAAACAAACAGCGTTTATGCTTTCATGTTTTGATTAAGCTTCTGTCGATTGCGATATCAATGAAAAGCGCTGCTGCTGCTGCCCCAACTCGGTTGCCATCGTCGCAAGCTGTTTGCATTGTTGTTACGCCGTGAGCGATACGGCTAATCGGCGCTCATTGAATTTGTGAATAACAACTCTTTTGATGACTGCGCCGTGGGGCGTGTTTGCCAAAGTGCGGTTATTTGACTATTGTTTGTTTATAAGAATAACAAACATATGAATGAGAATTAAGACTGTTTAATCTGTCAATCTTGCAACAAAAACATCAAGACACTAAGTGTAAGTGGGAGGCAGTGTTGCTCACCCTGCGATATGCAGACTTATTACAATTGCAAGATAATGCTCAGAAATTAATATTCAATTTTTGGTAGTAAAAGCTGGCAGCAAAAACGGTTTGTTGTTTTGAAGACCGAAAAATCCACAAGAGGCCTCAAAAAAAAAAACCATAAAATAATACAAATTCGTTCAATTAAATATTTTTATTTATTTATAAATGTATTTTACTGCCAATATCAGCGCAAGAATACGCATGAAAGCTTTAATTTCGTTAACGAAAAGCAGAAATCGGCAGCAAATATCTCTTCAAACAGACTTTCTGGACTAAGTAACGTGTGTGCTGTAGCCAAAAGAAAAATTTCTGTTAAATAAGAAAAAAAAAAGGATTAAAAGGATTTCAGACTCGACTGAAAAAATGAAAGCTCTGAAAAAGCTTTTGATAGTGAAAGCTCGCAGCTCTGGAAAAGCTTTTGATAGTGAAAGCTCGCAGCAACAGTTTTTCCACTATTGAAGACTAAAAAGTCTACTAGAAATGCGCAAAAAACTTTAAAAGGAAACGGTTTTCACCCTCTACTGAAATAAAAAAAAAACACAAAAGCTCTGAAAAAGCTCTTTGTCCATGTTACAGCGACGGTTAGAATTTTCTGGTAAATTCGAAAAATGATTACAGCTTCGACTACGGCTTCAAAAACAAAAGCTCGCTAAAAGCTTTATAAAAGCTCTTGGTGCAAGTTGCAATTATGTTAAATTTAAATGTACTGAAATGTATTAAAATGATTTTAAGAAAGATTGGCACACATATTGATAATAATTATGTCTTCAAGTAAATATTGAAGTTGCCAAACTATCGCATTTCAAATAACAAGATCAAAAATATGTATGTATTTACAGTTAGCACTGCGGTAAAAATTACGAAAAATAAATAAGAAAATTCCTTATTCTTTCAAATTAATTTAATCATCTTCGAAGTAATCCCATTTCGGTAAAATGAGCTTTCGCAAAGCTTTTTCCTGTCATCGAAATAGTCAGATTATTTGTATTGCGGCTTTTATCTACTCGGTCGTGTCAAAATAGCATTTCGGCAGTGGCATTTTGAGTTCAATGTATAGCCAGAAGTCACAGGGAGTCAAATCAAGTGAATACGTTGATAGCGGAATGCCATAACTCGACTTTTTGGCAAAACAGTCACGAAGAACCAACGCTTCATGGCCTAATGTATTGTACCGAAAAAAGCACATGACGAGTTTGGTATACAAACCATCCAAATGATATGCAAATACTGTCAGCGAGGTTTCCTGATTGTCAATCAACGATTATCAAGCACCGGATCTTTGATTTTTGGACGTGATCCTTGTCGGTAGCGATTGTGATGCGGTTCATCCTTAGCCGAGTTTAAAACAACGCGCCAGTAGTTCTTCCTTTTCCCTGTCTATCAGCAATTGAAGATTCCAAGTGTAGCCAAGTCCTTCTTCACTTGGCCTTTCCGACGGAGTATAGGTATTCCTCTTCCTCTGCTTTCCGCGGCGGCTACTACGTCGAATACTTTCAGAGCTGGAGGGTTTTCGTCTATACCGACGGCATGACTTAGCCGCTGTCTCTTAATTCGCTGATTAATCTCAAGGTCGTCGTATATCGCATACAGCTCGTCGCTCCATCGAATGCGATACTCTCCGTTGCCAATGCGCAAAGGACCATAAGTCTTCCGTCGAAACTTTCTCCTCAAAACTCGAACGGCGACTCACCAGATGTCATCGTCCATGCCTCTGCACCATATAGTAAGACGGGAATAATGAGTGACTTTTAGAGTTTGGTCTTTGTTCATCGGGAGAGGACTTTATTTCTTCGAAGTAGCAAAGACTGACATTGTTGTTGGTGTTAATACTGGTTGACGAAGCTATTTATGACTTCGAAGTTATGACTGTCAACAGTGACGTGGGAGCGAAGTCGCGAAAGAAGTTACATTATAGAGAGTCTCCTTGTCTGACGCCTCGCTTGGTATCGAACGGCGCAGAGAGGTTCTTCCCGCTGCTGACGCAGCTTTTGGTGTTGCACAAAGTCAGCTTACAGCTAATTATCATAATTTAATATTAATATTTAATTACTCCGTTATGTGCTTTAAGCATTGTTTATTTGGGGGCCTCGTAATTTATGACCCATATTAATTTTGTAAGACCTTAAGACTGGCATATACAACTGAATACGCTGCCGCCCAGCTTGCAACTGTTATTTATCTTACGCACATAAATTATATGGCGTCCACATTATAGGTATATACATATATATTTAACTTAGCCAATAAGTCCAGTAAATGCCAATTGATCACTCCGCTTTGCAAACTTTATTTGTCTACAAAATTTTAATTTCCTCCACTTCATAAATTCAAATCAAAATTTCAATTTATTAACTCCACATAACAGTCGCTTTGCATCGTGATCACTCAATTACATACATATGCATATAGACAATGCGACAGCCGATACAGACAGGCATGTGTACAAACGCATTTTATGGAGCACAAACAAGTCTTAAGCTCCACGTTATCAGCTTGTTATTTGATTAGTTTTTATTATCTACCATTTATTTATTTATAAACTCCAGCGCCGATAAGATAGAGCTGATAGTGAGTGACAAGTAAAAATGTATGTAAATAAAAGCAGCAGAAAAAAATATTCCAACATTTTGACGAGTTAATGCTCACTTGTCAGCGCATACTGATCAATTAGGGAACAGCCTTAGCCGGCTGACTGGCTGTGTGGCGATCTGGCCGTGTGTTGTTATCGCAGCTTTGTCAATATTGTTTTCCTCTGAAAATGTGTCGCTGGCTCCGGTGTGTTTGACACGTATTAAAATGTCAACATGGCATGGGTATGAGGGAGCATGGAAGGTAGTGGGATTGTCACATTGGTGTGAAGTTAGTTACGCATTTCCTGCGCACAAACGTGAACCTACGGAAAGAATTTATAATACACGATCGTAGACTACATGAATTCAAACCATTAGAGCAGATCTTTTATTGTCTGTTTACACTTTGTCTAAGCGTTCAATGAGCTTTAGCTGAGCTTTGACTGAACTTTAAGTGAGCTTTAACTGAGTTTTAACTCAAATTTAACTGAGCTGTATTGTGAACTTTAACTGAACTTTAACTCAAATTTAACTGAGCTGTATTGTGAACTTTGACTGAACTTTAACTGAACTTTAACTGAGCTTTATGTAAGCTTTTATGAGGTGTGTGTGGCATGAATTTTGAGAAATCCTGCCTTATAATAACTTCACTCAAGTGCTGACTTTGAGCTTTTGGTTGTACAAATACAAAATATCTTAGGACATGAAATTAGTAAAGATCGAAAAGTTAAGTTTACGGCTTTAGTCCTCTCGGCATTAAATATTAATAAAAACTCCTCTGTGAAAAGCTATAAACTATATTAATTCAAATCATTATGTCAGATCTTTTATTGTCTGGAGGTAAAAAGCTCGCTTACACTTTGCCTAAGCTTTCGGTGAGCTTTAGCTGAACTTTAGCTAAGTTTTAGCTGAGCTTTATGTGAGCTTTCATGAGGTGTGTGTGTGCTTATAAACTTCGTTAATTCAAACCATTAGAGCAGAACATTTTTGGCCTTATAGCTTTAGCTGAAGCTTTAACTGAATTTTAACTGAGCTTTAACCGAATTTTAACTAAGCTTTAACTGAAATTTATGTAAGCTTTCATGAGGTATGGGTGTTTATAAACTATGTTAATTCAAGCCATTGGAGCAGATCATTTTTGGTCTTGGAGCTTTAACTGAAGCTTTAACTGAATTCTAACTGGGCTTTAACTGAGCTTTATGTGAGCTTTCATGAGGTGTGTGTGTATATAAACTATGTTAATTCAAGCCATTAGAGCAGATCATTTTTTGGTCTTGGAGCTTTAACTGAGCTTATGTGAGCTTTCATGAAGTATATGTGGTATGCATTTCGATAAATAAAAAATGAAGTTAGTAGAGACCGGAAAGTTAAGTTTACGGCTTTAGTTCTCTCAGCATCAAATTTCAACCAAACCCCATAACCGAGAAGCAATCTTCTAAACTTTTTTCTTATCGCTTACAAAATTTTGTTTGACTTTGTTGCAGGACCTTCATTGTTTTAATGACCTTAGATAACTCTACAAAATAAAAATTATTTGATGGCAATTATTACAGCAACAACAATAATCAATATAATCAGAATAATTATTTAAAATTTTTTTACATAAACCAATCGAAAGTCAAAGTACTCAAAGTAAAGCTTAGATCAGCTTGCACAAAAAGCTTGCATGCCTTCAGTATTGTTCTTCAAAATTGCATTGTTGTTGTGGTATTTGTCGTTTACGTTCGTTGTCGTATATAACTTGTGAATATTTAATTTTACTCTGCTTGTTTTTTTTTACTTTTTTATATTATGTTTTTATTTTTCCATTTTCCATTTATTCTTCGTCATTCAACGCCTTTACGTAGTTGTATAAATTTCGCTCGTCTGTTCTCCACGTTTCTATTGATACGCGTTAGTTGAGTGCCAGGAAGGGGTTAGTTACATACACACATACATGCATACTTTTTCGTGCTTCTTCTTCGTATCACTTTAATCTCATTACAATATTTTCCATTTCCCCCTTCAGCGAGCTTGGCTGTTGGCAATCGCGCTCGCTTATCTACGCTTTTGTGCCGGCTTCTCAACAATTCCGGTCTATTAATTTCACAAATTACCAGATCAGAAGTGTAGTAAGTTCGTTCGTTCGACTCATCTTCATCGTCCGCTTCGTCGCCATCGTCGTTGCCGTCGTCGTACGAACGACCTCCACATTGCGTTTGACAAATTCATTTGTTTATTTGCATTTAGAATTCATTTCGATTTTTGAAAATCATCATTTCATGCTCTGCCGCTGGTGAAGTGCCCGAGATATTTATGTTTTGTAAGCGCGTACATACATACATACATACATACATATGTTTCAGCTTGTTGATTTTCCTTGTAAATCAGCGGTATTTAGGGCGCATTGCCGTGGGTCGACGCTGCTCGACACTCGTTTGAGTGACTGTGGTGGAGACGTGGCTGAAGGCTGTGCGCTTTATGCTTTTCATTCACTCCCACGGTTTGATGCGGCGAGCGGCGTACTGCGCACGACGCTTCATTGGAGGTATTGACGAGGAAAATTGTCTATTAGAAATCACATTTAATTTGAACGGCGAGTTTTTGTTGTGGCTTCATTGTATTGAATTAAATAACAATAGTTTTAATTTCCGCGAAGGAGTGTGGTGGGAAATGCGCGCGCCTCGGCGTACGTTCGGGCATATGTGCGTTGGTATATTTTGTGGTGTTGTTTCAAAGATTGAGAGATATGTTATTGTGGTGATTTCTGATGGGAATTCATTTGTTATCAGTATATTAGTATTCCATCTTGCATTCTGTTTTCACTCATTGTTGAGGTAATTAATTTCTCTAATTATTTTGTATACTTACGTTCTTTGTCGAACTTCGAAGAGAACCCTGCGTACGTTTTCGCATAGGGAACTGTTGCCAAAAAAATTATGCAAAAGACCGTAGTATGTATGTATATCGAAGGTTTGCTTTATCTCATATCAATTTTTATGGTTTTTGTTGCTTTTGTAGCATTTAAGAGAATTTTTGATTTTTTTTATGTTGTTGTTGTAGGATTTAAGCGAACTTCACGAACTTAGTTTTCAGTGAGTGTTCGAGAGCTTGTTTTCTTGAAAGATTTTGTTTTTTCGAAAATAATAAAGTGCTTGTAAAATACTCGTTTTCACAAAGCTTTTAAGAGCTTCGGCGTTTCTTCTGTCATATTATATGTTTCTTCCCGAGAAGATTACAACAAAGAGAAATTAAATGCAGAAAGCAACGTTTTAGCAAAAATTTAAAGGATTGGCTTATGCCAAGTGAGGTTTTTTCACAGAAAATATAACCTGTATATAACCAATACATAACCAATATATAACCACTTTATAACCGAAACTCAAACTTTGTTTCAATATGATTAGTTTCTCTTATATTGTGTTTCCTTCGCCTGTAAATTTATTATAAGTGATGTTATGTTATTACCAATACATAACCATTTTATAACCGAAACTCAAATTTTGTTTCAAAATGAGTGATTTCTGGTAGAGTGGAGTGTTTATGACAGGCTTCGTAATAATTTTTTTGTTTTTTTTTTTGAGGTTTAGGCTTCACAATGGACTGGCGCTTTCAACTTTTCTACTGAGTTCCTAGTAGTGAAGGGTTTTTCGGTCTTTTATCTTCAACTAACCTATACTTGGGAGGATTACAATTTACGAAAAGCGTTCTAAGTTCATCTAGCTGAATTATGTTTGCTAATTCTATGAAAATTTATAATTTTTGGAATGCATTTGTATTGGTTAACATGGACTTGAGTCTATTTCACACTATTTCAATATTTTTGGTAGCACATCAACAAGCTTTTAATCAAACTAAGTATGACAAGAAAAACTGCCAAACAAAGCGTAGATTCAACAACATCCGGTCTGCTACTAAATGTCACTGTATTCCGTGCTTTAAATTCCTGTAAAATTCGGCTGTTTTCGTAGCTAAGCCAACAATCTGACTCACAACTCGTAGTCAAAGCAAAGATGCGCGTAGTTAAGTCTTTCAAAATTAAACGCAACAAGCGTTAATAATCCTCATAGCAATTTCATGCTTAAAGAAAGCAAATGGAAGCGCATAAAAGATTAATGCTATAAATTATTTAGAAAAAAAAAAAACATTGAAATTTCCGCACACGAACATTACTTTCTTAACGACCGCCAACTAATCCTATAACAATGCCGCACAACGTAGCATGGCAACCACCGGCTAAATAAGTTGTGTCGGAAAACTATTTTTGTGCACTGTTTTTTTTTTATTGGAAAATTTCATGCTGTGCGCTGGACCACCAACAACAAAGGCGATGCTGGAAAACGACAATAAAGCAGACTTTTATGCAAGAAAATCCACATTATTGCATGCGGCAGCTTAAGCAAATGTTTATCTTTATTTTTATTTAATTCTACGCTCACAAATACACACATACTTACATGAATACATACATGTCATGTGTGAAGTTGTCTGTCGCGTAGTGCAGCACAATGCTTGCGCTTTTTAAGTTGTTGCTGCGAAGCATTGTGTTTTGTATCGATGAAATCGGAAGCTAGAGTCTAAGCGGAAGGTGGGGGGAAAACACAAAGCTAACGCATTGGAAAGTGGATACATATGTTGTAAGCAACAAAGTACAAATTATAGCTACATATTAGTATTACCAACAGCACATATTAAATACAGCACAAAGCTAGTGTTGCCATGTCGTTAAATTTTTTATTAAAAAAATATTAAATAAACATGTATGTATATATAAATATAAATCCAAATTATAATTATTTTTAACAAATAATAGTAAATATTTGAAAACAGCGTTGCCATATTGTAAAACAAATATTGTAAATAAAATAAATAATATAAATTTTCATCTACTAATAAAGTTATTATTGAAAAAAATGTTTTTAAAACTAAATAATATAACATTTTATACCACAACAGTGTTGCCATAGTGAAAATTATGATAATGAACACTAATAATATAAATATGCGTCTACTAATAAATACAACACGTAGAAAATGTTCTAAAAAAACAAATAAAATATTCTTTTACCAAAATAGCGTTGCCATATTTAAAAAAAAAAACAACGTTAAAAATATAATGTTTTTTAAACAAAATTAAACTTTTCTAATAGTCTAAAATATTGTATACCAAAATAGCGTTGCCAAATTAAAAAAAAAAATTACAAAAAAAAGTTTTAAAAATTAAAATTAAAAAAAAATTTGGGTTTTTTAATTTTACGTGCAGAAAGCAAAAATTAAACTTTTCTAATGTTCTAAAATACAAATAAAATATTGTTTACCAAAATAGTGTTGCCAAATTAAAAAAATAAGAATATAAAAAAAAAACGTTTTAAAAAATACAATTTTTTTAAACAAAATTTGGGTTTTTAATTTTATTTGCGGAAAGTAGTTAAGTCCCATGTGTTATAATTTTTGAATATTAATTATTCGTACGAAATTTTTCGCACAAAATTTACACTCAAATATCGATCTAAACTCTGTCGCGTTGAAAAATTATTTTGCCCTAACCTCACTTAATCTATTGCAGCACACACAGTTTGCTTAGCGAACACTTGTACTTTTTTGGAATAAAATATTTAAAAAAGCTGAAATAAATAAAACTGAATTTCAAATTTATTTTTTTTTAAATTGAAATTTTTTAATTATTTTTTTTTTATTTAAATTTTAATATTTAAAGCTTTTTTTAAGTTTAAATTTCACCAAAAATATTGCATAGTACTTTATTTAATACTTGTAATTTATTGGAATAAAATAAAAAAGCTAAAATGAATTATAAAAATTTTAAATTTAATTTTTTTTAATTTTTTTCTTTTTTTAATTTTAATTTCTTATTTAAACTTTAATTTTTTTCGCAAAAACCAATGCTGAATTAAAAAAAAATATAAAAAATTAAATTTTAATTTTTAATTAAAATAAAAAATTAAGTTAATTATTTAAATTTAATTAACTAAATCTTAATTTTTAATTATTTTTTAATTTTTTTTAACTTTAATTTTTTTCACGAAAACTAATGCTGAATTAAAAAAAAATGAAAAATTAAATTTTAATTTTTAATTAAAATAAAAGAATTAAATTAATTATTTAAATTAAATTAATTAAATCTTAATTTTTAATTATTCTTTAAACTTTAAATTTTTTTAATTGTAATAAATTTTTAAGTATATTTTAATTTTTTTTAACTTTAATTTTTTTCACGAAAACTAATGCTGAATTAAAAAAAAATGAAAAATTAAATTTTAATTAATGAAAAATTAAATTTAATTTTTAATAAAAATAAAAATAATAATTTAATTATTTAAATTAATTAATTAAATCTTAATTTTTAATTATTTTTTTTAACTTTAATGTTTTTTAATTGTAATAAATTTTTAATTATATTTAAATTTTTTTTCACCAAAAGTGGCAACGCAACATTGTGCACTATCGAAGCGCAGTACTTTAGTTACAACACTTTATCTTCTCGCATCCTAAACCACCTCATGAACACTGTTGTCTGCTTTTTCCATTGTTATTGTTGTGTTTTTTATTCTATTTTATTTGTTTTTTTTTGGTCAAATCAAAACCTTGTCTCGCCTCGGGGTGCCAGTTTTATTTACTGCCAGCACTTATAGTACACACTTTAGACAGATACACACACACACATGCTTATGCATATATTTATAACTTTCTGACAATGATTGGATTTATAGCTTTATCGCCGCATCTATTGCTTCAACTTATTTATCAAAGCTACAGCTCCACTAAGTACAACTAGGCACACACAACCAGACAGCCGCAACTGCTCACATATTCATATATGTATGTATATATTACTATGTACATACATCCATACATACATATGTATGTATTTAACGAGATTTGTTTGCCGTTTTTATTAGTTGTTCGTAGGTCGGCTCTCATCCGCACCGAAGATTGTCATATCGAATTGTTGCGCGCTTCATTTCCAAGTCCAATTACGAATATGTCAGCTATTGCGCTCGTTTCTGTCCCTGTTGGGAGTTAAATACATATGTATATACATTTAATCGCACATATGTATGTGTGTATATATTTGTATAACGAGGTGTTAGTGTTGTCTTTTGATATGTGCTAATTTTTCGCATAGATAAGCTTTCAACAATTCTTTCGTCTTTTCGTTTTGTAACAACGAAGTTTGGCTGCCAAGCGCTTGTCACTTGGTGGACTATTATATTCTATTGATGAGGGAACGTTTTTTGTCATAACTGTTTTTATGTAGTATACATATGTATGTACATATATAAGCTTTGAATTCTTTTTCAATCAAATTACTAAGAAAAGGTGTTGCCGGTTCGTTTTGGAATTTCACTTCTCGTGCGCTAAACTGAAATCTGCAATTCTCAACAGGTTTATGAATATCTTTTTAAATAAGACAGCGTGTTTATTTATCTTAAATTAATGAAATTAGTGAGAAAACACATTTATTTAAAACCTGTTTTAAAATTGTTTTGTAGTGAGTACTTGTAATAACTTTTCTACTGCATACGTAAACATATTTTTTGTCAGTCCGGTTCAAATTTGATCGACTGGTATGAGATAATGACAAAAAAAAAAAAACAAAAAAAAAAAAATAATAATAATAATTGCGTATAAGGTAGACAAGCAAAATTGCCGCATGAAGTGTAGAAAGCAAAAAAATGATCAGCGGGTGTGATCAAATTTGAACCGGATTGACAAAAAATATTTTTACGCAGACAGTAAGAAAATGTTCGCTGATCGAAAAATATTATTATTTATATAATTACTTTATACAAAGCTACTGTTTGCCTTATTGGAATTTTTTCCTACTGGGTCATTACTTGAAAATTGCTTGTTTACTATAATAGACCTATAATTGCACACACTTTTAGCTATACTCGCATTTCACTCGAATCGAATCTGCATTTGAACGGCAGTTGCTACTTTTTAAGGTGCGCTTTGTTATTGTATGCCATTTATTAATCATTTTATTTGCTTTGGTAGTTAACAAGCCAACCGTGTTTGCAACAATAATTGTAAAAAATGAAAAATAAAAATTTCAAATTCATTATATTACTTATTTTTATATTTATTAACTTATCTTCAGCACTCTCATACGCCCAAAAGTTAACTGATATACATACATTCGAGCGCCGTTATGAGCACAAATTTTCCTACGATAGCAAAATATGACATAAACTCGGCTAATAATCTATATTTGCTGTTCTATATACTTACATACATATACGCTGTGCTAATTAGTGTGTGCTTGTGATGTTTGTAAAGCACATTTTTGCACTTCGCTCCACGCGCCTTACATGCCCCACCCCACGTCAGCTGCAACCACACCCAGGTGCCGTCGTAATGATGTGTTAGTTTGCTTTTTGCCCTGTGTCTGACATTATTACAGCTCATAAATAAAGCATATCTAATACGCTGATAAGCGCAATGCTGAAATACTCATAATGGTTTATCGTCATTATGTCGAAATATCAAAGTGAAAAGAAATGCTAGCAAGAAGAAGCAGAAAACCGTGTAGAAAAAGAAGTAGAAAATCGGCTTAGCGACGACCAACAATCGCCAAGAATGCGAATTCCCCTGACATAAAGCCAAATAAAGTAATAATCATAATATCTAACTGTAATAACAACATGCTACAACGCATTACAGGTGATTCATATCGGGCGTGACAAACTGACAAGCGTCAATGGCAGCATTCCTGCGACTTCTGCGGCGAACTTAAATTTTTTTTTTGCAGTTTTTTGGTTTTTTCTTTCATATTTTTTCTTTTATTTATTTTTTGGATTTTTTCTCTCTTTTTTATATATATATTTTTTTTGCTGTTTTCTTTTATTTTTTTTTTGCTGTATTCTTTTATTTTTTATTTTTTTGGTTTTTCTTTTTTTTTTTTTGCTTTTTTTTTGCTTTTCTCCTACCATTTTTGGGGTTTATTTGTGCGTACGTTTGTATGTGTGCGTGTTTACCTTAATTTCCTTTGTAATTCGCTCGCTTGCCTTACACGCTCGCGCTTATTTACATTACTCAACGGAATTAACTTATTCAATCAGCAAGATTTATATCGGCGGCTACTGTGTGCGTCTTGGCTAATAAATTTTTTGACAAGCGTATCTATCATGAAAGCAGCGAAAGGAAGGAAAAGCATACACAAAAACAACAAAAGCAAATAAAATAAATAATAGTGAGCGGTAGGTAGCGCAATGCAGTCCATAAAACAACAACAAACAAGTAACTAGTATCGCTAACAACAACAACAACAACAACAACAACTACACCAAACACAGCAATATCAATGAGCCCTACCCCAAAAATATGCAACAACAACAAAACGTACGCAAATGGCAGCCAAAACCTATCACCACCGCGCCCATCCTCTTGCTTTGTCCGTCCGCCTGCAAATGCGCTTTGTAGCAGTTCCCTCTTTCCATGCTGTTTGCTTTATTTATCCAATTTCCCGCTTTTATAGCGGAGTTTTTTTCACGATGTTTTCCTCTTTTTTTTTTTGATTACAGGTGAGTGGTTTTTGGCCTTTGACCTGCAGTTCAGTTAGACAAATATTTTCTTTGAATTAATTGTGTATCGCGCTGTCTCTCTGCTCTGCCTTTGTACACAGCATTTGTTTGCTTAGCGTTCGCTTTGTGCGCGCTTGCTTTTTGTTGTGGGTTGTTGTTGTGTTCCTGTTCATTGCTATAATTTTTGTGCTGTCTCAATTTTTATTATGTGCCGTATAAAAATCCTATCATTTATTATCTTTAAATACCATAAATGAAAGGCAATGTGTGTGAGAAATGCGTGAAGACGCCGGACGTAAAGGGGATTCTTCAATATTTTTTTGTTGTTTTTATTTCAATGTTTATATTCAACTAATGCATATGCGCCCATTTACTACTGAAATATGAATATTTTTTTATTTTAATTATACACACACTTTTCATGCAGACTGTAATGAATTAATTTCATTTTGCTGCTGTCGCCTTTCCGAGTTGAAAGTACTTTTAATTTATACAAACTTTCAATTTATGTTTAGTTTATAAATTTTCCAACTAATCGCATATGGATTGTTGCTGTTGTTGCGCTTCTAACTTGTTGTGAAGACATAAATTTCGGATGTCATATTTTTTGTTGTTGGCATTCTGTATGCGACTACTGAGCAAGCTGTGTGTGTGTGACTGCCATAGTTTGGGAAAAATTATGAAAAAAATTAAGAAAATAGAAAAAAGAAATAAAAAATTTGAAAATTTAAAAATAAAAGAAAAAAAAAGGAAAAATAAATTAATTATAAAAAATTACAAAAATAAAAGAAAAAACAGAAAAAAATTAAAAAAAGATTTAAAAAAAATTTAATTTTAGAGAAATTTTAAAAATTAAAAAAAATGTTTGTTTAAAAAGAATTTTAAAAATTAAAAAAATTTAAAATATTAAAAAAACTTAAAAAATTTAATATTAAAAAACTAAAAAAACTAAAAAAATGTAAAAAAATTAAAATAGAAAAAAAATTTAAAAAATAACAATAGAAAATTTAAAAAAATTGAAAGAAAAAAGAAATAAAAAATTTGAAAATTTAAAAATAAAAGAAAAAAATAAATTAATTAAAAAAAAGCTTACAAAAAAAATGGAAAAAATTAAAAAAAAAATAAAAAAAATTTTTAATTTAAAAGGCTTTTTAAAAATTAAAAAAAAAGTAAAAAAAAATTAAAAAAAATTAAAAAAATTAAAAAAATAAAAAAAATTAAAATAGAAAAAAAATTAAAAAATAACAATAGAAAATTTAAAATTTAAATTAAAAAAAATTGAAAGAAAATGAGAAAATTATAGTAATAAAATTAATTAAAAACAGAGAAAAAATTTTAAAAATAGAAAAGAAAACTAAAAATAAAAATTAATTAGAAAAAATAATCTCATGTCAGTGATCTCAATATTTCCATAAAAAATACCATAAAAGAAAAGCTCCATGAAATCTTTGCATTAAGAGGACTCATTTTATTATATTTAATTCTAGAGGTCATGATCGCTGCGCCACAAATGAGATTATTGACCTGCACGTACATACATACTATTTATGAATCTCTCGTTTGCTGGAAGACTATCAGCGCTACAAATGCATATATAAAAGAGTAACGAAACTTATAAAAATATTCCTGGCGCACAGCGTAAATAAATTTTCAAGTAATAGCAGCTTCAAATATTTAGAGCTGTGTTCATTGCAATTGAGATGCAGATGACTTCTATGTTTTAGATTGATAAATTCTATTATAACGAACATGGAGTCGATCAAGTCCTGGCAACGCTTATGGGGAATCTACACCATACACAACCAGCGGCTTAGAAGACGGGGATTGTTTTGAAACAAAGCCTTTATGTCTCCCCATAAGTTTTCTATGGCGTTGAGATCCGAGTATTGAGCTGGCCATGGCATCAAATAAATTTTTTCTAGGCTGAGCTTTGTTGATGTATTTTGGATCGTTATCCTGCTGGAATGCCCATTTGAAGGGCATATTGTAGCCTTAATATAATGTACCTTAATATCTCCACGCACACATTTTAATCCATGATCCCATCAATCATATGTATTGGGTCCACACCGCCATAGGAAAAACAGTGGTCCATATCAAAATTCTAAAGCCACCTTGCTTTACTGACTTGAACGTTTAATTTGGAATATATGCCGTGCTTGGTGGTCGACGGACATACTATACAAAACCATTTCGTACTCATCTGTCCAAAGGATATTGCGCCGTTTTGATATTGATCAGTTCAAATTGCTTTTCGGCAAACTCCTACCGGGCTTTGATACTCATGTCTTTGACTAAGTAAAGGCGCCTGTCGTGGGCTTCACGAACTCAAATTTTTATTCTACAGTCGTCGTCGAATGGTGACGTCGCTGATCCCCAATTTCAGCTTCGCTTTTATTTTGAAAGGATTGTTTCTGCTGTGGCGCATTATGTGTCGGTTCTCTAATTTGTAGTTTTGCGCAGGGCATCACGTTTTTCAGGCTTCAATTCATAATTTATTGCATTGTATTACCATTTTGGTACATTCTAAACGGTTTTGTATTTCTTTGTTTCCCCTCCTTTCTAAGACCAACAATCAAAAGCCTATATTCCTCAGAGCAGTGAGGTCCTCTACTCACTAAAATTCTTTTAAGATATTGCTTTGAAATTTTGTACACGCTCTCTTTTCCACAAAAAGCGACTCATTTGTTGAAATTGGCGATATCGGATCATTATAGCATATAGTTGCCATACAAACTGAACGATCGGAATCAAGTTCTTGTATGGAAAACTTTTTTATTTGTTAAGATATCTTGACGAAATTTAATATGGATTATTGTACAAAGCAACTGTACAATCTCCGAACAAATTGTTCAGATCGGACTATTAAAAGACATAGCTGCCATACAAACTGGGCGTTCAAAATTAAAGTTTTGTAAATAAAACATTTTATTTGTTAAGATATCTTGACGAAATTTGGCATGGATTATTGTACAAAGCAACGGTACAATTTGCGGGTAAATTGTTCAGATCGGACCACTATAGCATATAGCTGTAATACAAACTGGTCGTTTAAATAAAATTTTTGTATGGAAAAGTTTTTTATTTGATGAGATATCTACACGAAAGTTGGCAGGAAATATACTCAAAGTCTACACTATAATCTCAGAGAAAATTGTTCAGATCGGGCTACTTTAGCATATAGCTGCCATACAAACTGTACCACCAAAATAATGATAAATATCGTTTATGCTATGAGAAATGCACTTCCGAAAGCCTGACCGTTTCTTAAACTTATTAAGTTTTCTGCTTAGTTAATATTCAGCGATATTAGTTTTTATGCCACTCAAACAAAATGCTTATGCCAAGCACGCAGCCAATTCAGCTGAAAAGGCGCTGCTTTCAATGTATAATTTACACAATTTCCCATTTATGGCAAACATTTCCGTTCGACACCGAAACAGCGCAATAATTTCTAATTTAAGCGTGCGTCCAATGCTTAGAAATTACAAAAAACACTCAACAACAAACCGATAGAGACAACAGCACACGTCTGCATGTGTTTGTGTGCGTGTGCAACAATGGCCAGCGGCAAATTTACAGTTAATGACATTTTCCACATATAAATTATTGGCATGCTTTTATTTTCGGTTTTCGCAAGTGACCCTGGCAATTAACAAGTTCCCTACATAGCGTACGGCAGCGCAACAAACACAGCAAGTGCAACAACAACAAGCAGGAAAGAAGAATGCTCGCAAGCACTTAACTTGATTGCACTTAATTGCGGACAAGTGCGTTTTATGCGCACAAATTCCGCACAATCCGCACTTAATAACAAAATCAACAAAAACAACACCAACAACACTGCCTTGAAGCGCAGTAATAACAACAAACACGGGTGTAGTGTGACCCAAGTTGTAAATGCAACAATGCAGCGTGATTTCCGTCAGCGACAAACTTGCCATGCCTAATCAATTTTGATTAACGAAAATTCACCAAATGGTATTTCGAAAAGTGCCAGCCATAAAAATACATACATATCTTAAATGGATGTATGTGAGTATGTGTATGCGTGTGTGTGTGTTTGTGAAAATCTATGCGTCGTGGCGCAAATACAAATACAACGCATCATTAGCCTGCTGCCAATTGAGTTTGAAAGCTGTTTCATGTCAACGTTCGGCTTGTTGTTGTTGTTTGTGTGCAAAAATCACACCACACAATACATGTATGTATGCATGTATATATAGTATGTTTTGTTGTAAATAAGTAAATATTCGCACCGAACTCCTACTCAAACTCACAGCCAGGCGCTTAGGGGAGGACTTGCTGTACATACATACATACATACATATGTTAACATGTATGTATGTATGTGTGTGTGTTTATGTGGCATAAAATTTCAATGCAGTAGCCTGAAGTAGATAGTGGGCTTGGAGTGAGGTGTGGAGTGGCTTATAAGTGCTTGATAAACACTCATCAATGAGGACATTCAAGAGCTCTTGCGACGCGCTGCAGAAAATCCACACGAGTGTAGCTATGCGTATGCTCGAGTTGACAAATATGTCTATAGATGTGTGGGTATGTGTGTGTGTGTGTGTTTGTATATCTATTAGTAGGTTTTATTTACATACTTTTGTGCTTTGCAAAAATCCTTCAAATACGAATTAGGAATAGTAATGACGAGGTTAGAAGCCAAACACATACACAGACATATAGAAATACACATACACACATACATGTATGCATGCATGTATAATACACGCTTAACAATGAAACAAACAATGCAAGACCAAATTATTAATCAAATCAACGACAAAGCAGTCAAAAATGATTCGCTTCGCTGTTTATTTGTCTGTTTGTATGTAATTATGCAATCGGCAATACAATGTTGCAATTTATTGAAATGAATCAAATCGCACAAACACGCTTGCGCCGTCGTTCGCTAATAATTTTACAATTTTATACACCCCACACATAAAGGCGAAAATATTAGTAATTGCTTACAAGCATGAATAAATAAGAAAAATGTGAATATAGTATGTATGTATGTATGTGTGCCTTCAAATCGACGTAAGCGTCAAATATTGCTGTATACTTTTGCCAGTGGCCATCCATACAAGAGTTCGAAAACAAAAGATGCCAAGTTTCGCCTGCAGCACACACACACACACAAATACACACACTTACAAACACACACACACTCACAAATTCTCACAAACACCAACAAAAATTCAAACATGCACACACACATACATACAATCAATTGTACCACAGTAGCCAGCCAGCAATTGCAGCGATCGCGTCTTTTCCCGGCAGGGGATGGAAATATTCATTCTTATTTTAGTTTATACTTCGCTTCTTGTGGTTTAAATACACTCACACACATGCACGCATACACAAATTTATGCGTATGTCTGTCTGTATGACCATATTATACGCTCATAATTACATTGTGTTTGTTTAGGGGCGATCGACAGCGATTCACTCTTCAATGCAGCTCGTAATGTGTAGCCGAATCAATGCCCGATCATTTTGGTTTCGAAATCGAACGGCTTTCCTGCACTTTTTTCTTACATTTTGTGTATTATTTTTTTCTCACGCTAATGCACCGTTGGCGGTATTTTGCTGCCGTTGCGCCGATGTGAACTTTTTCGAGCAACTAATGGCATTACATTATTATATAATATTAATGATTCGGAGCTTCGTATGCCGTAATGGCGTAATTGGCGTAACAAACATACTCAAAAACCAAAAATATACTGTGTACGTACATATGTATGTTTGTAGGTAAAAATATAATTTTTATGAAATATAATTTTGAAAGATTACTCGAGCTTCAAGATTTTGATTTGTGCTATTTTTGTAAAAACTTGATAGAATTTTTTTCTATAAATAACACAGAAACTTCAAATTTAATAAAAAAATTTCTTAAATCATTCGAAAGAACATTCTTTGCCATTTATTTTTTGAATATAATCTCTCTCAAATGTTGGCCGCGGTTACGTCTCAGATGGTCCAAACGTTGAGTACAATTTTCGATGACTCGTTCGACCATTCCCGCTGGTAACTGGCGTAATAACACGCGTGATATTTTGCTCCAAGGCCTGAACCGAGGCGGGATTGCCCTCATAAACTTTAGACTCAACATATCCACACAGATAACAGTTTAACAGTCAGTGTGATATCACATCTTGGTGGTCAATTTGGGCCGGTCGAAAGGTGACGTTATCAGCTCACTGAAGTGTTCTCTCAATAAATCCATTGATTGAAGCGATGTGTGAAAGTGGCGCAATCTTGTTGGAACCAAATGTCGCCGAGATCATGAGCTTCAATTTCATGTATCAAATAATCGGTTCTTATGGCGCGATAATGGTAATAGTAGTGTTAGCGGTAAAAATCTGCCGATTTGACAATCCTTCGGCATGTAAAAATCCGGGTCCGTTCCGGTTACGTAGACCCGACTGTTGTGAGAACGGCGTTAACGGTCGTAATTGACGGTTAACATCTCAGCGGCATCATTTTTGAAGAAATATGGACCGGAAATATTCCCGATCGGCCCACAAACCAGACCAAACCGTTGGTTTTTCTGGATGAAATAACAGCGCATGTATCTCTTCAGATTGCTCTTCGTCCCAAATGCGGCAATTTTGCTTCTCATTGAGCCAGAAATGGACCTCATCGCTAATCCAAATTTAGCTCGAATACGTCGGATCTTCTTGGATCATTTTAAGAGCCCGTTGAGTAAAGCGATGTCGCTTGGGGTCAGTTCTTACATAAGCTGTGTTTTGTACGCTTTAAATTTAAGATCTCGACGTGAAATGCGCCAAGTCGTTCCATACGTCAGTCCGAGTTGCTGCGAACGATGCCGAATCGACTCTCCACGGTCTTCTTGTACACTCTCAGCTACGGCTGCTCTATTTGCTTCACTACATGTTGGACGTGGTCCATTCGGTCGAATATTATCCACTAATGACTGCTGGGTCTCAAGATAGTTGATGGTGTTGCGAATAGTACGCTCAGTAGTCAGATTATAATAATATCCAACGACTACCCTCCTCCCGCCCAACGGTCGCGAGCGGCGCAATCCGCAAACGAGCGGAATTAGCCGAGTTATAAAAGCCGAGAGAGTTTTAAGCGTTGCGATCTTAAGTTGCTCAGCTACAGAAACAAAAATTTCAACAGCCAAAATTAAGAATTAGATTAAAGTTTATAATTTTTAAATGTTACTTGTAAAGATTAGATAAAATATTTTTTTTTTAATGGTAAAGAGTGAGTCTGTTACATCAAATCTGCTGGAATGAGAATTGAAATCATGACATATACGGCGGAATGGTTCGTTTAACTTAAAATTTGTTCTAGAAAATTTTAAAAGTGAGGTCTAAACTGCCTGGTAGAGCGAGCGGGCAGCGTTAAAATTAGTATCAGATAGGAGAGATGGGCTACAGACTGACCCATTTATAAGATTTAAACGGTTAGAGTAAGGGGAAAGATTTAAACTGGAATCCCAATGCAAATGATTTAAGGAAAAAAGTAATAAAAATTGTTTTTGAACGGACTCTAACTTATCCGAATGGACTTGGTAACTAGGGTTCCAAACTATGGAAGCATACTCTAATATACGCCTTAGCAGAGATGTAAAAAGATTTTTTGTTTTAAACGGATCTCTAAATTCTTTAAACCAACGTTTAACAAAACTAAGAGCGCCTTTAGTTTTATAAATCGTGAAAGATGCATGAAGATTAAAATTGAAGATTACGGAAAATTTTTTTTCGTAATAAAGTTGAGCGACTTGTAAACGTTGTTCAGGCGTAAATATTTCTTGAAAAGTATGAATTATTGCACAAATATTATTCATTTGGTCATACTTTACAAATGCAGCTAAGAAGGTCGTTTGAAAATTTCAAGTCGATCGATTAAAATGTTTCGAAGATATTTTAAAGTTTTGTTACAGTAAGTTAAAAAATTCTTGCAAATTTTGAACTTCACATTTTCGAAGAATACTGTCAAATATAGTTCGTACATTCAATATATAAGCAAATCAATTGATTTTTTTTTTAATTTCCCAGAGGATACTACCCCTTAAATCATTGTTGTTAAAATGCTTTATTTTTGAGTAAAAATTCCACATTTTGAATCGATTGTTTATTTAAACTTACATTTTATATTTGATTTAATATTTTGCATTTATTTCTTATATAATAATTTCTTACATAATATATATACATATTAATCGTATGTTTTCTAATAAAATGTTGCTCTCTCCTTCTCTTTACAGGTAAGTTCCAGTAGTGTTTTCCTGCTCTCCAATGTTACTTATTTGAAGTGCTCGTTCGATTGTATTACGTTATAGGTATGTACATACATAAGTATGTATAAATAATACAACATTTGTGGTTTGGAAATTCCGGTGAGAACGAAATTGAAAACATTATAAATAACTTAATTAAACAACTCCGTCAAAATGATAACATCAAATTTGATTGGAAATCCATTGAAAGCAATTTTCAAATTTAACCAAAACCTGTGCAATGTTAATATGAATGAAAAATATGCTAATTTAGATATTATGAATTATGGCAACTCCGCTCTTGAATGCGCGAACCGTTTGTTAATGAGCAGCAAGAAACGAATATGGAAATGTTTGACTTTTTATTAATCGAATGCCGGATACTACTAAATCTGCTGCTCGGCATTGTGCTCGTTAAGGCCAAAATATTTATTAATTAATTTTTATTCACGTTTTTTTCTTCAAAATTCACTATTTTTTATGCAGTTAGTGCGAGTGTATTTCGTAAAAAAAGACACAACTTCAAATTGCATAAAAACGAAAAGCGCTTTGAGGTTATAAAGTAAAGATAGGAAAGGAAAGTAGTTTCGAAGTTCTATTTTTATAATGAATTTTGACGTGTAATTTTTTTGAAATAATTTTGGTTTTCAAAATTGCATTTTTTTTTTAGACATTTTTAATTATTTTTGTATATAATGTATCCAATCACTTACTCATAGGCCCAAAAAAGCATTTTTATTTAGCCAAATTCATAAGTCCGGGTCAAATTTGATCATGTATTAAAAAACATATATTTTTATAGTTATAGATCATATCATTACCCGCTAATCTATTAAGTGAAACAATTAAAAGTATGTGACCTACACTTTCATACATAAATAATCACAATTCCCCGTTTGCTTGTCTATCAAGGTCTCCGTTATCACCTTATTTATAGTATTGTTCGAGTCTAAATATGTGCCTATCTACATATATATTTATGTACATAAGCGTCATTTAATAATTACTTAATATCTATTATTTGATCAATTAAGCTGCTACGGGGAAAAAATAAATTGTTTTGCTGTTGTCTTTGCGTAGTGAGCTGAGTTTTCTTAATTAAAGTTGCTGTTGTTGCATTGTCAAGTGCCGCGGTAATGCATGGCATGGCATAGCGAGCGTAACGAACATATTTATGTGTGTGTGTGTGTATGTATGATTGCGATCATTAGCTGATTGATCAGCATTTTGCAACAATTTAAAGTATTTTTTTGTGTTATCTTTGTAGCGTGTTTAGTCATACTGAGAGCGGCGGGATTCAAGTAGCATTAAGTGGCGATGTTTGCTTAGTTGAAATAGAACATAAACAATTTATTGTAATTTGATTTTATTTTATTTTGTTAATATATGTATATTTAAATATTTTTATAATTTAATTTTGTTAAGTTACGATAAGTTATCTTATGTTATGTTTTGCTATGCTATGCTACGTTACGTTAAGTTAACTTAGAACAAAAATATAATGCCAACTTAGCTGTATTTTGTATTTTATTATTACTTTCTGTTATGTTATGTTAAGTTACGTTAAGTTATCTTATGTTATGCTATGCTATGCTACGTTACGTTACGTTAACTTAGAACAAAAATAGAATGACAACTTAGCTGTATTTTTTTTATTACTTTCTGTTACGTTATGTTAAGTTACGTTAAGTTGAGTTATATTAAGTGACGTTAACTTAACTTCGAAAAAAATAATGTGGCAACTTTTGTATTTCATTATTACTTTCTGATAAGTTGCGTTACGTTACGTTAAGTTATATTAAGTTACCATAACTTAACTTCGAAAAATATAATATGGCAACTTTGCTCTATTTTATTTATTGTTATTACATTCTGTTAAGTTGCGTTACGTCAGATTATGTTATATTAATTTAAGTTAAGTCAACTTAGCAAAGATAAAATTTCAACTTTGTTTTATAACATGTATTTATTTATTACTTTCTGTTGTGTTATGCTGAGTTAAGTTAATTCAAACTGTTATGCTTTATTATGTTGTTATGCTAAGTTAAGTTACCTTAAGTTCTGAATAGTTATGTTAAGTGAAATTGCGTTATTTTAACTTATTTTACTTTATATTATCTAAGTTATGCTTATGTTAAGTTAAGTTACGTTAAGTTAAGTTACGCTAAGTTATGTTAAATTGCGTTAAGTTAACTTATAACAAAAATAAAATGGCAACTTTGCTGTACTTTGTATTTTATTATTACTTTCTGTTATGTTATGTTACGTTACGTTAAGTTATGTTAAGTTAATTGTTAATTTAAATTATGCTATGTTTTATTATGTTCTTAGATTAAGTTAAGTTATGTTATGTTATGTAATATTATATTACGTTAGGTTATGCTATGTTCTTCGTGTTATATTTTTTCAATTTATTTATAGAAATATCCATATTTTCTAAACAAATTTTTTATTTTTAATTTCATATTTTTTTATTTAATATTTAATATTTTTTAATTCCATAATTTTTTCCTTAATTTGATAATTTTGTTTTTTTTTGTACATATGTACATATGTATAGTACATTCAGCATATTAATATATCCCCTCAACTTTTATGTCTGCTCAAGATTTTACTGTAAACTTATCGCCTACAGCACACTCAGGCATACACACTCATAAATCACTCTTTATCTTTGTCACAATTTCTTGCGCGTGAAAATCACGTTTAACTGCACTGACCATTCGCAACAATGTAAGAGACGAAAAGACATTCGAAAACAGATTTCTCTGAAAATTTCGTAATATCTGTGTTGACTCGCGCTGCGTGTTGCCTGCGTAAATACGCGAATATTTTCTAAATTTTGCTGTTTTTTAATCTTGCGTCAGCGAGCTGTCAAGCATGTTTCGCTCATCTGGTCAGCTGAAATACACAACCTTGCCAAAAAAACAAAAAAAAAAAATCTACATTCAAACAAAATTGAAAAAGAAAATCATAAAAAGCGACGAGTTGAGTCTCGAGCAGCGAGCCAACAGGTTTATTACGTTGCCAATGCAATCAGCTGTTTTTTTTTTTTTTTTTTTTTGTTTTTTTTCTTGTATATTAATTTATTGCCGTTTTTTAGCATTTGCCAAACAAACATTTAAACATTTGCCGTTTTTCTTATTTGTGTTTTGTAGTTTTCTTTTGTTTTAGTATTTTTTGACACAATTAATGCTGAAGTTGAATGCACTTGCCATGAGTTGTTGTAATTTTTGTTGTTGGAAAGCATTTTTGAAGCTTTTTTGTGCCATTTTATTTTAGTTTTGTTTTTTATTGTTTTCGTTTCTTTTCTATTTTTTATTTTTTATTTTTATTTTTATTTTTTTTTGTGTGTTCGTTTTCGTTTTGTTTAGTTTTTTTTATGTTAGGCTGTTTTTCGTGCTGTTTTCGATGTTAAGTACATATTCAATATAGTTTCGAAACTTATGTTACATCGACACTATTAGTTATTGTTATAAAAATTCCACTTCAAGGTTCCCCACTTACAAAAAAAAAAAACACAAAGAATCTTCAAATCTCATAGGGTATGTTTATTATCCCTCGATAGAACATTTTTTGACCTTTCTTTTTCGTAAAAACTCTCTCAAACGTTGGCCGCGGCTACGTCTCAGATGGTCCATCCGTTGAGTCTAATCTTCGGCGACTCGTTCGAGCATTTCGACTGGTAACTGGCGAATGACACGCGTCATGTTTTGCTCTAAGGCCTGAATTAAAGCTGGATTTTTTGCAAAATCTTTGAACTCTACATATCCACACAGAAAACAGTCTAACTGTATGACATCACACGAACTTGGTGGCCAATAGACCCCTCCAAAACACGAAATTATCTGCTCACCGAACTGTTCTCTCAATAAATCCATTGATTGAAGCGATATGTTAGAAGTGGTCTTATCGAAACCAAATGTCGCCGAGATCACGAGCTTCGATTTCAGGCATCAAACAGTCGGTTATCATGACGCGATAACGTCGCCATTGACGGACATGTTCTATCGATATTATTTTTGAAGAAATATGAACCGATGATACCACCGGCTCACAAACCACAACAAACCGTTGTTTTTTCGGAATGAAATGACAGCTCTGGAATCTCTTCAGATTGCTCTTCAGAGATTTTGCTTGTTTACACACATATTGGGTCAGAAATGGGCCTCATATCCGAACAAAATTTTGCTCGAAAATGTCGGATCTTTTTGGAACGTTTCTATAGAACGAAGCGATGTCGCTTGGTAAGGTCGAGCGGCAGCAAACGAAAATCCTGACAATCTTAAAAAATAATAGAAATAAATTTTATTTAATTGGAATTTGAAAAGTTTGTAAATTTGGAAACATTATCTGCGTATTTTTTTTTTTTTTCTTTAATATATGCATGAATATACTTCCAACAAATATTAGCAGCAAAATTTCGTAAATCCATTAAAATGTATGTAACTGAAACAGACGTGCCAGAAAACAAAGCAAACACACCACCGAATTCAGCAACTGTCAAAAGGAAGCGAAACCAGCAAGCTTCACAACATCAAACAAAGAACTTTCAAAAACAGCAACAATTCGCATCAAAAGTGATTCGAAAAATGCGATTACAAATGCACGTGCTGACAAGCGCTGTTTATTGTGCGGCGGAGCCTTATCAGCGCCCACATCTCAGCCAGCGCACGCACGCACCAACATTATTATGCACAGACCATATGTGGAGACGAGATCTTTTACAAGAAATATCATTTTCCTTTAACTCAAACAAATAATGACAGCACATACACACACGCACGCTTATCAACCGCATTGCTGAGCGATACACCGCCGCAGCCACAACACGTGCCTCGAAACAACTCACTCCAACTTACACCAATACACACCCACACATGCATACAGCTCTATGTCATAAGTGTCAAAATCTGGTTACTTGACAAATGATATAACATATAATGCATTCCGGTTATGTCTGAGACGCTGAGCACTGCCTTCGAGCGCATTTTGTGGCCAAGCATCAAAGTATGACAGATGATTGAAGAACAAATAAATTAATAAATTTAAGGCGCTGACAACTTGTCAAATGTAATATTATTACATTGTAGTGCCAATAAAAATTTGTAATAAATAAAATATGTAATAAGTAAGCAGCGCCTAACTTATTATAATGCAACAACAAGCGGCTGATCAATCATCAATCAATTGTTGCACAGCGTAGCGGTAAATACACACAAAAAAAAACAAACGTTATACTAGAAGTAATAAGGCGTGCGCCACTCAAAGTAATTGCTTTAATACAAGACATTGTTATAGCGTTGCCAACTGATTTTGACGCCCATCAATCGTGTATGCTTGAAGTGAAATATGCTCACAAAACGTTAATAACTTTGAAATTAAATAAATAGTTACACAGTGTTGCGTAATTACGGTAATTACAAAGCAAACAGTAATGCCCCTTCATTAAGTGGAATTGCAGGTAATTAACGGGCGCGAGCTTTGGTCAGCTGAGTAATCAGCTGTGATCTAAGGTTAAGTTGAGATGTTGACGTAACATTTATTATTGTTTGTTTTTGAAAGTAAAATAGAGGCAATCTTATTGTTGATATGGCATTCTTGTATTTTGTTGATACAATAAAACTATACTTCACACTAACCTAATATAATTAACTAATTAAAACGAAATAATATTAAAGTGGGAAATACTCCTACTCAAGTTTATAATAACTGTGAAGATTTTTTTTTTTATTTTGTCAAGTGCTCAATGTCAAACAACTTCTTCTTTTTCTTTAATGGCCTCGACATCGCTTACGCGGTTATAGCCGAGTTTAAAACAGCGAGTCAGCGCACTCTCCACTTGGTCTTTCCAACGGAGTGGAGGTCTACCTCTTCCTCTGCTTCCCAGGCGGGTACTGCATGGAATACTTTCAGAGCTGAGTGTTTTCGACCATTCGGATTACAACCTATCCATTCGTTGTTTCTTCAAATGCGATATTCGCCGTGGTCAATGCGCACAAAACCATAAATTCTCCACAGAACCATTCTGTGTAATCGTCAATGCCTCTGCACCACATAACATGACGGGGATGACTGAGTGACTTGTAGAGTTTGGTCTTTGTTTGTCGAAAGAAAACTGTACTTCTCAATTGCCTAGTCAGTCCGAAGTAACACATTTTGGCAAGAGATTTGGAGGCTGATATTGTTTTCGGTATTAATTAAAGCTCTAAGATGGACGAAATTATCTTTGATTTCGAAGGTATGACTGTCAACAGGGACGCGCAGGCCAAACCGCCAACGTGACGACTGTTTGTTTGAAGACAGCAGATATATCGCCTTGCTTTTATTCACTACCAGACCCAGTTGCTTCCCTTACTTATCCAGCTAACTCACGATAGAAAGTCGCCTTGTCTGTAACCTGGTTTGGTATCGATCGGCTCGGAGAGGTCCTTCCCGATACTGACGGAGCTTTTGGCGTTGCTCAACATCAGTTTACACAGCCGTATTAGTTTTGGAAGGATACCGAATTCAGACATAGCGGCATAAAGGCAGCTCCTTTCAAGCTGTCAAGAGCAGCTTTAAAATCGATAAACAGTTCCGTGTCGATTCGCTTTTCACGGATAGTTTCCAAGACTTGGCGCATGGTGAAAATCTGGTGGTTGTTGATTTTTCAAACCTAAAGCCACGCTGATAAGGCCCAATCAGCATGTAAAGTTTAATCTTCCACATAGTACGCTCGATAGAACCTTATACGCGATATTGAGGAGACTTATTCCACGGTAGTTGGCGGTTATGGGGTCTCCCTTTTTGTGGATTGGGCAGAACACACTCAAATTCCAATCGTAGAGCATGCTTTTGTCCTATTATATTCTACAAAGAAGCTCTTGCAGCTCCTTATCAGTTCTTCGCCGCCGTGTTTGAATAGCTCGGCCGGCAATCCATCGCTCCTCGCCGCTTTGTTGTTCTTCAGACGGGTATTTATTATTTGAACTCCTTCATGGTCGGGCAAGGGAACGTTTGCTCCGTCGTCCATATAAACCAAACTTAATACAAATCTTGTAAAAATATATTAAGTTGTCAAATATCTCCCTTCCGCGTTTTTGCTCTTTATTCAATGCTTTTTTTTTACTGTGATCGGATTTAGTTCAAATATGCGCCGTTTCGTTCGGTAATCAGTTTCCATCTTGACGGCAACTTCATTATACCCCCCTCGCAGAGACCCCCTCCTTATTTGCGAAGAACTCGGACAGCCACTTTTTACAAGTCTGTTTTGATTTCAACTGTACAACAACAAGGGTGGACAGGCACAGGTGGTAATCACTTGGCGCTATGTCTGGGATATGGTGGATGCGATGAAACCTACCATCCGAGCTCCCGTAGTTTCTAACGAGTCATCAACGAAGTGTGTGGTCTGGCGTTGACTTGGGGGGAACACTCAGCCTTCCTTTTGGGCAATTCTGGACGTTTTTGATCTATCGCCGGCTTCAAGCGGCCAGTTGTTCGGAGTAGATGGTAGTGTGAAGCGTCTGGCCATATGGGAGCAGCTCATAATTGATTCCCTTCCAATCCCACCAAACACACAGCAAAACCTTTCTGGCCGTCAATCCCTTCTTGTCCACTATTTGGGACGATTCACCGGCCTTCGACCACCACCGTTTTCGCTTGATATTGTCGTATGTGATCCATTTTTCGTCACCACTCACCATCCGCTTCAAAAATGGGCCGAGTTCGTTCCGTTTCAGCAGCATATCGCAGGCGTTGATTTGGTTCAGAAGTTTTTTTTTTTGCGTCAAATCATGCGGCACCCAACATCAAGCTTTTTGGTGTATCCAGCCTTCTGTAAATGGTTTAAAATAGTTTGGTTACTAACTTCCATCATCTGGGCGATGTCACCAGTTGCCACAGGCCGGTCTAACACGATGTTTCTATGATTTAATCGGTATTTGTCGTCATGCATGGTGTCGTTTTCACTTGCTCTGAATTGTCGAAACCATTCGTCCGCAGTTCGAAGTGATAGAGTACCATCCCCCAAAACAACATTAATCTCACGGAACGTTTCTCTAGTGGATTAGCCTTTAACGTAGGAAAACTTTAAAGAGCGCGAATTTCGGCCTTAGTGAACTCCATGTTTACACGTCTATATTTTTTGGGTGCAATATCCAAACTAATTATGCATAGCGTAATTTTGTAGGTTATGTCAAGACCTTTCAAAGATATACTATACATCTTAGTATAGTATAGCCAGATACGAGCTCGTCTGTAGCGCTTTATACATAGCCCGGAAATTCAAAAGACAAAAAGGCGGAAGCGAGATATTTGACAACCTAATATTACGTATTATATAAAAGTTGAAGCACAAAATAACTGTTGTTAAAATCCAATAATATCAAAATTGTATTTATTTGATTTTTCAAAACTTTTTCTAACGGCATTTGTTACAGTTAATTTTCGCAAATCCTAGTTAGTGCAACTGCAAACAACTTAAGACCACAACTACCAAATGTTAAACCAGTTAGCCAAGTTAGCAGCTAGCCACTAAATTCACTTAACAACATTTCTGCCACAAGATAAGCTGGCTTTTAGAGCGAAACCAATGGCTTTTGCACCGTTTCTTTTTGCAAAAAAAAAAACAAATTTTACTCACACCAACTTCCAGACTCTTACAGAGATCTGCCATACTCATATTTTATACAATTAAAAATAAATCTTGTTGGCAACGCGTGCACAAAAATGCAAAACAAAAAGCCAAGAGTGCACTTTGCGCAAATGCAGCCAAAAAAAAAACGCCGCAAAAACAATGCAAATTGAATAATATGCCACAAGTCAAGCGTGCAGCCGTCTGTGCCACCATAGTGTAGATGGCTACTAACGCACATGTACATATATATTTTGTTACACTTGTGGGTTTATAAAGTCAACGTTTGTGGTGAGTTACCACCTGCTGCTGACGCCCGCCGACTAACGGTCGCGGCTGGTTGCCTGAGTATGTAAATGAGTGGTCGACGAACTGTTGCGGCATAAGCCGTTTCATAGCTTTATCACTACTTAAGTGTAGCGCTTTGTTGTTGTTGTAATTTTAACGTGGTTTTTAAGCTGTTTGTTGTGAGAGTGTATTTAATTTGTCACGTGCCGTCGCCTATCTGGCAATGCGCGCTTGGCTACATTACAGTTTAAAATTAATTTGCATATGCAGAAATGCATGTGTGGGTGATTGAGTGTGTGTGTGTGTGTGTGTGCGTGTGTGAGCCGCTGAACTGCATGCGAACCGCCATTGGTGTCGTTGCCAGCAATTAAATTGAATTGTGCCCGCGCATACACATATGCGCACACATACATACAAATACACGCCATGTATGCAACGCTAAACTCCCCCACAAACAAAGATACGCACACATATACATGCATACATGCGCACATGCATAATACATAATGCTTTTATGGCTTATGCTCTTTAGCAACGCCCACATAACAACAAAACATGTTAACGGTGGTGGCAACAGCAATAACAACAAGTTGGCCGGCCCGCATGTCTGCCACCATCGCTGTAGTGCCATTGTGGCAACAAAGTTGTAAACAACAATAACAGCAACAGCAATAACTAAGCGAACATCAATACACTCGAAGTCGAAACAGCCAACCGTGAAGCGAGCAACAAACAACAACAACAGCTAACTACAGTAAAAACAACAATAACAAAAAATAACAATACACACTACCTGCAGCAGCAGCAGCAACAGCCGACATAGCCACAACCACAACCCCAGCTACAGCCTCAGCCTCAGCCCCAGCGCCAGCCACAGCCAGCAGTCAGAGTAGCATTAACAGTTACAAAAACAAACACAATGGCTCTCAAGTGCTTTGTAGTTCCACAAGCAGGCAGGCAGGCAGGCAGGCAAGCAGCCGACATTATAGAGCCCCAGCAGCGCCAACAGCAAGCCGGCAAACCGACAAGCTGCCAACCTGACAAGCTTTTGCCATCCGTCCAATGAGCACCGAACGCCATGAACGAATGAACCAACCAAAACAAAGCCATTTATTCTGCCATTCATGCTGCCATTTCCCATGCACCGGCCCCCGGCGCACCGCCACCGCACGAACATTGGCAAAACAAACGAAAGGGCGCTGCATACTTATGCTCCGTCTGTTGGTATTGTGTGAAATCGGCACAGCCCACCAAACATCTAACTCACACACATAGCTAACGTACACAAGCGCAAGCTCACCTTTCATCGCAGTTTCTTTGCTCCATGCCGCACACCATTGTGGCATCCTACAAGCTGCTTTATGCAGCACGCTCTCCCAACATTGCGAACACACACACGAACAACGTACACAACTACGCTCAGCAACACAACCTATTATTGTGCATGCTCATTGTTATTGCTGTTATTGTGTTGTTCGTTCCGCCTGCTCTATTGTACTCAAAGCTCCACCGAATTGTTCTGCCACAGGCATCCCTCGGATGCGACAGGATTCTGTGTTTGCATATGCGTCTGTATGTGTGTGTGTGTATGAGTGCATTTGTATTTGTTGTGTTTGCGCTCAAGCTTCCGAAATCGTCAACTTCGGCGATTGCGAGTGTGAGTGAGAGCGCCGCCAGTGAGTGAGTGCGAGTTTGAGTCGGCCAACAATTGAGCATTATGCCGTTGCAGTGCAGCGGAGTGCTGCGGTGTATGGAGTGGAATGGCGAAAGTCGTGGCGTTCGTTGCATAATAATGGCAGCAATTTGCCTGTCTATCTATCTATTTGGCTGTCTCTTCGTCTCCAGTTCGTCTCCGGCTGCTCGTCTACAGTTCGTCTTCACCACGTATGTATGTACATACATATCTGCGCCAGTTCGTTCGTTTGTCTGGCTGCCAGCCATGCTCTCTCAGCGCTGGCTCTTTATCCTTATGAGTACTGTTATTGCTATTGTTATTGTTATAACTGAATGTTATGTGCAATTACATTTGTTATTGCTATTGTTATTGTTATTTGGTGTAGCATTATTTGCTCGTTATTTTGACGGCTTTTCATTCGGTTGTTGATCATAGTAAGCTCGTATTTTCGCAACGCGCCTCCTCTCCGCTCACACGCTCCCCTGTTCAAATGCTGTTCGATGGCGCGTTTCCAACTGTAATTGTAATTGTGATTGTAACTGTAATTGCCACATGCCGTTTCGGATATTCTATTCAACTTGCTCTTCGACGCGGAAGAATTTAGTGGCACGACGCGACGACGCTTGTTGACGGCTGTAAGGCAGGATGTGCGGTGCGGTGCGGTGCGAGGCGGGCGTGAGCAATGGCGGCAAATTCGCTTGTTTATTTGTAATGCATAAATAATATGTTTGTAAGCGTGTTGAAAGCTCTCGAAATATGTTTGTTTTTGTTGTTTGGCTGTTGTTTTTTCTTTTGTGTTGTCCTTTTCCTTTCATCAATTCTCGTGGGACAATGTCACATGAAAAGCAAATTCTGTTTTGTCTAAGTTATGGAAACGTATAATATACACAACTAATACGATTATTTCGTAATTGTTGTTGTTGTTCTTGTGCGTGTTGCTTGCTGCTGTTTAATAAGCCGTTTAGCAGCAGGCAAATAGCTGACTGGCTGGCTAGCAACCCTTCAAAGCGCCTCAAATCCCAATGTAATTTCTAAAACTTTGATTGTTGAGGTTTGTACTTCAGTGAGGTGTGCTTGCTCTTTTGAACGCATACGCTCATACAAACATACATATAAACGCATACACCCATACACACATATAAATATTCACACACACATACATACATATATTTAAGCCTGCGAATGCGCATATATTTGACGCTTCAGTCAATATTTGTTATTATTCATTCATTCTTATTTGCCAAAGAGTCGTCCGTTTTTTCTCAAAGCCAATAAAAATCGTCAAAGTTCTGTGTGAAGCATGCAAATATTTGTTTTAAAATTTCAATTTCCCATTGCATTTACTTAATTAAACAATTGCTATTTGGTTGTGAATGACAAGAAGTCAGTATGGCCGCGCCACAGTAGAACTCATTTTCTTTCATTGATTTTTCGCTATGAAATGACTTTTTGATAGCTTTTTGTTAATGTTGGCAACGCTGACAGCATTTTTTCCAAGCTAAGTTAAAGAATATATCAATATAATAAATAAATCTATACATTGTGACAGAAAATAACAGGATATTGTAAATCAACATTTAATTTGTTGCCTTCAAAGTAATCCCGACCAGTTGTAATACACTTGTGCAAACGATTTTTCCTGTCCTCGAAACAGTTTCCATAAGTACTTTTTGGGTTGGTCTTCAGCTTCTTGAGCAAATTTCTTTTTATCTCTACAATCGGCTGAAAACAGGTACCACGGAGCGGCAACTTCAGTTTGAGGAACAAGAAAAACACACACGGAGCTAAACCTGGTGAATACGGTGGCTTGGCTGAGGTATTCATTGCGTTTTTGGTTTTCAATTCAGTCACAGTTGTAGCTGGTTGCGAAAATCCATAAAATCCACAATTGTTCTTTCACAATTCCGGCCATTTTCGACGAAGGTTCTGTTAAATAGATAGAATTATTGATCTCCGTCTTTCCGATACAAACTCAATACACCGCGCCACGAATATCGAAAAAACAGCGAGCATCATCTTGATTTTTGAGAAACTTTGATGTGGTTTTTTCTTTGGTTTCGGCTTGTTTTTTCCCTCAATTCTGATGATTGTTGACTTGTTGCTTGTCAAACTCATAAATCCATGGTTCATCGGCAGTTATAATGCTCTCCATGATTTTGGGAGCGGTTTTCGCAGGATCAAGCATCTCCAAAGAGATCTATTTACGCTACTCGTTTTGAAAAAAATTCAGCTTAATCCGGAAGAGTCGAACGCATTTCATACCCAAAATATCCACCAAAATCAAACGAACGTACTCACGAGAGCTCTCTTGCCATCTCTCTAACACTTGCCTAACTATTTTCAAGCACCATATTCTTCACTTTTTTAATATTTTCATCAGTTGAAGAGGTCGAACATCGTTCCGAACGATGTATGTTGTCAATTATCTCGCGACGTCTTTGAAGGCTTTGTACCACTCGTAGGTTTCCGTTTTTGATAAACTGAATCACTTTAAACAATTTCCTTTGCTTTTCTCCTTCTTTGCTTTCCTCCATTTAAGCCTTATGTAGAAACCCAATGGACTTGTAAAAAAACTTGAAACTTTTCCACCACAGCTTTCTAATGTCTCATAAGATGGAGTATTAGAAGTCGTGGAATATGGACTTTCTCAATGGGCTGAAAGTTGGGTGTTCGTATAGATAATGTCCCAGTATCTCAACATCATTCGCGCATGTTCTGTATTCCGTCGAATCTACTTTCCCATTTTCTGAAGTTGGGATCCTAATATTAAATGGCTCGCTTTTTCCTAATAATCGCAGCTTTTTAGTCTGTTCACATTATGGTAAACCAAAGAGGTTGAGGTATGCCCAGTGTGGCTTATATTCCAAGACCTCTTGACGTTCCTGCAGTATCACTTGCTTTATACAATCCTCTGAGAAGCTGAATGGCCTGACGCAGCTTAGTTGAATTATGTCTCCAGCTCCGGCTAGGCGGTCCAGCTCATCTGCCTTTTCTTTCCGCTCAGAGGATCATCTGCCTTTTC
This sequence comes from Bactrocera correcta, assembly GCA_027475135.1. Classification (NCBI taxonomy): domain Eukaryota; kingdom Metazoa; phylum Arthropoda; class Insecta; order Diptera; family Tephritidae; genus Bactrocera; species Bactrocera correcta. The sequence continues at coordinate 32,829,553 of CM050325.1, forward strand.
ATTTCCTTCTATTCCTATATGTCCGCTTACTCAGAGAGCTATCGTTACCTACTAAAAGTCTATTTATTGTCTGCTTACATAACCTATGGTAATGAGACTTAGTATTGACGCTACGGATGACCTTAATTGGCGCGTTACCACTAAAATTTTTTATTGTCGTTTCTGGTTAAGAGCAGAAGTCCACTTGTCACCTTTTGTTATGCCCACAATTTCGGCTTGAAAGGTTGAGTTTTAGATATAAGTGTATTTTGAAGTTGCCTTCTCTGTACGGATTTCTAAAGAAGAAGTCCTTGATGAATTGGCAAACCTTACTGAACTAAAGGTTGGAAGCAAATGGCTCTGGTAATGAACGAGAGCACGATCAAATGTCATCAAACAAACAGTCGTCGCACTCGCAACTTGGCTCCCACGTCACTGTTAACAGTCATTACCTCGAAGTCGTAAATAATTTCGTCTATCTTGAAACCAGCATTAACAGCAACAACGCAATCCAACGCAGAATAAATCTTGCCAATGGGTGCTACTTCGGACTGAGTAGGCGATTGAATGACTCTACTATTCTCTCGACCAACAAAATCGCTCTACAACTAACTTATTAACCCCATCCTGGTATATGGTGCCGAGGCATGGACGATATCAACATCTGATGAGTCGGTGTTACGAGTTTTCGAGAGAAAGGTGCTGCGGAATGTCCTTGGCAACGTCGAATATCGCATTCGATGCAATGATGGGCTGTTTGAGATGTACGATCACCTTCAATTAAGACACAGAGGATACGCTGGTTAGGTCGTGTCATCCGAATGGATGAAAATACTCCAGCTCTGAAAGTATTCGACGCAGCTCAAGCCGGGGAAAGCAGATGAAGTGGAAGACCTCAACTCCGTTTGATAGACTAAGTTGGAACGAAGGATCTAGCTTCGCTTGGATTTCCAATTGACGCCAAACAGCGAAAAGAAAGAACGCTTCCCACAAAAGTACCGACAACGTAACCGGAACGGACCCGGCTTTTTTATCCGGTCAAGAACTGACAACTCGGCAGAATTGTATCTCTACAACTATAACCATTTAAGCGGTCGTCTCTACGCTAGTAAAGAAGCAGAGGAAGCACCTATCAACTCGGCAGAACTCTGCCGCTAATAACAACAAGTCTTCAAATTAAGGAAAATTCTATAAAATAAATATATGTATTTTTAATACTATGAGTTTTTAAAACAAAGTTTTTCTTTTTTCTTAAAAAAATTAAACTATTTTATAAAAGTGATTTTTTCTTAAAATAACATGAGTTTTGCCGTTAACAACCGGTTCGTCGTTTTTTTTTTTTTTTTGATTTTTGTTTCTCGAAATATCTACTTTTTGCTTTAATATTTCTTTTCTCACAGCATTATTTTTGTCAATTTCCATTTCATTGTTTTCTTTGCAACTTTTCTTCAAAAACATTTTGCAAAAATAATCGCACAAAGTCACTGGATAAATATTTACCTTAGTACTTTACCATAGGTCTCTCGCTTTCAACCAACGGCTTGCGCAAACCCTTGGCCACCTCGATGCTCAGCTATGTTTGCTCATTTTAACCGCTACTTTCTTATTTATTCAAATGCTTCATTTATAATCCGTTCGCAGAGCACCCTATGCTTTTGTGTTGCCTTGCAGTTCGTCTACAATGAAAATCGAGATTCTATTGCGCGCCTTACAATTGCAATTTTTCTATTCAGCTTTTGTCAATGCAAATTTTGCGCCGCAAAGCAAAACAACAATGCAATATTGTCACAATGGCTTGCAACCCTCACAAAGTTTTCATATCATTTTCAATTGTTAAGCCCAGTCGCGTATTCAAACATTGGCCATTCTTCAATTTATATTATTACTTTCACCTCCTGCCACGCCCCCACGGAGTTTGACCTACGGCAGCTTGTAAATTTTCCGCTTTTTATTCCCTTGAGTAGCGCTCTTGTTATTAGCGAAAGTTTTGGAAATTTGCAATTTTCTGAAATCCTTGGCGTATTGTGATGTATCGAATAATTTTTATGCGCGCAGGTTTGCGACTCTAGTCCACGAAAAAGCCGCAAATGTTGTTTTTATTAAATCAGTTTTTTTTTATTTTTATTATTTTTTTTTAACAATTTTTTTTTAATAATTTTTTTTTAATAATTTTTTTTTTTTAATTTTTTTTTTTAAATTTTTTTTTTAATTTTTTTTTTTTAATTTTTTTTTTTATTTTTTTTTAAATTTTTTTTAATCTTTTGTTTTTTTAATTTTTTTTTTTTAATTTTTTTTTAATAATTTTTTTTTTTTAATTTTTTTTTTTTAATTTTTTTTTTTTTTAATTTTTTTTTTTTTTAATTTTTTTATATTTTCAATTTTTGTTCCGCGTTTTTTTTTCAATTTTTTTTCAATTTATTTTTTCGTTTCTGCTGCCAACGCCACCCCTAATATGATAAAAATATTTTTTTCACTTACAATGTCTCTCAACAAAACAACAGCAAGCGTGTGAACAGCCTCTTACCAAACACTCCAACATTGATTAATAATCGATTATCGATAATAACGTCTCCTCGCACCTCAGTGAGCTGTCAGCGCTCGCTGAAACACACCGAAAAGTAAACAATGACGCTGCATTAATGCTTATTACCTTTTCTGTCGCGGGTTTGTGCCGTTGAATAAATAAAAATCTGCACGGTTCAGCAACAATAACAAAAAAACGCAAAGGTTTAATCTTTAAAAAAATATTATTACAGCCTTTAACAATGGTTGGATTCCTTTTACGAACGATCTATACAAATTTATGCTATTAAAAATGCATTCGAGCGACCGCAGGCCTATTGTTGGAGCGCCATTGTGTGCCAGACTCTTGAAGACAAGCAAGGATACACGCACCAATCCTTATAAGTATATAGGCACTTAGAGATTTTTTCTTATGCTAAACTCATTAATTTTATTCATTGTACTATGCTTTTATAAATTTTAGCTCCATTCAATTTATTTCTTACGCTTAGCTTGTTAGACACTAATGTACACGTAGAGCGTGTTACGCACCCAAAGTTCTTTGAAATCAATTTTACAATTTTAAGTAGAATAGCAGACAATTGAATGAAATCAATTTCAATAAGTCTTCTACACTCACGTTTAGGTTCCTCGGCATTGTTATGTATTACTGCCTAGCCAGAGTTCCTTTATGCGGCGTAGTGCGGCAGCAGAGCAAACAACCCTCGGCCATTATTTAACACCTGTTTCAATAAGCAACACCCTTTATTTATTGAGAACAGGCTGTTCTTCAGGCCAGAGTGCTGTGGTTGCAGACAACACCTAAGCCAAGTGCTTCCTTACATTCCTTCCATTGGCATATTACATAACCGTTATAAAGTAATAATATGATACAATTGCGCTCGCTGTCAGCTGACACCTCCTCGCGCTCTGACATAAGTATGTATGTATACGAAAACACTCGCTACACAAAGTGAGCGCTCCTCAACTGAGTCGCCATTATTGCTTCTGCAGCCTTTGTCATTTTGGCAAGTCTAAGCTTTAATCCTACGCACACGCACACATACATACTCGTACAATATACATAAGTATACTTTTCTATTGTTTATAACAAACCTTTGTTTTTGTCATCTGATTTTGTTGCACAACCATGCCTTCATGTTGCCTAGGTGTTAATCCCTTGTCGTAATCTCTGGTTACACAATTTGTTCTTTGCTTTGTTTCAATATGAAGCGGTTATTTTATGTGGCATTCGATCACGCCGTGTGTAATCCCTTAAGTAGCCGCGTCCTCTCGACTTGACTCGGTGCGGCTTGCCACGCCCAGGCTGTGTAATTACTTATGCTTTGTTTGGCGCTGCCCGGTGCATGTGTTTGTGTCGACTTACGCCGCGGTTTCCTTGGCGTCTCAGGCATATTATTGGTTTTTTGCGGAGTTTGCGCAAATTTTTCGGGGGCAAATAGTTTTATTATGTGTGGGTGATTTAATGCTTTGTGCTGCAGATTATCTCCTAGTTGCGTTAATAACCATGAAAGGCCGTCGTTGAATGCACATGGAATTATGGATTTATGTTGATGGACAGGTGGCCAGATGGACTTAGCTGGCGCTAATGTGTATGTAGAAGCAAGAAGTTTCAGAGCAGATTATTTTATTGCTAATGTTTGGGATTAGAGTTCCACCTGTATTATATCTAGATCTCGAGTTAATGTGTTACGCATCAACTAATCGGGGAGGAATTGTAGTGTGAGGGAGACAACAGTATTTACAGTTTCCAAAATTTCAAAAAGAACTCAGCCTTTATAGAGCGTGTTTTGTAGAGCCTAGTTGCTGATAAGTCTTGAATATATGTAACTTAAAAGTCATAAAATTTCAATATAAATATGCTTTAAATTTTTTTATAGTTTAGCCAGAAATATTCTCTAGTATTTTTATTCAAAGTCTGTATTCTGAAATTCACGCCTTCAAAGCAATCCGCACCACTTATGCCAACGAGTTTTTCAGTCCTCGAAACATTTCTCATAAGCACTTTTTAGGATCAGACCTCTCTGCTCCTCCAAGGAGTTTCTTTTTATCTCTACGATCGACTAAAAACGGGTTTCATGAAGCCGCAATTTCAGTTTGAGGACTAAGAAAAAATCACACCGAGCCAAATTTGGTAAATACGGTGGTTGATCTATGGTATTTATTACATTTTTGGCTTCAGTTTGGGTCACAATTATGGCTCTTTACGTTGGTGCATTATCATCGCGTAAACTCCTTGAATTGTTCTTCAACAATTCCGGCCGTTAACGACGGATCTTCTCACGCAAACGTCTCAATATGCCCGAATAGAACTCCTTATTGACCGTATGTGTTTCCGGCATAAATTCACAATGCACGAAACCACAAATATCGAAGAAAACAACGAGCATCACATTGATCTTTGAGCGGCTTTGGTGTGTTTTTTTTTTTGTTTTTTGGGCTTTTTTGTTCCCACTATTCCGATGATTGTTGACTTGTTTGCATGTCAAACTCTTAAACCCATGTCTCATTGGCAATTATAATTCTCTCGATTAATGTGGGGTCGGAATTGGCACGATCAAGCATGTTCAAAGGGATCTGTTTACGGTACTCCTTTTGAAAAAAAAAAAATCAACTTTAACGGAATGAGTCGAGCAAGAACGCGTTTCATACCCAAAATATCCACCAAAATCATTCGAACGGACTCGCAAGAGATGTCGTGCTCTGTTGCCATCTTTTTTAGAGAGAGTCGTCCAGAACGAGACATGTCTTCAACGACGTCGTCTTTGAAGGCTATGTACCACTCGTAGGTTTGTGTTTTGATAACGAGAAGGGTCCTCTACACTGCAAGGTTTTCGGCCTTCTCTGTTTGAAAATATTGTGCGTACAATGAGTTGAAAGTTGAGTTTTCCTCGAAATTTTGGTCGTTTTTGACCTGCCAAAACTTGTTTTTTTGATCAGCTCAAAAACTGCTAGGTCATTGTATGTACAACTGTCATTTATGGAAAACTAACGAATTTTTTATAAAGCAAAATCGGTTTGGGATATCAATGAAATTTTCAAAATTCTTTCAAAATACATTCGATGCCATTATGTATGGAGCTCGATTTCTTTTGCACGGCCACCAAGGCCATCCTGGCAGAAGTCCGGTTATCAAGCATAAATCTGCCGATACTGCTGCAATTTCACGTTCAATATTCGTACGAAGTTCATCAATCGTCACTGGCTTGTTGGCATAGACTATAGACTTGACTTAGCCTCTAGGCTCTTGACTCTAAGAGTGTCTATTTGCACGATCGAGGCGGCCAATTGACTGGATCATTTCGTGACATAACACGTTCATCAAACTTGGTTTTCAATAAATGGGTTGTGACATTCGCTGCGTGGCTTGTGGTGCCGTTCTGTTGGATCCACGTATTGTCCAAATCCATATCATCACGGAAGAAGTACGGCCCAATGACGCCGCCAGCGTTCATGTAATGAAATTGGATCTACGTTGCCAGCTACATGCGACCTAAAGCAAACCTCTTGTGCTTGTGCCAGCTTAAGACCATAGATACTCAATTGTGTCCTAAAATCATTGCTACCTCGAAAAAAATAATCCACAAACCCATATAATTCACCACGACGTTGCAAACAAACCCTAACACATATTTACATAACCTATAAACACTACATTAAAAGCTTAATTACATGGTTTCCAACACTTTTGCGCCAGCTAAACCAATATTTTGGTGTAATTTGAAATCAGCTCACGTCAAGAGGCAAGAGCACGTGTTCTCTAAATTTTAAAATACCGTTAAATAAATAAACAAATCCGTATGTTTGTGTTAAGCACTAAAACCATGAATACTAATACGAAAAGCGCAACTAAAGAGTCTAATCAAAATCTGTTTTTTTTTGTTCGTTACTGCCGCTGTTTTGAGTGCAAGCGATTATCCGTTAGTTGCGCTGCAGCTGCAAAAACATAGAGCAACCACCGACGGCAGCAAGTCCAACGGCAGTAAATGCTTTAGAATACCATGCGGACGGCTTAGTGCTAATTTAATTATTTTTTACTAACATTTTTGTTGTTGTTTTTGTTTTTATAATTTGTTGTTTAATAGGTATTTTTTTGGATGTATTTTTTTTTATTGCTTTGCGGTACTACTAGTTTTTGGCGCACGAATGTGGGAATCTACATAACGTTGCTCGCTTTTCATCGGCGTTTTCAGGCAAAGAAACAAAAAAGTCGAAGAGGCTACATCTGAGCGTAGGGCGGCTGCGTTGGGATGCCAACCTAGGTTAGGTAGGTGTTCAGAAGAAAGGCTATTGGCCCTTCATTTGAGTCTCTTGAGAACTTCCACGTAAAACTTGGTAATCCTGCTTGATCATATCAAACGTCTCTGTCGCAGATTTACATACATATATTTGCCAGATAATGCTGGAAGCGCGAGTACAAAGAGGTTGACAAGCTGGTCGACAGCTGTAAAGCTCGAAATTGCTACGAAAAGATGCGGCGACTAACAGAAAGTTTCAAGACCGGAGCATACTCTTGTAGAACCCCCAGAGGTGATCTAGTGACTAATCCGAAGAGCATTCTAAAATTATGGAATTAACACTTTTCTAACCTGCTGAATGTCACGGAAAGCATAACGCCAGTAGATGAAGAATCCGATTCTCCAATCGATGACTAGGGAGCGAACGTTCCATTGTCCGACCATAAAGAAGTTCAAATAGCAATTATCCGTCTGAAAAACAACAAAGCAGCGGTAGCAGATGGATAGCCGGCCGAGCTATTCAAATACGGCGGCGCAGAACTGATAAGGAACATGCATCAGCTTCTTTGCAGAATATGGTCGGACGAAAACTGCTTAAGATTGAAAATTAAGTGTGCTCTGTCCAATCCACAAATAGAAAGACCCCACAACCTGCGCCAACCACCGTGAGATAAGTCTCTTCGACGTTCTCAATTCCAGCTCTGAAAGTATTCGACGCAGTACCCGCTTGGGGAAGCAGAGGAAGAGAAAGACCTCTACGCCGTTGGAGATCAGGCGGAGCAGGACCTGGCTGCACTTAGTATATCGAATTGGCGCCGAATTGCGACCTTTACTGGTAGAGGAAGAAAATTCCGTTTTAAGTCATAAAAAAAAATTTTTAACTTGTAAGCTTTTATGACCTCGTAAAGCCGCCGCGGAACGCCTCATGGCTCATGCTCTGTGAAGCTTTCGGCCGATAGCAATGCTATTTTAGTTTGTGTTTGTTTATATACTAAGGGGTATGTGTGCCTTTAGCCTCATTATAGCGTCCTCATTGGCTCGAAAATCCAAATTTCAAATTCTCTTTTCGACACTTTATATACTTTTTTTAATTAGTTTTTTGGACTAATTTGCTGTTTGCTCTATATTAGTGTTATTTGCGCTTTGTGGATTCTTCGCTACACTATCTAATCATTTTCGGTGTGCAAACTTTCGCTTGCAACCCTCGCATATGTAAGTGGGATCCTGCAACCAACGAGTACTAGTCCTCTTTCAAAGTCAATTAAAGCATGGCGAGAAAGATTGTCTTTTTTAATTAAGCGCTCGACTGCCTGAACTCGACGGCAGAGTATATTTGCATACATATGTATGTGCATATGTACATATGTGTGTTTGATAGACATACATACATACGTGTATGTTTGCATGTGCACATATAACATTAACCATTTCCTTGATTGGGGTTAGTTAAAAGGCCTTTAATTACATATATCATTATCGCATGCCACATGGATATGCCCAATACACTTACACACAGCCTATCGCAGCGCAATCTCCACTTCAAAAAGTTTTACTTTCTCTACTTTTTTTTCCCAACTTATTGTTGGCATTGTATTTTTTACATTTAAATATGGATGTGTCTCTGTGTATGTGTATGTGTTTGGGTGTAATTTTGCTTTCAAAGTGCTTTACTCCATTTAATTGTCGTCTATTGTTTGTACAGAAATACATTTTGTTTGTTTCATTATCTATGTTTTGTTATCGCTGATCCTTCAACAAAACAATCAAGCAACCAAACAACCAACACTCCAACCAAACAACCAACACTCCAGCCATGCTTTCATGCAGCCATCCATCCATCCATCCATCCTAGCGTCCATCCATGCGACCAGCCAGCCCGCCATTCATTGAGTTAGTCATCCAGCGCCAGTCAGCCAACCAACCAACCAACCAACCACTCATATGTTGCCGCTTTTATTTTTAATTGTTGTTGCTGTTGTTTATAATTTCCTGCCACCTCCACTACTAGCGCTCAACTACAACATGCTCCCTGTCTATTTTGTATGCAATGTAAACCGCCTCCTTTGAACTTGCAACGCTTTGTATTTATTTGTATTGTTTATTTCCGTATTGCCAACGCTTGCTGCTGCTGCTGCTGCTGCGCCTTTCGCCTTTTGCAAGCGTACGCCGAACGAAAGGCGCACTTCTTCGTCCTTGGCACACTCGACTTGCAAATTTATGTATTTCCTGTTATGCTTTGGTTCTCGATTTGAGGCTTTTATCCAGCCTTCCTGCATGTCCGGCGTCCGACTGCCAGCCATACAGCCATACAGCCATCCAGCCAGCCATATTGTCCTTTTTGACTCAACTCAGCCGCACACGAGCAAACAAACAAAGCAATAAGTTGTATGTAAATGTATTTATGGCTGTGTGTGTGTATGTGCGTGTGTTTGCTGCTGGGCAATTTGTCTGGTTGTTTTGTGTTTTATTATTTGCTTTTGTTATTGTATTTGCTTTTGTTTGCAATGGGTGTTGCTTGTTTTGCATCACTGGCCAAGCTCGCTCGTTCGCGCGCTGTCTCGCTCACTCACTCACTGGCTTATCGTCTCTCTTTCACTCTTGTTTATTTGCGCTTACGCTCCGTTGCATTTTTTGTATGTTTGTATGTATGTATGTATGTATGTATGGGAGTGTGCTTGCGGCCTTTTAGCCATGTTCGCGTTTCCTTTCTCTCTGCTTTTCTATTTTGTACTCACTTCCTTACCGCGACGCCCCTTTTTGGCACATCCATTGTATCTATTGTTGCTTGTGTTGTGCAGCGCCATTGTATTTGCATTCTCCTTTTTTGTTGCCAAGTTTTTATTGTTATTGTTGTTGTTGTTGCTGTTGTCTTTTGGCCCCAGTCTACACAGTGCGGATTTTCGCTACTTTGCTCCACATTGTACTTACTTACATTCGCCAAATTATTATTATTATTGTAATTACTATGCCATTGTGCCGTTATATTGCTCCCAGCATGCGCCAGTGCTGCAAAAGCACGCACAATTGAATAATTTTCCGAGTTTTCTAAAGCTCTACAGCCACATATTAGAAGAACATATGCACTTACATCAATATACTCGTATAAATAATACTTATTCTATTTAGCTTAGTGATTTGCTATTATTCTGTTTTGAACTTTCATCATTTCATTGAATGAATGTTGCTTAATTTCTTTTCTCTCATCTAGAGTCCTATTGTTGCTCCCAAAAACGTGGCTGCCGTCCAATCTATTGTTGAAATATAATAATAATCTATTCTTTTCAGTTGCTATACAAATGACTTGGTTGTTTGAAGTCCTTTGTATTGTGTCTCCAGTGTCGGTATCCCAACTCATACCAATTATCCCCAAAACAAAGGCGACGTAATCTACAAAGACCGTCTGGCCAGATTTTCCTCCGCCTCTTTCTTTTTATATGTAGATTCTATGAGTCAGCATGCTGTTAACTAATTTAAAGAAGCCTTTCTAGATTAAGATCTATTTAGTTAGTTTTACTAAGATCGTGTTGCTAAAGTAACCTGTGATTTCTAACACTGCAACAAAATTGGCGAATTGCTGTTGTGTTCCAGAAAAGAACTTGGCTCGAGAAGCGTATTTTGACTTGCAAGCACACAATTGACTCCATTTTCTATTTGGATCTTTTTCGAAAGCTAAGAACTGCATTTAAATTTATCAAAAAATAATAGTAGTAGTTTGAGTTCTACAAAAGAGCTTGACTCGTTGAGAATATTTTGACTTGAAAGCTCACAATTGAGTCCATTTTCTAGTTGGAACTCTTTCCAAAACTAAGAACTGCATTTTTATTTAAGTGAAAAGTAATAGTTTGAGTTTTTCTGGAAACTGTTTAGAGCTTTAGTGTAGAGCTGTTTAGTCGAAGAGATCGAAACCCATATCGTCGTCTGTCTCGAACTCCGACTCCTGCTATAACCCCTTAAGGGGGTATTATACTCTAGAAATCAAATTTTGGGCAGTTTCTTGAATTTTATTAAAAAAAAAAAAACAAAAATATTTTTACTACCTATTTTTATGGTGTTTTTTTTTTTTTATTGATATCTTAAGAATACAGAAAAAAAATATAAAAAAAAAATATTAAAAATTAAAATAATTAGAGGGGGGAGAGACAGGCGCATCCTGGTGACATTGATCCTGACTCTCCTGGTGGTCTGAAAAAAAAATCAAAAGAAATTCTTAATGAGGTTAACACGAATTTTGTTTTTTTTTTTTTTAAATGGCGACTCTCTGAAAATAAAAATCATTTTTTACGCTTTTTTTTGAAATTCCTGAATTTTTTTTTAATATTAAAAAGAAAAATTTTGACACGATGCTGGTGGGAACGATAAAGCATTATATAAAGAAGGTTCACACAAAATATCAAGTAAATCGGTTGTATAGAACTTGAGATAATGCCGGCACCGTGTGAAAAAAAGTAGTTTCGAGAAAAACGCGTTTAGGAGACAATTCTAGTGAACACGGACGCCACCTCACAAAATCGGCTGTATCTCCGAAAATAAGTCGAATTTTGAAAAATCCTTCCAAAGTCATATTTTTGCAAGTCTAAACTTTAAATATATGAAAAAAAATCGAGTTTTTCAAATTACTAGAGTAGAATACCCCCTTAAGTAATATCGAAAACTCATGAGCTAGTTCTCAGCGAAACTCCAACACTCTTCTTCCAAGTATCTATCCAACTTCTATAGAACTATCAAAGAGAGTATTTGGTCCAGGCAACACAATGAACTTTTTCTCTTAAAGTTGAAGTTAAGATAGACCCTGGAAGCTGGATATTTTTTCTAGGTCTATCGATATGAAATGAAATCTGTTGGTCTGAAATTTTGAAAATACCCTCTTTTCTTCAAGAAGCTGATCATTTGACGGGGCCGCCGTTATCGGACTACTTTGGAACATAGCGGCCATACAAACTGGACGATCCCAATCAAATGCTTGTATGGAAAACTTTTTTATTTGGGAAGATATTTTTATAAAATTTGGCATGTGTTATTGTCCAAAACAACGGTACAATTTCTGATCAAATTGTTCAGATCGGATCACTATAGCATATAGCTGCCATACGAACTGATCAATCAAAATCAAATGCTTGTAGGGAAAACTTTTTTATTTGACGAGATATCTACACGAAATTTTGTATGGAATATTTACCAAAGCAACTGCCCACTATGCATAAAAATCGTTCAGGTCGGATAACTATAGCATATAGCTACCATACAAACTGATCAATCAAAATCAAATGCTTGTATGGAAAACTTTTTTATTTGACGAGATATCTACACGAAATTTTGTATGGAATATTTACCAAAGCAACTGCTCACTATGCATAAAAATCGTTCAGATCGGATAACTATAGCATATAGCTGTCATACAAACTGATCAATCAAAATCAAATGCTTGTATGGAAAACTTTTTCATTTGACAAGCAATCTTCACGAAATTCGGCTCGAATTATTGTGCAAAGCAACGGTACAATCTGCGAATAAATTGTTAAGATCGGATAACTATAGCATATAGCTACCATACAAACTGATCAATCAAAATCAAATGCTTGTATGGAAAACTTTTTCATTTGACAAGCAATCTTCACGAAATTCGGCTCGAATTATTATGCAAAGCAACGGTACAATCTGCGAACAAATTGTTAAGATCGGATCATCATAACATATAGCTGCCATACAAACTGATCAATCAAAATCAAGTAAATGCAAAAACTTTATTCTTTGAAAAGGGTATCAGCTGCAGTCGAATATAACGTTATTTACTGTTTTTTGTTTTTCTCAGTTTTACGTAGGTATACTTTTTAAAATAATGCGCCACTCTCAATTTCGCTAAGAATTAACTGACATTGAAAACATATTTCCGCTTTAAATTTGCCGGCAATGAATTTAAATTTTACCAACACTGCACAGCGCGCAGCACAACCCTTTCGGCATGCAGCAACTTCCACCCTAATCTCAAAACCGAACATAAGCACCACAAGCACAATGCAGCACTAGGCGCTGCCGACTGCCGGTGAGGCATGCCGTGCTGCCATGCTACAACCTACAGTCACAATGCAGCAGTTTGTTGTTGTTATAGTCTAACTGTTTTTTGCTCAACGACTTTAGTATGTTATTGTAATTGTTTTATTGTTGCTGATGGTTTTATTATTGCTGTTGATTTTATCACCGGCCCACTGTGGGCTCATACAATGTCTATTGAGTTGTTGTTGCCGTAACAGTTGTTGTTGTTATTGCTGTTGTTGTCTGAATTTGCTATTGCATTTGTTTTTGTTTTCGCAAGCGATTTCTGTTGTTTTTCGTAATTGCTTTTATTGTTGTTTTTTGTTTTCCCCCATTGTTGTTGTTATTGTTATTGTTTTTGCAGTTGTACTTAGCTTTTGCATTTCCTTCCACCGTCTGTGTTTTACTTTTATGGCCCGGCACAACAGCTGCTGTTCACTTTTGCCGTTGTTTACATTCCAAAATGTAAGTGTATGTATGTAAGTGTGTGTGTGTTTGTTTTTGTTGTGCCACCTGCATTGGCAGACCGAGCATGGTAAGCGCCTGCTGATATGCTACATGTTGCACTCAGTCATTAAATCTATTGTTGTTGTTGTTGTTGTTCATGCCATTTTTGTTGTTGCTCATTCAATTGTTGTTGTTGCTCTTTCTATTGCTGTCGTTTTAGTTGTTGGTAGTTGTTGTTGTCATTGTAGTTGTTGTTTTATGCAATTCATTGTGTTTCCGCAACATTGTTGCCGGTTGTTAGCTATGTTGCTGCCGGTGCTGCTCCCTGCAACATGCCTCTCTTCACTCATTCATATGCATGGGTGTGTATGTGTGCGCGTACGTGCATTTTCCTTTGTGTTTTTGCGCTTTATTGCGCCCGGCTATACATCGCACTTGCTTTTTGCTGGCCTTGTGTTAATTAGCTAAACATGTTGTTAGCCTTGATTATTGCTCTGACGGCTTGCGGGGGTGCAATTATTGTTGTTGTTGCTACTGCTTTTACGATTGTTGTTTTTGCTTGGCATTGTTGCCTTCTGCTGTTATTCTTTTGCAAATGTTATTGTTGTTTTAATTGTAGCTCGCATTGTTTTTACTTTCTTCTTTTTTGCTACTGCTTCTTGTTCTTCTTCGTCGCTTTTTTGACTCATTCATACATATCAATTCAATTTTTCGCTTTTATGCGTCAACCTTTGATTGCAAGTACGTACTCCACTTTCTGTTTGCTGTTGTTGTTGCTCGGTTGTACTCCAATTTCTGTTTGTTGCTGTTGTTGTTGTTCGGTTGTTTGCTATATTAATTGAATTTTACGCGTTGGCGGCTGTGGGCGGCAACAGTAACACCCGACATCATTGCTTTGTTCGCTGCGGGCTTTCGCATTTCGGTGGCACTCTCTTTGATTTGTATGTGTGTGTGTGTGTGTGTGTGTTTGAGTGTGTCGAAGCCCTCGGGGTTGTTTTCCATACATCACATCTTCATCATCGCTTATATTGCCTTTTTCGCTAGCTGATTTCCGTTCGTTACACTTTGACGGCCCGAAAAATAATTTCGCGCGCCCATGCTATGACCGTATATAACGGTATTTACAGTTATATTTGCGTAAAACTCCAGTTCTGTACATTAAATGACGAAAAATTAGATTTTATTTAAAGTTTGAAATATTTCACCTGGAAAAATAGTGGAAAATATTAAAAAAGTTGTTGGAATCCAAATTTTGTGACAAAACTGTTTCCCCTAGAAGCCGGCAAAGATTTTTTGAAAAGCAATCTATCCAGACAACCTGCAAACTTTTGGAAAAATATGCGATAAAGATGGCAGAAAATGTTATAGACTTAGTCTCACTCTTAGCACTCTCGGAGTACAGCGCACTAAAGTAACAAAACGCAACCCTGTGTTCACCTAAAATGTGCTGGAACGCGAGATACGATTGTAAATTCAATAAAACTTTAAATCTAATAGGAAATATGCCGGTATCAACTCCTCTACAACAACAAAAAATCAAACTGTCGCAAACAATAAAAAAAAATAATTAAAGGTTAAAAAAAAAAAATAATAATTAAAAAGTTAAAAAAAATAAAATTATTAAAAAGTTTTCAACATTTTCTAGCAAATTTTCCAATAATTTAAAAAAAAAAATGTTGTCTTTACAACAATAGAGAATTTAAACATTATCCACAACAACAATTTCTTAAAAAAATCGATACAACAACAAAGACTTGGAAAATAATTTTTAAAAATGTTACAAAAATTAAAAAAATTATTTACATAATTTTCACAGCAATAATTTCTTAAAAGTATCGCTACAACAACAAAAATTTAAAAACAATTTCAAAAAAATCTACAAAAATTAAAATACGTCGCTACAACAACAAAAAAATTAAAAAATAATTTAAACATTTTCCACTACAACAATTTGTTTACAAAAATTTCTGTACAACAACAAAATTTTAAAAATAATATTAAAAAATTCTACAAAAACAAAACAAACGTCGCTAAACAACCAAAAAATTAAAAGCAATTTTAAAAAATTTTACAATACAATTTCTTTAAAAAAAATTAAAGATAATTTAAAAAAATTTTTGAGTTTCCAAAAAAATTTCCAAAATGTTAAAAAAAAACAAAAAAATCGTTCAATTTCTTTAAAAAATCGCTACAACAACAAAAATTGAAAAATTATTCAACAATTTTTTTAATTAAAAAAATATTTCTAAAATGTTAAAAAAACATTCAAATTTGTTTAAAAAATTTAAACCGCTAAAACAACAAAATAGCGTAAAAAAATTCAAAATTTTCAAAATTTTCCACAGCAACGAGTTCTAAAAAAGGTGTAAAAAAATTTTTACAGAATTTGTTATACCGCTACAACAAATTTCAAAATAATTTTAAAAAATTCTAGGGTTTCTATAAAAATTTCCAAAATATTTAAAAAAAATTTCGAAAATGTTTAAAAAATTATGCCGCTACAACAAAAATATAAAAATGATTCAATTTAAATTTTCTACAACAACAACTACTCAAAATTCGTTACAAAATATTTATGTCGCTACAACAAAAAGTTGAAAAATAATTTAAAAAAATACTAGAATTTCTAAAAAAAAAGCCAAAAAGAAAGAATTCCAAAATGTTCAAAAATATTTCAAAAATGTTTAAAAAATTATGCCGCTAACACAGAAAAATATAAAAATGTTTCAATTAAAATTTTCTAATTTCTTTCAGAATTTGTTACAAAATATTTATGTCACTACAACAAAAGATTTAAAAATAATTTAAAAAATACAAGAATTTCTGAAAAATCCAAAATGTTACAAAAAAATTGCAAATTAAAAAGAATACAAAATGTTTTAAAAAAAAGTATGCCGCTACAACAAAAATTATAAATTTTTTTTAATTTCTATTTGAATTTTCTACAACAACAATTTCTCAAAATGTGTCCAAAAATGTTTACGCAGTATTTTATGCCGCTACAACAACAACAAATACTGAAGTAACAACGTCTGAAATACTAATAAGTATACCAAATAACTAACCTTGACAGCCGTGTTTACATTCCAAGGACCAGCACTGTATGTCGCTGTATGTTTGTAGGCGGACAGCACTCGCATATTTGTACATATGCCAACATACTCGCATGAGTAAATTCTAGTGACAGCAGCGCATCAGCACAAGCTTTTAATTGTAATCCGGCCGCCCACCCACTCGCGCTTCGTTCGCGAGCCGCAGCACCACGCTACTTTGCGTGGAGTGTTGTGATTTTTTGCGCTGAAATTTCCTTTTACAGCAGATTTGCTTATCTCTTTATTTATCTATGCTTTGTGTTTGGCTTTTTTGCGCTTTGTTTTAATTTCTCCCTTTGTCGCCTTTCCCCTTCTACCCCAATTTTTCCATAGACTCGTCGAGTTTTAAATTGAAATTGGAAATTATTTGACAATTTCTCTTTCCTCAATTACATACATACATATGTACACATATTGTTTTTAAATCAAATATGTAAATTTAAACTGTCTCTCTCACCTCGCCGTCTCCAGCAACGCCGAACATCCGTGGCATGCCCATTGTAATCGTTTATGCCCATTTCCTTTGTTATTACTCGCTCCCGCTGGTTTGTTTGCGAGCAAATCGCCTCCCCCATCTTGCGCTGCATAACTGTTATACGCGATTGTATAAGCTACGTAGTTATGCTTGTCTTCATTGTCACTTGGCATTAAACAGTGTCTCATCTTTTTTTCGTTCCCCGTTTCACCGCTAACGACTTCTTCACCTCCACAAACGCGCGTGTATGCGTGTTTGTGTGCGTGCATTTATAATGGCTGTTTTATGACTCCGTTGGGAGTGAAATGTGCGTTCTTGATTAAATTCAACATCTACAAATGTTTGCCATTAGGCAGTGATTTCCTGGCTGCAGATGAAGTTTTGCCGCCGGAAAGCGGAAAGCTGACAATGGCGCTACACACATATGCGTCACTACTCTCTAAGTGTTTTTTGGGTGTGTGCTTTACATTTTTGGAGGGTTCTTTGACAAATCGCCGTGCAAGTTTCCGGCATTGTTGTCGTGTTATTTATGTTCTTGGGGTTTATACATTGTTTATTGTTGTTGTTGTAGTTGATGCTGTTGTTCTAGGTCAAGTGCTTATTTGTCGTGGGATGTGCGAAAAAACAGTTTCAATAATTTTGGTATTAAGATATTCCAAAAAAGGTTAATGTAACAAAAATATTTGGTTTGAGAATTTACTTACCTAAAATGGAACAGTATACAAAAACTTAAAGAAAAAATCGATAACATTAAAAACAAATAAAATTTATGACTTTTTTTAACGACTAAAGATACTTATCGATTTAATATCGATAAAATTATATATATAATTAACAAATTATATATTAAATATCGATAACCTTAAATATAACATTTTTTTTAATTGAATTATATATAATATAAAAATATATATATAATTAACAAATTATATATTAAATATCGATAACCTTAAATATAACATTTATTTTTTTAATTGAATTATATGTAAAATATCGATAAATATTTTAAAGTAATAAATAAATATATTAAAAAATCAGGAAATTACTAATTTAGATTTAAAAAAAAAAATAAAATTTATTTATTAACAATTAAAGGTACTTATCGATTTAATATCGATAAAATTATATATAAAATATCGATAACAAAAAATGTAAATGTATTAACATATCAATACTGCTTTGAAATATAGGTGAAAATCACGAATTTAGATAAATAAATAAAAAATAAAACTTATTACCTGTTTTTAACAACAAAAGGTACTTTACAAAAAAATTATTGCTAAGAAATCGATAAATTAGCAATACATGTAAAAATCACGAATTTAGATTAAAATAAATTAAAATGTGTTACCTTTTCTGACACTTATTTTCGATAAAATTATGTAAAAATATCGATAAACTGAAATATAAAAGTTATCGAAAATGTATTGTTTAAAAATTCGATTACGAAGAAATACAGCTTAGCAATGCATTTGCAAATCACGAATTTAGATAACAATAATTTTAAGGTTTTTTACAACTTGGGCATTTATCGATTTAATTTCGTTAAAGTTTTATCGAGAACCTAAAATATGAAACTTATCGAAAAAGTATAGTTTACAAAAAAGATAAAAAAAAAACAAAAATTTATTACAACTTAAGCACTTATCGATTTAGTATCGTTAAAATTGTATATAAAATATCGATAACCTGAAATATGAAATTTTTCGAAATTTGTAATTTAAAGAATCGATAGCAAAGCGTTGTAATTGAAAAGTTTAGATTCAAAAAATTGAAATTTATTAATTAAAGAATCGATAACAAAGCGTCATAATTGAAAAGTTGGATTCAATTGTTAGCTTTTATTGTTTTAAAATCGATAAATTATATAAAATATGTATAACCTGAATTATAAAAGTTGTCGAAAAATTAAAAAATCGATAATATATAAAGTTGTTTCACGAAAATTTTCATCTGGTTTGAAAAACGAATTAAGTGAGATTATTTTTTAACAATTTAAAATAAAGATATTTATCGATTAAATATCGATAAATTTATATTCAAGATATTTATCGATTAAATATCGATAAATTTAAAAAATTCAAACATATCGTTCTTAAACTGTGTACACATTCTTTGTTTCTCAAGAAGCTGCTCATTTGTCAGAAACGCCGATATCGGATCACTCTAGCATACAACTTCCATACAAACTGAACGATCAAAATTAGAATCTTGTAAGGAAAACTTTTTTATTTGACGAGATATCTTCACGAAATTTGACATAGATTATTGTCCAAAGCAGCGCTACAATCTCTGCAGAAATTGTTTAGATCGGATCACTATAGCATATACATAGCTGTCATACAAACTGAATGCTCAAAATTAGAATCTTGTATAAAAAACTTTTTCATTTGACGAGATATTTTCAAGAAATTTGGCATGAATTATTGTCCAAAGCTAGGCTACATAAACCGCAGAAATTGGTTAGATCGGACGACTATAGCATATAGCTGCCATACAAACTTATCGATCGAATCGATGAGGAAGTCTTGTATGAAAACATTTTATTTGTGTATATTATTTTAAGGTATTTTCGAACCTTTGCAACCGACGTTAGCGTTAAAAAATTTTATGCTTCATGACATGCTATGAGCATTTTTTTCAAATTTACTTCGGTTAAATATCTCAACAACACACACGCTTAGTTAACGAGTGGCACCTTCACTCACAATATTCAAACCTATAAAGCGTTTTATTATCCATTTTCTAACACCGGAAATCGAAAATACAACATGTCCTTGTTAACTGCTTGCTATATTTGTGTATTTTTTTCAATTTGCTGCATTTGCGCACCAAAACGAGTGCATAGTCAAATACACATACGCATTTGGCGGCGCACTCGATTTGCAACATTCCAGCTTTATGTAATTCTATCATTTCCAACATATGTAAGCGACAACGACAAGGCACGCACCAGGCACCAGGCAGCAGCCACCAGCCACCAAACACCGGTGTAACTGGTTACATCTGCCGACGGCAAACGGTGGTGGCTTTGTTCGTAAGCGTTTTTGGGTGGCTAGCGTGCCGTCGGCGTGCAACATTTTATCCAGATTAGCCAGTTGGACATGTTTTTTCCACACAACCGCCATGCGTGTGAAACTGTGTGAGCGTGTGTTCGTTTTTTTTTATTTATTTTTTTATTTGTTTTTGGTTTATTTATGCGTATGTGTGTGTGTGCGTAAACGCGCGTCGCAGTAGCAGTTTGCGCCGGCTAATAGAGTCTATCGACCCAGTTCCATTTTACGTTCGTAATTAACACATTTCAAGCATTAAACCCCCACACCCGCCACCAAAACGAAAGGTTGCTGCACGCATTTGCATGTTTGTTTTTATGTAAAATATGTGTGCCTGTGTGTGCGTTTTTCTCTTCAGTTTGAGTTATAACTTCATCAACCATTTTTATGAGCCTCTCAATGCGGCTAATGAATATGCTTGGCAGTTAGTTAGTCCTCATTTTCCCCCTTCCTTCAAAT
This sequence comes from Bactrocera correcta, assembly GCA_027475135.1. NCBI lineage: Eukaryota > Metazoa > Arthropoda > Insecta > Diptera > Tephritidae > Bactrocera > Bactrocera correcta. The sequence continues at coordinate 32,849,849 of CM050325.1, forward strand.
TTTAATTTTGTGTGTGTTTGTTGTTGTTGCATTTTGCGTATTTGTCGCATAGCATTTATTTCTAAGCATATTACTTTTGCATAGCTCATTTCCTTGCTTGCCGTGCACTACTTTTCAGCCGCAATTGCCACATACTAGACACTTGTGTATGTGCATGTGCATGTGTGCCTGTTTGCTCTCCAATTCTGGTATCTTTTAGCTGCATTTCACACGTCTGCTAAATTGTTGTTTGCTTTTAACGCATTTAGTTTCTTGTTATTTTGCTGTTAATTACAGGTTTGCTTCGACAAGCTCTTATAAACACCCTACATTACTCTTCTTGTTGCTACAGTTGTTGTTGTGTCTGCTTTGCCTGCAATTTACTTACCCATACAGGCGCATTTGCAGTCAGATCGGCCTTTTGTTTGTTTGTATACATAAATTGGTTATGCTTATGCGGCGCTCTTATGTTTCGCATAAATATGTTTACATTTCCCTTTCAGCGCTACTTCAGCACTTTTTGTAGCCCCCATACAAATGGGTATTTTGTACCTTCAACGCTGCTGCTGCTGCTGCTTACCTGCTGTGCCGGCTGTCAGAGGTGTTGGTGTGTCGGTACTTTCAACCTTTCGCCATTGCTGCGCGTCAAAAGCCCAGCAGGCATTTTCATTTTCTTCATGCGCTTCGTGAGTCATCGGAGTCTTCGGCGGCAAATTCATAACTCATTCGTCGGACGTTCATTCAAACACCTTGGCTGACATAACCTGACATTAACTTGACGGTATCAATTCTTTCATATCTATTAGATAAACATATACTCACAAACACACATACACATACATAATCGCGCATATATTTATGTTTTGTGTATAATTTGTAGCCGGTGCGTGATAATTACCGCTATTAGTTTCGCTGCGGTTGCTGATTTTTTGACTTTGCCGCTGCTGCCGCGTATTTTTCGACAGTTTCTTCGAAAAAGTTCAGCAAACAAGCGTAAAATATCAAAAAAAATTAAAATTAAAAAGAAAAGAATAAAAAAAAAAATTAAAAAGAAAAGATAAGAAAAAAATTGAAAAAAAAAATTTAAAAAAAAAACACAAAAAAGTATATAAAAAAAAATTCCAAAAAAAAAATTTTAAGCGCTAACAATATAACGTTAGACCCTTTGTCCAACGCCGGCATCCTCTAAACAAGCTGATTAGTTTCGGCCATCAACAAGCTATAGCGATTCCATCTTTTCATTATTATTAATCGTTTTAACGCAGCTGCCGCATAATTTCGTTTTACTAATGTACTTATTAAGCGTACGAGTGGTGTATAAAGCCTTCTAATTTTCACTTGTTACGCGCAGCTACGTGCTGGTCATTCTCGTTACGGCAAAATTATGCTTAAACCAAGCTTTCTGCCACATTTCGTTATCCCAAAACCACATGCTACTTTACGGTTACTTTTCGTTATCTTTAGCCTTTTTAAAAAAGCGTATACTTATTTGAGAATAAGCAACTCTCTAATTTAAGTATAATTAATATACTTTGTCCTTGCTATAGCTCGCTCATACAATAGTAGCCTTGTTTGGCGTGTGGTTTTGCCATTGAAACCTAAAATGTTGCCTACATTTGGGCGCTTTGCATAAAATAGTCCTCATTTCCTTGCTATAGCTCGCTAATGCAATATATACTCATTTAATAATTTCTTTATTTATTATTAGTTGAAAAGAAACCACATATTTTCCATTGAAAACTAAAATGTTGCCTACATTTGGGCGCTTTGCATAAAATAGTCCTTTTTTCGGTAGCTTACTGAATAAAAAGTCATCTAATTCTTTTAATAGCGATTTTGACACGAATACCAAGGTAATGTAAGCGTTGCCAGATTTTTTTATAGAAAGCTTTTCATTGATATGCTTGAAGAAAATTAAATTGTGATTAATTTTGAAGACTTGTTAAGAAAAGTAGCATATATTTTTCAGTGAAAGTAAAAAAAAAAAATATTCTTAATGTCAACGACTTAGTCTTGTTTGCAAGAAAGACTAACCTCAAAAAAATAAAAAACTTAAATTTAAACTTAAAAAAAAAAAATAAAAATATTGCCTATATTTAGACATAACCCAAAATGTGTATTTTATTCAAGTCGCAAACCCTTTTCTAGTATACAAATGCTTTTAAAACCCTTCTGCTTACAATGTCCTTAATTTTTCCTTAAAAAAATAAATATTGCCTACATTTAGGCATACTTAAAAAACTCAAAATTGAAGCAGTCTAATCTGCCAGAAAGGTCGCCTGGTGGTCTCCTAACCTCAAAAAAGAAGATAAGTTTAACTTAAAAAATATTCCTACATTAAACATAACCCAAATTGTGTATTTTATTCAAGTCGCAAACCCTTTTATAGTATATAAATTCTTTCAAAACCCCTCTGCTTACAATTTCCTATATATTTCCTTGAAAAAATAAATATTTCCCACATTTAGGCATATTTAATAAACTCAGTCGTCAAATCAAATGCCACAAAGGGCGTCTGGTCGTCTCCTAACCTCAAAAAAGGAGATAAGTTTAACATAAAAAGAATATTGCCTACATTTAGACATAACCTAAAATATGTGTTTTATTCAAGTTGCAAACCGTTTTATAGGACTTAAATGCTTCCAAAACTCATCTGCTTACAATTTCCTTAATTTTTCCTTAAGAAAAAAAAAATATTGCCTACACTAAGGCATATTTCATTAATTCAAAATTAACATACACATTTTCAGTTGATCATAATATATATACAGTTATGTCTTCAATTTATTGCATGAATAATTGTTTATTTTGTCAAATTGTCATAATTATTCAATGAAAATTTTACGAAAAATATACAGAATGTCGGCGACGTACCCTAAGAAGGTAGCAGAAGCATTCTTAACCTCAAACAAAGTTTAAAATCTTAAAACAGTATTTTTTTGCCTACATTTAGGCACACTAGCAAATGTATATTTTTCTCAAGTCTCACACCGTTTAGATATTCCCTCAGAGTCCTTATGATTCACTCAATATTTCCTTAAAAGTTAACCGCAGTCAGCATAGGTTAATTAGTCTAGTATGCGTGAAAGATCGTTTGGGGTTTCCTAACCTCAAAAACAAAACATAGAAAATATTAATTAAATTTTAAAACAAATATTTGTCCACTCTTGGGCGTACTTTTAATATAACTTAATAACTTCTAGATTCCTGCCAGAGTCCTTTGTAGACGCAGACGCTATATACACTTACTTATTTTCTTCATTTTCTTTTCCATTGTTTTTTTTTTAATTTTCCAATTTTGCCTTGCCTTCTTTTTTGCCCTCATATGTTTAATCCCCCATATGTTTCCAACCATTATATATTCATATTCCTACTGGTATTTGTTTAATAATCTGCACTACTTTGCTATTGTTGCCACCAGAAAGCAAACAAACCCATTGACTGCTTAATATTTTGTGTCATCTTCTTTCAAAATAATCCTTGCCACATCTAAACATTTCGTATTATTTAACGGATTACTAGCACATTATCTCCGCTCTACCCAAATCTAGATGACTTTGTCAAAATATGCACTGCTTTTTACCCCTCTCACTCTGTAGCGTAATGTACTCTGCCATCCCTGCCACGTGTTTCCTTAATCTATAATCCTTAACACTCGTCGTCGTATGCCGCTTTTTGCCCTTCATTTCGCTCCTTTTCGCTCTGCAACCTCGTTATTGTTTAACTTTAATGCCATCTTCATTACTTACGTCTCCCCTCTCCCCTTTTGTTTGATCTGCCGCCTGCTATGGTAGCACTGACTCCCTTTGTCTCACGTTTGTCTTACTCGCGCTCTTGCTCTTTCGCACTCGTTGGCTCTTTTAGTAATTATTCAAACTTCGCCAGTCATACACGAAATAATAAATCGTCGAAATGAAAATTTCAAACCGCAAAGCAAAGTCGCTCGAAACATAAAGCACTTACCGCTGAGATTTAACAATTATTTAATAGTGTAGAAGATAACCGCAACAACCAAGCAGCAGCATTGCCGGCGGTAACAACAACAACCCCAATAAATGATAAATTATGGCGAATGACACTACATTGGGTTTGATTGTCGGTTGATTGTTGTTGTGCAAAGCGCACGTTGGGGGTTTTCAGCCGCAATTTGTATACTTAGCAGACAGAAATGCCGCAATACATACATACATACATACATATCTAGTTACATACATGTGTATGTACGTGCGTCATGCTTTTTCACAATTTTCTTTGTATTATTAGCAGTAAACAATTATTTGTATTTTTATTTCATTAATTAATGTTTGTGTAATTTACCATACCCATTTGACCGCTGCGGCGTTCGGCAATTTTCAAGGGCCACAAAAATATAATTAATGGAATTATGTGTCGATATGTATTTATGTATTTAGAAATAATTGGCATTTTTCAATATTTAACTACGCGTATTAAGTTACAAATAACGGCTGTGAGATTTTTTTATTCATAGAAAATTAATTGGGATATTAATCAAACAAAATTACAATAATGTTTAGTAATTAGTTAAATAATCATTACTACATGCAAACATGTCTACAAAAAAATTAATAGATAATTTCAATTAAATAGTAGTTGTCAAATTAAACAAAAATATATAGTAATGTAGAAGTAATGATGATTAATTAAAATGTAATCATTATTAAATTGAAGCAAAAAGCAAAAAAACTTAGTTTTTGTAAATAAGTATGTTCCTAATTTTCCAGTTGACAACTTAAACAAGCAAAACTAGCGAGAAATATTGCCTAGTAATTAAATATATAATCATTACTAATTGTAAGCATATGCACAAAGAATATGAAGAGATAATTTCAATTAGTTAAGAGTTGGCAAATTAAACAAAAAAGCAAAATAACGATGAAATCATTTGCTAGTAATTAAAGATATAATCATTATGAAATGAAATATGATATAAAATATAAAGATAATCATAATTAAATTTGCAAGTTAAAAAAAACATATAAAAGTAATGATAGTAATTATTATGTAATCATATAAATTAAAAAAAAAACATTATAAAATAGAAATACGTGCATATAAAATATTAACAGATATATTCAATCAAATAATATTTGTCAAGTTAAAAAAAATACATATTTCAAAAGTAATGATTAGTAATTAATTATGTAATCATTACTAAATTGAAAAAAAAAAAAAAACAATTTATACATTTTACAAAATTTTCAGTTGCCTAAAAATAAAATTATCGAGTAATGATTAGTAATTATAAATATGCTATCATTACAAAATTTGCATATAAAATACCAAAATCCACGCAAAATTAACTATTTTCATTAAAATAAGTTTAAATAAAGAAATATATTTAGAAGTAATGATTAGTAATTAAATATGTAATCATTACTAAATCAAAAAAAAAAAAAAAATTTAAAGAATTTTCCAAAATATTCAGTTGTAATAAAAATTTACCGGTAATGATTAGTAATTATAAATATGTTATCATTACAAATTTGCATAAAAATCCAAAAAAAAAACAATTTTCTTAAAATAATGTTTCAAATAAAGAAATATTATTGTAAAAGTAATGATTAGTACTTAAATATGTAATCATTACTAAATAAAAAAAAAAAATTTAAAGACATTTTCCAAAATTTCAGTTGTTAAAAAATAAAATTACCGGTAATGATTAGTAATTATAAATATTTTTTTATTACAATATTTGCATATAAAGTTCCAAAAAATATAAACATATTTTTATTAAAATAATAATTGTCAAATAAAAGAAATACATATTATAGAAGTAATGATTAGTAATTAAATATGTAATCATTACTAAATCAAAAAAAAAAAAAAAACAATTTAAAGACATTTTCCAAAATTTTCTGTTCTTAACTTAAGCAAATAAAATTACCGAGTAATGATTAGTAATTATAAATATTTTATCGACACAATATTTGCATATAAAGTACCTAGAACTATTTAAAGCTATTTTTATTATTATTCTAACAAATTCTTATCGCTGTATACTCTGATAATTTTTTAGGCTAAAACGCTAGACAAGCATTTAACAGCTTAAGCTTATCTGTAATCATTATTTTCCATGCAATATTGATTTTCTAGAACCACTGTACACATTTCTGCCTACAAATTGAAAGCATAATAAATGCATTAAAAACAAAAATAAATTCACTTTGTGAAATTACGAAATATCAATTTCATGACACATTCTACATAGGCACATATGTATGTATGTATATACATATGTATGTACGTATGTAGGCGCCGCACCAAATCGAAATGCTCAATAAATTGCTTACATGATTACAAACTTGTTATATTTCCACAGTTTGTTCCACTTTTAAGTGCCACTCACACGTGTGCATACATACATACACATATGTACATACATATATACATTTATAATTCCCCGGCAGCTCGTGATCCGTGTGTTATCGCTTATTTAGTACCTTATCGTCTGCCCAATGGCTTACAAAGTATTAATAAAATATTCATAAGTACTAAGTTAGCTTTTGCTAAGCACTCAGAATAACTCAGAATGGCTAGCTGCACCAACAACAACTGTTATAGTAGAAAGTGTTACAAATGTATGTATATGTAATAACAGTTATCATATAATATGTATGTATGTACATTAATCGATTGACTTTCCAACTAGCCAACTATACATAGTATATATTACAACAATTTCTTTGTCTGTATTTCTATGTGTGTGCAGTCAATGTTGAACATGCAACCAGCGCAATGACCCAAACCAACTGTGCTAATCTCGTATTCGTTAAATATCACTCAGCTAACAGTAACTGGCGCTGTAAACAGCCAGTTATAAATATTTAATAACGGTATTACGCAATACAAGCACAAATAATTGATTCCCAACGTGCCAGGCGTTAAGAAAAATATTAAAAAATTATACTCGTTAAATAAGGAAAAGGCAGCGAGCGGGAGGCGAGTTTAAGAATCGAGAGGCGTTACTGTTTAGCACACTTATATAACAATTTGAAGTTGCCGTATTATAAAAAAGTAAACAAATTATATAATGTGCCATAATATTTATACAACAACAATCGCCGTACAAGTCTTAAGCGCTCTTAAGTGTAAGCAAAAGTCACACTTTACTACAAAGACGAGGGTGGTTTGATAAGTGCGTTAGTATTTTGTTATTGTTGAGGTAAAATTTCAACTAACAGTTATTAATAAAGTGTTAACTGTCATATAATATCAGTTATTCAAAGCACAAATATGCAGAGAGCTTAAGAAAATTACAAAAAATTACGTCCTTTCTATGTGAGAAGACATTTTCAGATTTAAAAAAATATACGCGTACAACATACATATTTTTATAATTTTTTTTTTTTTTTTTTTTAAATTGAACTAAAATCTCACCTTTCCAACTTTATATGATATGACACATTATGATTGGTAGCACTGAAGATATACGACTGCAGCGAAATTTATTGAGAAAATACGAAAAGACTTTTTCGACTACCCAATATTTATATGTATGTATATGAATAAGAGTGAAATTTGATTATTTTTTGTTGAGAAAAGAGAGTAACAAAGGGTGCAACGATACATGTAACGGTAAATAAAAAACAAAAGGCTCAAAAGCAATCGCTATACCATAAACCGCATATGAAATCTCATTATTCATATCAAAACATCGGAGGTAGAAGATACTTTCGATTATTACAACTTTTATCATATGTATGTATGCTGTTGTTGTAACGGCAGAGAATAGTATTGTAATATTTTGAAAGATTGCTGCCGGATTCAGAGTCATTGACAGGTTAAAAATCAGGGTACATTTCGGTTAATTAGACGTGACTCCAATCGTAACGCTTCCATCTGTAAATTTTATACAGTTGAGTGGAAACTTAGAACCTAAAAGCACTTTCTCCATGAAAAATGCAACCCTGACATCAACAAAAAAGATTGTATGATATTATATAACGCGAAATATCTAAGATTTGACAAATTATTGCAACACTGCGCTTAAAGTGGATCCATCAAACTGCTAGAGAGATAAAACTCTGATTAATTAAGTTAAATAGTGGACCCAAAATAGGTACATAGTAGGCTGGTTCGCTCACAAAGTCTAGGCGATCTGCTTTTGAAAGACTTTTGTGGATTTATAACTTATAAATAGCTTGAAAAAAATCGGAAGAAATCATCTCTGATTACTCTAGTTTACAGTCAATTTTCGACTGTGCGGTTAAAGGCTGTTTCTTGCTAATTTTCGGTAGCTTAAACCAAAAATGACAATAAAAATGTCCCAAAACGTAGAGTTTGAGTGTTGTAGTCGAGACGTTTAGGTCTCACGCCAAGGTGACAAAAATCATATGATCTTATTGTAGCGTAGTGGAACAATTTTGCACTCAAATTCGCTATAGAACACCTCAAACACCCCAGAGACCTCTTACCGAAACTGTGGAAAATTGTTCCTCCAGATTTGGTCCTTCCCTCTTCCTCTTTCCTTTCTTCAGTTTCGTTGAGTAGCGCTATTTGATAGCCTTAAGGTGTCGCATCCTGGTGACATTGATCCTGACTCTCCTGGTGGTCTGAAAAAAAAAATCAAAAGAAATTCTTAATCAGTAAGGATGCTGTTATAGTTCCTACCTCAGGGAACACGAATGAAAAATGGCGACTGCCTAAAAATAAAAATAATTTTTTACTTTTTTTTTTTGAAATTCCTGAATTTTTTTTTTAATATTAAAAAAAGACACGATGCTGGTATGAACGATAAAGGATTATATAAAGAAGATGCACACAAAATTTCAAGTAAATCGGCTGTATTGAACTTGAGATAATGCCGGTACCGTGTGGAAAAAAGTAGTTTCGAGAAAAACGCGTTTAAAAAATTCGATACGGCTGAACCGGGCTAGGTACTGCGTCACTAAAGTAACTGTAGCTCTTAAAATAATTTTAATTTTTAAAAATCCTTTGGAGGATATGTTCTTAAGGATCTAAACTTTAAATATATGGAAAAAAAATCGAATTTTTCAAAATTCTAGAGTAGATTAACCCTTAAAACAAGAGTTGAATAATCCTAAAAAAAAAATACAAAGCTGCAATTCTTCTCAGTTTTGCCAAAAAAGTAGTTATGCCAATAAAATAACAATACTCCCTGACAACTCGAACCACCCTCGTACGCGTAATCGCCGCTGGTCAAGCCAAATGCCAGCTGCAATTTTTCATCAATTGTTCGTAGATTACTGGCAATTTTCGCCGCTGAATGAGCATTTAAGTAGCGTTGAGTAGACTCTTGAGCGCCTAAATGCCATGCCATATTGCCGGCGTTGAGTAAACTTGATAGCCACTTGACGAAAAACAACTCCTACGTGTACGTAATATTATTTACTTTATGACTCAAAGTGAGCACGTAAGTGTGAGCATTAGTACGCGCGTGTGTATGTGTGTGTGTTTGTGCGCGTAAGCAAAGTTTGGCATTAAGTAAAGGCAATGAGACCAGTAAACGGAAACAGGGCTGGCTGCTTGCCACCGATTGTTTAGCTTTCAAAATAAAATGAAGATGACAGGCTCTATTGAGTTGGCAACGATGTACTTACTACATACATATGTATTTATGTGTGTAGGTGTGTATTCGTATAAGTGTGTTTGTGTGAATATTTATTGAATTCCTACCTTTTGTTGGGCTTTCACCTTAACTACATTTATTTGCGCTTCAGCATTCCCTCATAAATAAGAACACCTAACGACGCACCTACCTTCCTGCTCACCTTCTTACATGCTTAAAGCCGTCGCGTGTCTATTTGGATGTGTATATGTGTTTGTGTGTGTGTGTGTGTATTTTGGCGCGTAGTGTTACGCTTTTGTGTTTATGGTGAATAAATATTTCAAGTATGCACTTACATTTATTATTAGTAGGTTGCTTTTGTTGCTGTTATTTGTTGTTGTTTGTAGGCGATTGTGTTTTGTTGATTATTATTTGGCATTTTGTTTGACGTTTCATCGCGTTTTGAAGTACATACGCGCACACAAACAAACACAAACACAAACACGCACACAACTACTGGGTTGAATTTTGATTTGGTCGGTGTTGCTGTTGTTGCTTTTGCATTTATTAAGCCTGCCAACACGCTCACGCAATTGAGGCAGCTCCATCGCATGCCAACGGTAATTATGAGCCGCGAAAAATTCTTGACACGCGCACTTTTTGATAGCGTTAACGCACACACACACACACGCACACATGTATGTCTGCAAATACAAATAAATATGGATTTTTTATTTTTTGCATTTCGTTTGTTCTCTCTTTGCCTATCCCTAATCCATATCGGGTGCGCTTTTGATGGACTCCATTGTTTCCTTGACACCAAAACAAAACTTCGTCGAAATAATTTGAATATAAAATAGCACAATTTCCATGAAGTGCTCTACATAGTTATCATACGCTTCAGAAAAATCCATTTGCATACAAAAGTTTGATAATGAAGTAGCCACGCTGGGCGAACCCAATTACAAGCTACCATCAAGCGCCTGCTTTTGTTTAACCATTCTTTTTACGCTTAAAGTAAGTTCTTTTGTGGATTTAGAGTGGCTTGGAGCGTGCTCCATGTCACTACACAAGCAAATATGTATATGTGTGAGTTTTAGTTAATAAAAAATGCAATAGAAAAGCTTGTCTACTTTGCATGCTCATTGCGTTAAGTCATTATGCAGCAGAGGATATTATTTTTGATGGATAATTTTTTTATTGTTGTTTTTATACTTTTGAACTTTTGTTTTCAGCTTCATTGCTTCCAAGAAATTAGTTTTTCATTGCTAGAAAATTATTTTTTAAATTTTTTTATTTTTGTGAGAAAATTTTAAAAATTGTACATAGTTGGGGCAGAGAAGCTGAAAACAGAAAAAAATTAATTTTTGGATACAAATTTTAACAGATTTTTAAGTGCTTGATCCACTAAATGGCGCAGGCGACAAATTATTGAAAATTATTCTTTTCTTTCCGATTTAATGATATTAGAATTATAACCTGCAGTCGCGATAAGAAATACTTCCATAGTTACTTTAAATAAAACTCAAAACATAAATAAAAAGGATTTGTTGGTATCCAGTGCGACACAGTGATCATTTAAAGGCCCGGCAGTCGGAGAATATGGGTTTTTATTAATTTTTTGCAAGAATTTAAAAAAATTTAAAAAACTATAAAAATTAAAAAAAAAAAAATGAAAACATTAAAAAATAAATAAACAAAATAAAATTATTAAATTTATTTTGAAAGCAATTTAATTTAATAATTTTTTTTTTAACAAAAAGGATTTCAAAAAAATTAAAAAAAAATAAATTAATTTAATTAAATTTTAATTACCTTTAATAACATTTTACTTAAAAATAAAAATTAAAAAAAAAAATAATAAAAAACAATTAATTAAATTAAATTATTAAATATATTCAAAATTTAATTTACTTTAATAACTTTTATTTAAAAATAAAAATTATTAAAAAAAAAATTGAAAAATAAAAAAAAATAATAATTAAACTAATTTAAAACAAATATAAAATAAATTAATTTAATTAAATTTTAATTACCTCTAATAACATTTTACTTTAAAATACAAATTAAAAACAAAAATAATTAATTAAATTAAATTATTAAATATATTCAAAATTTAATTTACTTTAATAACTTTTATTTAAAAGTAAAAATTATTTTAAAAAATTTGAGAAACTTAAAAAAAAATAATTAAAGTAATTTTATAATATATATTATTAAAAATTATTACAGAAGAATTTAAAAAAATTTCAAAAAATTTTAAACTTACAAATAAAATTGGAAAAAATTATACAAATTAAAAAAAAAATTGAATAAAACTAAATTCTTGAATATATTCAGAAGGTTACTAATTAATTTAAAAATAATAAAATAAAAATTATAAAAAATTAACAAAAAAATTAAAAAAAAAATCAAAATAAAATTTAAATAAAATAAAACTTTAATTTAAATTTATTCAGAATTTAACTTACTTTAATAGTTAGCTATTCATTTTGGAAAATTTAGCATTTTCTCAATTCCGAAGCTGCTCGCCAGGAAGACCTCCAAAATAAAAGTGTTAAAAAGTAAAAAATATTCTTTTCTGCTTAAAATTATCCCAAATCAATTTTTTGATCTTATAATACGTGGGTGTTTTTTTATAATTCAGGATTAGAGAACAAAAACAAAAAAATGGAAAAGCTTTATTTTTTCTCAAAATTTTCTCAATTAAGTTCTGACACTTTTGCATGCGTTTTAACCATTTGTCGAAGCACTTTAACCGCTCTAAATGTGGTAGCTCCAAAACATGTGTTCCGAACATATCAAGCCGCCTCTCCAGGTGTTAATAAACGTTGGACTCTAGTCTATTTTTTACATACGGCAATAAAAAAGCCAAGTCAAGAAAGACCACACGGTGGATAACTCATCAAATTGTTGTTTTAAGTGCTAAAAAATGCAGTTGACTAAGGCGTTTTATGAGAGCATGCATTGTCGTGTTTGGTTTTTCTGATTTGCTGAAAGACAACTGTCAAAAATGCTTGTATATCATCCAGAATTTCGAAATTCGTCTTGGATTGTTGTATGAACTTCTTTGAATTCACCATTCCAACGACAAACACTGCTCCTTATGGAGCTTCTTCGCCAAAAATTCGATTAAATTAAACGCTGCTCTGTTGATTTAATTTCATTTTTTTGTCCGAGATGAATATTTTAAGTTACTGTAAACATATTGCATTTTTTGTCGGAATGAATATTTTAAGTTACTGCAAACAACACATATAGCGCTCGTAATTCAAAAAGTTAAAAAAAAACGAAATTATTATCAAAAATCTTAGTGCTTCGATACTTATCTGACAATTATACACATTTAAAAAGGACGTTTGAAAATTTTAAGTGCATTGATTAAGTCGTTTCCAAGAAAATTTCCTCCGCGTTTCGGGAAAAACGAATCGAACGAACATTTACACGAATACTTTTTATTTAGTACATATGTATGTTTTTTTGTATTTTAAATTTATTTGTTATATAATATGTAATCAATTTTTAATTCAATATATTTTTTCTCTCTTTACAGGTAAGTTTCGCTCAAAAATTGTTTCCCTGCTCTCCAGAGTTACTTGATTCAAGCGCTCTTTCGATTATATGCTGTTATATAAATGGCTCAACATCTATGGGTCGACAATTGCGGTGAGAATGAGAATAAAAACAATAATAATCGGATAAAGATTTTAAATAATCGATATTTAATAATCGATACTTTGTAATCAGTTTTAAATAATCGATATTTTAATCATTGATATTTTAATAATCGATATTTTATAATCGATAATTTGTAACCGATTTTAAATAATCGATATTTAATAATCGATGTTTTAAAAATCGAAAATAAATATATACAAACATACATAACGCTAACTAAATACTGTTTGAAACCGTCGCAAGTTTCTCTTATAGGCTAGGTTAGATTAATCTAGTGGGCCAATAAGCCACGCGTAGACCAGTTTGGTCCTTTGCGATACCACATGGAGTTCTGTTGTCTAAGTCCTAGAGGACTAGTTATCGTTTAGGATGCTTGCACTTGACGTATCTTATACAGTTATTTTAGCATATAAATTCTTGACTATAAAAATGTCTAAAGACTCAGCTTCCATAGTTTGCGCTTAGTCAACACTAAATTCCTAATAATTATTGACAAGTAATTTTTTTCTTCACTTACAACTTACCACTCAGCAATAACTGCTAATTGTAAGAATATGACAAACGATTCAAAGTTATGATATATGACCGACCGTATGATTACTAGCCAGCGACATGCATAAATAAACATGCATACATATACAGTTACGGACAAAAATCCATAATAACCCGTATATATTGCATATAGGGTGATATTTAGAGCTCTACGACAAATTTCCTCTCTCCCACTGCCTCTAAGATGAGGAGTATCGCTTCATTGAGCAGTGTATTGCAGCTTTTCGACTAATGTCATCTCTCCACTAGCAGCCCGGCTCGGTCTATATATTTTTATTAATAAAAACCATTTTCTTTCATATATGTATGTGTATAGCATTTTGTATATTTATACATATGTATGTGTATATGTGTGAGTTGTAATGTTTCACGGCTATTTATTTATCAATTACCCACAAAAGTACACAACAATCATCGTCTAGGATTAAATTTCACTTTTCACTTAAGGGGTCCACACTGTGCTTGACCTTGTCGCTCCGCTCATGTTCTCACTTCCGCTATGCGAGAGCGTATACATATATGAATGTGTATGTGTGTGTGGGTGTGTGTGTAAATATAAACTTCATTATAAATAAAATTTATGACTGCGTCGTCGTCGTCGCCGCCGTTCACTTACAGCCGTAAGCACTTGATTTTTATATTGCCGACACTTTGGCCACAACAACAACAACAACAATATATACACGGGTAAAAAAAGTTGTATACATTTACGCCACAATAACAGCCCTTCTTAGCTAATTGTTTGCAATTTTCGTTGGTTGCACACATACATACGTAGATCTACATAGCACAGCAGAGCATGCGGCAAGTGTGTGGCAATGCGAAAAGCCTATATTGTAGCAATAAATCACCAATTATGTACAAAACATACCAACATACCGACATGCAGGCGAACGTGTGCCACCCAAAGCACAAGGAAAGCTGCTGGGGAGCCATTCGTGTGCGCCTGTATGTGTGTGTTTATGTGCGTGGTGTTGTCCTCAGGCGGCTGCTTGCCACAAATACGTGCCGAAATTCTAGCGCACTTAAATACTTATGCCCAGTTGTAGGTATGTGTGTATTTGTATTGCCGATATGTAATGGAGACATGCTAGCTGCCCACCAAAGTCGTATTCTCTGCGTCTTTGATGTAAGTAATGTCCACAAACAGCCAATACAACAACTAAAGGGTGTTCCATTTCGAGGTTCCCCTTTTTATTAAAGAAAAAAAAAAAACAGAAATCTCAAATTTAGTGTGAAATGTTTATTATCAGTTGAAAGAACATGCTTTGGCATTTATTTTTTGAAAATTATCTCTTTAAAATGTTGGCCGCGGCTGCGTTTTGGATGGTCCATCCGTCGAGTTCAATTTTAAATGACTTGTTCGAACATTTCTACCAGTTACTGGCGAATCACACGCGTGTTGTGCTGCTTCAAGGCCTGATTCGAAGCTGGATTGTTCGCAAAGACTTTAGACTTTACATATCCCCTCAGGAAAACTGTCTAACGGTGTGATATCACACGATCTGAGTGGTCAATCCAAAACGTGAAATTATCTGCTCAATGAAGTGCTCTCTCAATAAATCCAGATCATGAGCTTCAATTTCAAGAATCCACTAGTCGGTTATCATGCCGCGATAACGGTAGTAGTAGTTGTAGCGGCATAAGTCTACCGAGTTGATAGTTCTTGGCAGGATAAAAATCCGGGTCCGTTCCGATTACGTAGACCCGTCTGTTGTGAGAAGTGGTCGCCATTGACAGTTACGTTCGTGCCGACGCATAAACCAAGCCAAACTGTTTGATTTTGTCTGGATGATATGGGAGGTCATGAATCTAATCAGGTTCTCGAAAACATCGGATCTTCTTGAAACTCTTCAAGAACCCAAAGATCGAAGCAATCGCCGCTTGGGAGGGTCGAGCGGCTTCAGTTCTTGCCCATGCTGCATTTTGTACGCTTTCAATTTGAGAAGTCGATGTAAAATGTGCCAACTCCTTCCATACGCCAGTCCGAGTTGCTGCGAACGGCGCCGAATCGACACTCCACGATCTTCGTGTCGTGCTACGGCTGCTATATTTCCTTCACTGCGTGCTGGATGTGTTCTATTCGGTCGAATATTATTCAATAATTAATGCTGGGTCTCAAGATGGGTGATGTTGCCACGAATAGTATGCTCAGTAAATCGGCCTACTATTGACCACAAGTTGAACGAAGCGCGCGAAACACATTCGTTACAGAATGCTGAACAAAATTCACATGACATCTTGACACGACTCACACGACTCACACGTCATCTGTCAGTAAAGATTGTTAACAAAAAAGTACCTCTACTTGGATCACCCGTTACAACACATGCACAAGTCAAGTCTAATGCGCATGCTGTGCTAAGCTATGTTATGCCATGCTATGGCTATGTTACGTTGTGATGTGCCGTATATTTGTGCCTCAGCGACGCAACTTTTTAACGCCGATTTCGCAAGAGAGCGCACACTGGACATTACTTAACCGCTACTCGACGGCCCTACACGTCGCACTTAAGTGTGTTTGTTTCGCAAGTTAAACTGTGACATTGAGTTATCTGCTGCTGCTGCATGAGCCATGATTAAGTAATTTGTTTTTCCTCTTTTGCGTTACCGCACGCTCTCGTCGCCACGCCAGCGCTTTACTGCGCTCTACCATCCTTAATCATTTCCTCTTTTTTCGCTTTTGTTTATTAAATTTGGTCTGTAGTATGTTGGTGTGTGGCATGTAACAACACTTGCCTGCCACTTTTGCGCCCGAGACCCTGCCAGCCATGCCGTCCACTTGTTACCCGAGAGCACTCTTCTCCGAACTTAACTTATTTATTTATTCGATTTGATTTAAGATTTTTTATTATTATGTGCTTTACACTCACTTGACTTTTACGCAGAGTGGAGTGTAGTGAAGTGCTGCAATGTGACGTGCTGTGGTGGCATGGCGTGTGGTGGTAGTTCGACTCGCTTGCGCTCAACTTAGTTTGGCTGCTGTGCAACCAAATGTTCACAATTGCTTGGCTTAGCTTGCGTATCTGCAGCCAATCCACTAACAACAAGTACCCTCAGTGTGCTCAGTGCTCGTCGCTTTGCTTCTGTTTTTTTTTTTTTTTTTTGGTTTTGGTGAAGTGCAAGGCAAGTGAACTTAGCGGCGTACCATACTACCAGGCGCGCGTCTACCTGGAAAGTCAACCACCCCCTTGCCAACTAAAACAACGCACGGCGCCGGGTTCTGGCAACTTTTTTGGCATGTTCTTTTGTCTATCTCTCTATCCTTTATATGTATGTATGTATGTATTTACCGTTTTGCGTTATCGTGACAGCTGTTCCTCGGCTGCTGGCTTGCTCTGTTCAGCTCGCCTCAGCTCGGCTCGGCTTTTGAGCATATCCAAATCGTTCAATCATCAGGCATTCCGCGCCATTTAATTTCGGTAATGTAACACCTCGGTAACAATAAAATTGTTACACGCACCGCGCGTCTAATAACGCTAAGTTCGGCAAATGGAAGCTGCTATAGAGTGCTTGCGAGTGCTGTAGCTTCATTGTAAGCCATGGCACGAGCTGCACGGTCGCGTCGGCAACGTGCAATGACGCAGTCGTTCTAAGGTTTTACGATTATCTACTTAGTTACCTTTAATGAGATATATTTATACATCTGCACATACATACATATGTACATATGTATATGTGTGTAGGTTTTTATTGTCTTGCCCACGTCGAACTACTCAATTTTGCGCACATTTCGGTTACTATGACGCCTTTTATTAAGCTATATTTAGCAATTTCGCTTTTATTCTTTTACTGTCTGTACATACATACATACATACATACGCGCTTACATACATACATTTGTAATCGTGCACATCTCAATTTTTGTATTTTTCGTTTTCCTGTTTTTGTTGTCTCGCATTACCTTACCTTTTTCACTTTGTCTGCGACATTACCATCTGTTATTGACCTTTGTCAACCATAGTATACATTCTTCATTTGACATTAATTATTTAATTGTTTATCCCACATCACCGTAAAAGGTTTTAAATATTCAGTTAGTTAATTGAAACTATTAATCGTCTCATGCATTTTCCCCTCACTATCAAACCTCAGCCAATGCAGGTTCGTTTCAGTCGGATATCGAAACTGTTAGTTACCTTTGGTTGCATCTTAGTTTCGTAAGAGATTCCATTCTCGGCAAATTTCGTTCTCCATTTAACGATATGCCATGTTGCAATCTCATTGACATATGTCTGTCAGTACGACAAATAACAAAATTTGTTCGATTGTAAAGAGAAGATATTGCGCAACTTTGCAATTCTGAAATTCGACCGTTAATCGTTGCGCAGTATTTGCACCTAGTTGACAAGTCTTGCGTATTTGTTGAATAAAAAGAACTGCAAGTCGAATGAATTCTCTCAAAATTTCTCGCTACAGTTGAATTAAAAAGTAACTGAGTCATCACACTTTACTGGAGTCCGTTTGTAAGATTTGTGGTATAGTAAATTGTGCGCACTACAGCTTCTAAGCCAACTTTAGTCATTAAAAAAAATAGTCTAAATGGACTACCTTTTTATGCCAGAAATGCAATTACGGGCTTGAAATTACCTTAGAGAAATCCAAAATTTTTTTTTAAAGATCACGTTTAAAAAAAAAATATTTGGCAATTTGAAAATATTGACAGCAACACAAAAATCATTTTATTTTGAAAAATTTAGGATGCTCTTGTTCTATTGTAAATTTTTTTATTTTTTTTTTTATTTTCTTTATTTTGGCTTTAAGATAAGTTTAAGCTGAAATATTTTAATCTATCTCCAGCAGGTCCTCTAAAAACAGCTGTCTAACGGTGTGCAAAGTTTTACTGCTTTAGCGGGTTATTTACAGTTAGAACGCCGAAAAAAAGCCGACGAATTTTCCAGATTTTTTCTGTGAAAACTTTTAAATTTATTGATCCAAAAAATTAACACCTGTTATGGTATATTTTAAGTGTATTTTAAGACTCAGTATTAGTAAAAATATTTATTTGAAAAGAAACTACAGCTGATCTCCGGGAGCTCCTTTTAAAAATGACGTTTTTTGGTGAGAAAAAAACTTCGATTATCTACTAAAAATATATATTTAAGAAGCTCTAGGGAAAATTTGAGACTAATCGGTTTAGCCGCTTTTGAGTAATGTCGACCACTGACTTTGAAAACACATATTCTATTCTCATATACTAACAGTATATCCGCTGCTTTCTATAAACCAGTGGAGAATTTCATACACTTAAATAAACGAAATACAGTGTTACATTTACTACCACAATTTAACCGTTCTTTGCAGCTTCAATAACAATAACAACAAACATTCACGACATCGCTACTTCGTTTAATGATGTCGCTACTCGCTGCTTTTACTACATTTGTGCGCCGGTATCTGTGCAATATTTTACATATGTACATACTTACAAACATGTATGTATGTGTATATGGGTTTATATAAGCAAGTAATTGTTGCGCTCAGCTTGCTTGCGTTTGTATAGCAATTTGCACGACATACCCAAGTCCGCACCGGTCATTTGTCATTGTTCGCCACGTTTGCTTGGCGCACTATTTCTGCTAAGCGACGCATTTTAAAGGCAAATTTAATACACTCAATTGATTTCGTATGGCGATAAAAAGTTTCTGTGACTTAGCATCACATTTTCACCCGATACGCAACGGGTACACGCGCACACACGAACGAATGTACACCGGCGAGTCCCACAAGTGTAGCGCCCTGCAGCACTCTACGTCATACTTGAATTGACTTCAACTTCCCGTCACTTGGTTAGGTAGAGGCATGTAAGTATATAACAAATATATATACATATTTACAACTTTGTGTGCCTTGCACGAGCGCAATGTGTATGTGTGCTTCCCCTCGCAGCTTAGCGCCGACTCATCTTTGTAGCACTAATACCCATTTCCTCCCATCACCTTCGCCTTTTTTAGACAACTGGCATGATCATCTACTTAATGCCATGTTGGCTTTTATAGTCATATAAAGTAAGTTCGTGCTAGTTTTTGATGGTTTCGTTCTTTTGCCTCGATTTTTTTTTAATTTAATATTTTTTTTTGTTGCTTTGGGTCTATTTGTATTTAGAATTTCTTAGCTCAGCTTTATATCTTTATCTTGCTTACTTACTTCTAATTTACAAATTTGCCCAACCGTTAACTTTTGTTACGCGTATTTCACCATTTTGTCTAATTTGGCTCTTCCGAGTAAACTCTTCGTCAATGGCCCTATTGCGAATCGACTCCCGACTTGCGTCCCAATAACAATTGTACCTTTGTGGCAAGCAAAAAACCCAAATTGGTTTATTATTCTTAAAGCGCAAATTGTATTATTTCTCGTTTTCAGCACTAAAACAATTTAATGCCTCTGAGCTGCGGTCACTTATCACTTTTTCTCTCGAATTAAAATTTATCCGCTAACTTTTTGGCGTTGATTGATTGACGATCGCCGGGCATTGTTGCTTCGTTGGTTTAACGATTGTTTTTTTTTTTCATCAAAATTGTTTTCTTTCTAACTCACTTGTGTGGTTTGTCATTTGTTCTGCTCGGATTCCAAGTTGAATTCTTTATTCGTTAGTTTTTGCTGCGTGTGCGCGCTTCGTTGATTCATACCGAGTTCGTCGTACATTTAATCCGTCGTTTAATGCGTGAGACTTGTATAAAATATGTTTGTTATTTGTTTAAGGTTTTTGTGTAGTTTTTCTGACATTTTTTTATGCATTGGCTTATGATTTGGCGTTGTTAAGTTTAGTAAGACGGTTTCGCTTGGCATTCAGAGTCTCGAACTTTGCTGAATGCTTCTTGTCTTGATTTCTGCGATATTTATGTGCCAGCATATACTATATGTGTGTATATTTATATATCTATATTTTCTTATGTCTTTTTTAGCGCATCTTTCTGTTATTTCCAATATTTTTTATAACTTTGAATTGTATATTTTGCCAGCATTATGTTGTAAATAGCAAAAAATAATAATAATAATTTCCATGATGAAATCGCAGCTAAGCATTTGACCTTTGATATGCGAGTAAAATTCATTAAATAATCTATTCATCATATGGGAACTGCCCGTTCCCACTTATACATAATTTATTATTTTATTTTCTCTCTTTTTGTTTATATTTCTGCCCTCTGCTCGATTACTTTCACCAAATCGTATTTTCCTTCATATATTTGCATTATTATTGCTATTTACATAATAAAAATAAAAAAGCATTTGAGTTATCATAAAAACTACACATTTCAGCTAATAATTTTTATATACTCACAGCTGATGCAAATACAATGTTGCTATCGATAATCGATAAATGTATTTGATGAGTGTTTATTTAAGGTGCGCACACACTTAAGTTTTGATTAGATATTTGTGAATGTAAAACAAATCAAGACAAAAACTACGTTTTGAGTTGTAATGGTTTTAATAGTTTTTTTTATAAAATTTTACTTTATTTTATTTATTATTTTCATGTTTTTAGACTAAGCAGAGTATATTAAGTTTGCCACGATATTTGTAACACTTAAAAGGAAGCATCAGAGACCCTAAAAAACGTATATGTGACCTGGTCTACGAAAAGTGGGCTTAGGTGTCAAAGAAAAAAAAAAAAAAAATTGAAAAAAAAAAATAAAAATAAATTGATTTGTATATGTGTATCAGCTGATGTATATTTGTATCAGCTGAGTCAATTTTGCATTGGCAATAAATAACTTTATATACGCCCATTACTCGCTCTGGTTTTAAGATAACGCTCTGAAATTTTGCACACATTCTTTACTCTTCAAGAAGCCTTTCATTGATCGCAATCGTCCAGATCATTACAGCGTATAGCTGCCATATAAATTGGCGGGTCAAAATCAAGTCATTATATGGCAAACTTTTTAATTTGACAAGATATATTTACGAAATTTGGCACGAAGTATTATCTATGGCCATATTGCGATTTCCGGAAAAATTGCTCAGATCGGATCACTACAGCATATAGCTGCCATACTAACAGAACGGTCGGAATCAAGTTTTTGCTTCGATGCAACCGAAGTTTGTTTTTATTATTATATTATATATATATATTTTTAATTTCAATTTGTATTTTTTTAATTATTGTTTTTAATTTAATTTTTTTTTGTTATTATATTTTTTAATTTTTTTTCTATTATAATTTTATATTTATTTTTTTTTATTTTTTAAAATCAAAATATTTATTTCTATTTGATTTAATTTTGAAAATATTTTTTTTTTTTTATTTACGTAGCCGTTTGTTTATAAAATTTTTCTTAACCAAAGTATCGCTTAATTTTTCGAAAATGCATCACAAAATATTTGTACCTCTGTCCTCCACAATTAACCAACAAAAATATGACTTATGAGATAAGTATCCATGGATATATACATATAATATGTATATACGAGTATGCATTTCAACGCATCCCGTCAACGGCGCAGCAGCCACAGCCGCAGCAAAAACGTCAAATCTGGAAACAGTAATATATCAAAAGGCAAACAGTAATTCAGAAAGGTGAAAAAATGGTAGTGGCATGTTTGCTTTACGGATTAATGAAACCCTCGCCACTTTTGTGGGCAAGCTGGAGAGCGCGGCACGACGTAAACGCCGCCAAATTTTGATTTAGGTCGGCCGACAGTAATTTCAGTGCCCAAACACCAAACGATTTTTTCGCTCTTAACCTTCTGCAAAATGCACGAACACACACACATACACACGGGTGTGCACGGACAGTTGCGGGAACAGCGCAGGTTTTTCACTGGAATTCAACGCCCCAAAAGGCATTTTAGTCCGCGCACATGAAATGCGGCTACACCGCAGCAGTGCATGTATCTGCATGTGTGTATGTGTATGTGTATGTGTACGTCATATAAAAGTAAATGCAGGAAAAAAATTAACTTAAGTAAATATTGTTCGCACGCAATATGAATGCGTTTTTAATGGGATTTTTACTCCTCTATTTCCCTTTATGCTTTTGGCAGGTAATAAACGCGGTTTTAAAGTCAGTTCAATTAGGCAGAAAAATGAAGTAAAAAAAATATATATATTGACAACAACAAAAAAATGAGTTAAATTCGAATATCGACGTAGGAATTGTTGAGAGCCGAAAAGCAATTGTCTGTCGCTTTGTTTGTTTGCTTTTGTCTGTCTGTGTGGCTGACTTCCTTCGCGGTTAATTAATGTTGTGAAAATTGCTTATGAACCTCGCAGCCTCAAAAGGCAATTAGACAAGGCAAGTAGCCAAGCACATGCATAGTACATATGTACATACACACAAACTTACTTGCTGACATTTAGCCTACAAATAATTTAGTTCAAACAAACAAATACTATTAAGCACACATTTATTTTTCGATTGTTCAATTCCCACGTTGTTTGTTGTACGAGCAGAGCGCACCTAGACTCGGTTCACTCAACTCAACTGAACTCAAGCCTGTTTATTGCTTTGCCCCTCAGCGCGCTCGCCTCGCGTCGTGTCTACTACAGTTATGTATTTTTCTAGTCGACAGCGATTTTGACTAAGATTACAGCGCGCTCATCGATTAATTAGACTGGACAACGCTGCACACACGCACACATTTCAAATACATACAACTAGATTTGAAAAAAAAAAAAATGTAATGATTGCCTTGTTTAAAATTCTATTATCGCAACAGCCATTACATACGGCGCATTGACTTGCTGGACCACTAGCACTGAGCACGGCAACTCGGCGCTGCAGAGAACCAGCTAGGCCGACTGACATCAACTAGCTGCGCTGTTAATGTTGTGGTAGTTGTCAAAGGCGCAAGTGGTTGTTGTAATGACAAACTATAGATCGTTAATTATGCCTTTGATTACACGTCGATTACTTTTTTATTACTTTTTTTATTTTTATTAATTTTTATTTTTTTTTTATTTTTTGTATTTATTTTGTTTACTTATTTTTATTTTTGGTTGTTCTAATGGCAACTACAGATAGTTAATTATGCCTTTAATTACACGTTGATTACTTTTTTATTATTTTTATTAATTTTTTTAATATTTTTTATTTATTTTTTTACTTTTTTTTTTTTTTTTAATTGTTTTATATTTTATATATTTCTTATCTTTTATATATGTTTTTATTAATTATTGTTTTTTGATTTTATTTTTTTTTTTTTGATTATTTTTTTTTATTATTTTTTTTATTTTTTATTTTTATTATATTTTTAATTTTTATTATTTTTTATTATTGTTTTTATTTTTTCGACTCTCTTATAAAGTCAAGAAGAGTGTAGTGTGCAAACATTGACTAGTATGCCCTTTTTACTTCCCCATTATTCATCATCAACTTACAATGAAAAAAAAAAAATAAAACAATGCGCACATAAACTCAATATGCGTGTTAATCTGCAATTACTTGCGGCGCAAAATACATATAACATTAAATTGTTATGCCCCGTGGCAGCAATTTTGAGTTTATTAGCTGCTTTAAGCCGACAAACTTGAAAGCCACAGCATAATAATTACGCGCACACAATTGGTTTAAGTATTTTGCACACTTGTTTACTTTATGCAAAATTCTTCAATGAAAAAATTAAATTAAGTCTACCAAAGGTATCTTAATTGAAACAGACATAAGATTGGTGTTGGAAAGCACTGATTCAATTTTTGGTTTTTTATTTTTATTATTTTTTTTTCTTATTATTATTATTGTTTTTTTTTTTTTATTATTTTTTTTTTTTTTATTGTTATTGTTTTTTTATTGTTATTATTTTTTTAATTTTTTTTTACATTTTTTTCTGTATTATTTTTTTCTATTATTTTTTTTTTTATTATTATTGTTTTTTTAATTAACATTTATACACTCTTCTGTTGACTGCTGCAATCATTTCTGGTCAGTCTTCTATGCAAATAATCTTCAGCAAGCTACTTATCTATCTTATTTATTCAAGCATTTATGAAGGGGTATTGACTTTCACAAGAAGTATATTCAATTAATAATAAGTAGGTGAAATTATAAATAACCAAGTACTGTTATTGCTGAGAGCATCTCATTGTATTTCATTATTATAATTACTAAAAGCTTTTTGCTTGGACGCAAAATTTATTGGAATTTATAATGCATTTTAATTTTGTATAGGATTTGACTTACTTTTTAATTTAATGTAGAAATGTAGAAGAAAAAATGTAAAAATATAGAAAAATAAAAATGAAAGTAGTATGAGTGATTTGAAATTAAAAACTTGTCTGAAAAATTCATATACATATAATTTTGCTTTCATACAAAGGCAATATATTGTTTGCTTATTTTATATATTTTTTTTGTATAATTTTATTTTATATTTTATTTTTATTTTTTATTTTGTTTTTATTTTTTTAATTTATTTTTACTTTTATTTTATTTTTTTTAATTTTTTTACTTGTCTCATATAATTGCCTGTAATTACCCGTACTTGAAGCTGCGCAATTTCGTTCATTTGTCTGTCTTTATATACAAGTATGTACATGCACTAGTCCCTTAGTTTTTGGTATATCGATCTGAAATTTTGCACACATCCTTTTCGCCCTAAGGAGCTGCTCATTTGTCGAAACCACCGATATTAAACCCATATAACTTATAGCTGCCATACAAACTTATCGATAAAAATCCAATCTTTGTATAGAAAACTTGTTTATTTGAGAAGTTATCGACACGAAACTTCACCAGGATTTTTGTCAAAGACAATGCTATAATCTGTAAGGAAAGTGTTCAGATCGGACTACTATATCATATAGCTGTCATACAAAGTGATCGATAAAAATCCACTCCCTGTATGGAAAACTTTTCCATTTGAGTAGATATTTTACCGAAATTTGGTCAGGATTATTTTCAAAGGCAATACTATAATCTGTAGGCAAATTATTCAGATCGGACCATTATATCATATAGCTGTCATACAAACTAAATGCTCAAAAACAAATTTTTGTTTGAAAACCCTTTTTATTTGAGCAGATATCTTCACGAAGTTTGCCCAAAATTATTTTTAAAGACAATACTATAATCTCCAAACAAATTGTTCAGATCGGAACACTATAACGTATAGCTGTCATACAAACTGATGTGTGTCAAAATCGAGACAAAGCTTTTTTTATACCCTTAAATACATCTATGAAGGGCACTACAGCTTCGTTGCAGCCGATATGAATATTAATGTTTTTTTTGTTATTAATACATTTTAAAAATAAATTTTTGAGCTGCATACTTTGCTATAAATAATTTATATATGCAAATAAAAATAATAGAAAATACGCTTGATTTCATTAATTATATTGTTTTTATATATAAAAGCCGAAATATTAATTAATTACTTTATTTATTAATTATCGAAAGTTTGTGGTGCTTTTATGTTGAAATTTCAATTATGCCGTCGGCATTTCACCGCTTCGTTTGAGCGAAATTCGCAACTACCGTCGGCACTTCAAAGCAACTACGCATGCTCGCGCTGGGAAACACTGAAAATAATTAATTATCTTAAATAATGTTTCACAGAGTATAATTTTTTTTTTTAATTATAAAGAAAATAGTTAACAATAAATAATAAAAAATTTATTTAGAAATGCTAAACAATTGTTTCATGCTAAATACATCCACTTATCATAGCGAAAACGATGCAAAGTACTACGCGTTTAAATAAAAACAAATGAAATAAATGTTAACGTAAAATATAATATTAAACAAATCGCAACCCAAAAAATAAAAAAAAATATTTTTTTTATATACTTATTTTTTACATATGTATATTTTTTAATATAACTAAAGTAAAAATTAGTTATTTTACAATGATATATATTTTTTATTATCAATAAAATAATTATTTTATTATTTACTTTATATTTATATTGTTATTTTTTTCTTTATTATTATAAATAAATTAAGTTTTTACTATACTACGTTTTTTAACTTATAAATTAATTATATTAACATTTTTCTTAGGACAAAAACAGCAAAAATAATTTTATTTTTTATTGCTAGTTTTTCGTTGTTAATATTTATATTTTGTTGTTTATTATATATATTTTGTATAAAATAAAATCGTAGTTTTTTTAATTCATTTTAAAGTGTAAATCTTAATATTTTTAAAAAATTTTGTAAAATTTTCAGTTTTTTGCAACAAATTTTGGTAAAAAAGTGATTAAATTAAGTTTCGGTTTTGGCTTATTTTATTATTTTATTTTTTTTTTTATTATTTTTTTAATTATATATTTTATTATTATTTTGTATTATATTTTTATTATTATTTTGAATTATTATTTTAATTATTTTTGTTTAAATAAATTTAATTTAAATTATTATTTTTTATTTATTATTATTATTTCTTAAATTAGTTGTTTTTTAATGTTTAAATTTTTTTTGTTATTTTTATTATATTTTTTTTATATTTATTATTATTATTTCTTTAATTAGTTGTTTTTTAATATTAAAAATTTTTTATTTTTAGTTTTTTTTGTTTTTATTTTTTTTACTTTCTGGTTTTATTATTAATTTATTTAAAATGCTTATATACCACTGTTTTGAATATTTTGCACTAACTATAACATATATTTAGAAAAATTTGTATTGTGATGTTTTTGTTTTTCAATTAGTTTTAGGTTAATTTTTCTTGCAAAAAGTTATAGAAAAGAAGCGTGGCAATATATCAAACAATATTTTTAATCTTTTTTTAATCAATATTGTTTTTTTAATTAATACTAGGTTATGCTTTTCAGCTAAAATTATTTTAAAAATTGTTTAGTTACGTACATACATATATGTATGTATGTATACAACAACAAAAAGAAAATAGTTTAAGAATTTCAACAAATTACATTAGAGTACTTCCTGCTGTCCATACTATGTGATCCCAGTTTTAGTACTTTTTTTTGTAATTTTTTATTTTTTTTTGAATTTTCTACTTATTTTTTTTTTGGAATTTTTTATTTTTATTTTTGTATTATTTTTTTTTGGAATTTTTTATTTTTGTTTTTTACTATTATTTTTTTTTTTTAATTTTTTGTTTTTGTTTTTGTATTATGTTTTTTTTTTTTGGAATTTTTTTTAATTTTTCGAAATTCATCTGTGTGAGTGGTTAAAAAACCATATAAGTAATAAAGCAATTAAGCAAACTCGCTCATACTGTTCGATATGCGTCTACAAATATTTAACTTTTTACCGAAATCTTGATTAATTGTCTTTGCATTTTGTTCGAAGCATCAACGTATTTGTTTATATTCACCATCATTTAATCATGTGACCTCAAAAGTCAATTAAAAATCATGTTTATTTACACGAAAACTCCCAAAACAGAATTTAATGAGTTAATTGCTGTCAGCAACGCTGTTAAATGACATAAGCTTAGAGCGCCGGGCGGCCATTTCAAATGTTTATATTTTCACTATTTTGTTTTTGTTTCTATTTCACTGCCATTTCTCTTTTAACACGGCTTCAATCGGTTTTGTTTTGCTACATTTTACAAATTTTTCCCACGAACCTTGTAGCCACAGCGTTTGTGTGAGTGTATATGTGTGTGCGTGTGCTTGCCTGCAGTCTTGTGAGTGGCTGTGAGCGCACGTTCGTCCCTATGATTTATTATAGAGCAATCAAAAAATCACCTAATTTGTGTAAACACACCGACAAGAGCGACTGACAAGCCAGCAAGCACACACACACACATACATACAAACATACAGACGTATATGTATGTATGTATGTATCTGCTGCCAGACATAAATATATTTGTACGCAGATTTGCAGCAGCGTAGACGGACGTGCGTCTGGTATGCGGGTAGCAAAGTAGGTGAACGATTCGTTCTCTTAAGCTACTCCTGTCGGAAGCAGCTATCGGGTTACAAGCCGTCGCATGCCGCCTGTGGCAGAGCAGCGGAAAAAGATGTTGCTTGGCAGAAAAAAAAAACCTGGAAGTTATACATAAGTAAGGAAAAAAATGTGTAAAAAGCAATACAACTTACTTTCCTTCTGGCATTTTTTGGTTTTACTGACTTTTTTGTTGCCATATTTTTTGCTGCTGTTGTTGTTGTTGTTGTGTGGTGCGCCTGTGCTCTGACCTTAAGCATTCTTTAAGTTCGTAATCCGCCATAAGTACATCCGAGTGGTTTGATGACACGTTGCTTTGAGTGATTGCTTTTGTTGTTGTTGTTGTTGTTATATGTCGGGTTGTTATTTTTGCTGTTGTTGTTTGGTGTTCCTGTACACTCGTGCGCTTACCTGTTGCTGTTTTGTACTTTTGACATGTGCTGTTGTTGTTGTTGTAGCTGCTTTGGCAAACCGTTGGCATTTGCACTCGCATTTTATCGACTTGTTTTGTTGTTGTATCACTTCTTTTTGTTGTTGTTGTTTATAACTATGTGGTTTATTGGCATTTTGTGTTTTATGTAGTTTGTCATGCTTTTGCTATCATCTTATGTTGTTGTTAAATACTACTTTATATACTATTTTGCTTCTTGGCTTTGTTTGTTGTTAATATGAAAGTTGACATTGTTGTTTTTGTTGTTTGCTCGCATAATTTCCGTTTCCTTGCTCATTCGTCTGTTTAGAGTTCATCGTTGAGTTGTTGAGTGATTGCTTTTGTTGTTGTTATATGCCGGATTCTTACACTTTGTCTAACTATTTGTTTGTTTTTTTTTAATAGTATAATCATGTCAGACTAAAGTTATAATAAGGTGAGGTTAGGTTAGATGCCTGATCAAAGATCGCATGTGGACTACTATATGTAGTCCTTTGTGAGGCCATAGAAAAGAAGAACGCCTCAATGTATGCGCTCCCAAGTGTTTAAGTCTTGACCTCCCGAACGCGGGACGGTCAAGAAGAAAGTGTTGAGTTGTTTCCACCTCACCTTCTTCCATACAGCTTCTGGTAGGACTACCAGCCTTATTGCGTGGGCGCCAATAGAGCAATGGCCCGTTAAAAACCCCCAAACTAAAGAGAGGCTAGCCTTACTGAAGAAAAAGAGTTCACTAAATTTCTTGTGATCGATTTTGGACCAAAAGGCTTTTACGACAGCTCATGTACCGATGGTGGCCCAGCGAAGCCCAAGTCTATCTAGTAGTAGAACACAAGAACAGCACCGACCCGCTCCCATTCTACTGTTAGTGGTTCTAGGCTGCCTCTCTTGTTAGCTCATCAGCTTTACAGTGTCCTGCGATTCCGCTGTGTCCTGGCATCCATACCAGTCTTATCACAAAAACACTCGATGTTATTGATAGCGAGGTTAGGAACTCTTTGACCAACCCTGAACGCACTGTTAATAAATTTAAGGCTAGTATCGCTGCTCTCCCATCGAAGTAGATGGTCACTTCTCTGAAAGAAGCTCCGGAGCTGTAAATCTACAGCTATCTTAATGTAACCACGGCCTGGAAGACACTGCATTAGTCAGGAAGTCTGAAGCTGAAGTTGATAGAGAGCTCCTGAATGTAAACGCTTCCACCAACCTTCCCCCAAGCTTTGACCCATCCGTAAATAATCTCTCCTCCAACGTTTTCTTCCCACCCACAACTCCCTGCCGGTATATGGGTAGAGAAGGAGACAAAGTTCGATTTGGCGACTCCATGATCCAAGTGATCCGGTATGAAGTCAAAGTTAGGGTCATATCTAATGTGTGGTGGCTGTTGTACCGTATATAAGCGAACTCTCTCAGTTTTTGAGATATCAATCTGAAATTTTGCACACGTTCTTTCCTCTCCAAGAAACAGCTAATTTATCGGTACCGCCAATATCGGTTAACTATAGCATACATCGCGATTTTCATTTTTCCCTTCGTCCAAGTTCTAAGTTAAGGCTTTGACTGTGTTAGGAATAAGGAATTATCCTACCACCTACCAAATTTTTTCCGATGGGGTCACCGAAAATGGCGTCGCAATGGCCGAGTTTTAAATATTAAATTGCTGTTTTTACCCTAGGAATCCGCTGTAATCCCTTAAAATTCCGAAATCGGCAAACAAGTTAAAAATAATAATTCTCTTTGATTTGTTTGTTTTTATTGTTGTATCTATTGCAACAAAGTCTCGCGTTCTACTATGCTTATGTGCCTTTTCTGCACTTAAGTAACTGTTGTACCATAATCATATAATGTGCTCTGTTACTTATAATCTTGCTGCTACTTGCATTTCATCAGGCTGTCGCCAGCTACTTAAGCCATCAAATTTGCCAGCACTTGGCAACCACTGAAGCAGGCAGCGCTCAACACATACTTAAGTGTCATTTTTCTGCTTCTTCACCCATATAAACACATCGATCAAGCAGCACTCGACTGCGGATTTACATAATTGGTGAGCTTTTGACAATACGTAGAATAACAACAACAGCAACAACAATAAAAATGTTTGTTGTTATTGTTAGGCATAAGCTGTTTGGGTTTGTTTGATTATTATTGCCAACTATTTAATGCCATTTAATTATGGGCCTTTGAATTTTTGGTGGAAAGAGAGGCTGTACACATACACACACATACACGATTTGTTGCTTGATTACTTTGCCAAGTACTGACGCACGCAGTGTTCCTTTTTCATCTAAGTAAAGCTTACTGTCATTGTTTGTTGGTTATTGTTGTTGTTTTATTGTGTGACATTATGATAAAATCTGTCAAACTCGCAATAGAAAAACTCAGTTTTTATCAAAGGAATGAATGCCTCAATACAAACACATTGAGAAATAGCAGCAATTGTGTGAGTGCTGCTTGAATTGGGAGGCAAAAAAGTGTAGAACTTGTATGTTTATGTGTGTGTGTGTGTTAACTCAATTATGTGTCTGCGCCGTGTATTGTGTACATATTTACTTAGGCGCACACAAAAGCAGCAAAACATCAAAAGCATTCATATTTACTTAAGCATTTTTCAAAGTAAACGCGAACAAGCGGAGAGTGAACGAGCTGCTGCTGCGCTATGGCACGAAGGGCGCAACAACGCCAACGACCAACTAGGCAACAGGACAAAAAGCACGCAAAAAGCGATCAAATGAGAAAAAATAAACTTTTATAACGGAGGGACAGCTTGATGATGCCGTTAAAGCGGCGCACAGAAGAGACATCGAGAAAATACGACACGAATATTTTCTACCTTTTTTCAATACTTACTTACATACATGTGTGTGTTTGTATATATGTATGTTTGTGTGTGTGTTTACTTTTCTTACTACCAATTATTGTTACTTTTTAATTCTTTTGAAATACTTTTTCTGTGTAGTCATCTGCTTTTGGCTGTGTCAATCAATGCTCTTGAGGCCAGACAGCAAGCAGCAAGCGCAGCGCGGCAAAAACCGTATTTTTTTCTCAAATATATATTTTTTACCAATCTCTTATTTTAGTTTTTTCTTAAATGCTACAAAAGATTGCATGCAGCAGCCATGACAGCAAGCCATAATAATAGTGGACAAAATACATAAAACACAAACAAATGCAAAGCGAAGCGCAGCAACAATAACAGCAAGGGCTGCAAACCCTTGTTGTTGTTGTCAGTGGCAAAGCTTGCAACAATCGGTCATTAACAGTTATATGTCTGACTGTCGCGCAACACATAAAGTTTAATTTTGAAATATTTTTTTTGTTATTAAGCTCAGTTAAATAACTCTTTAAAGCGGAATTTAAATTTTTATTTCAAGACTTGTTGTTTTTTTATTTATTATTTGGCATATTTTCTAAATTGTTGTCAAAATTTTAATTGCTTAGTGTTTTGGGTATGGAAATTCTGTTATTCTTATTCTGTTATCTAGTATTTTGTAATTATCTATATTTTTTTAGAGTATTTTCGATTTTCAATAACTCGAACTAGTCCCTCAGTACCTCGAAATCATATATTTACTTGTATAGAAAACATTTTTATTTGAGTAGTTATCTTTATGAAATTTGGTATTAACTATTATCTAAGGCAATGCCACAATCTCCGAAGAAATTGTTTATATCGGGGCACTATAGCATATAGCTGTCATACAAACTGAGCGATCAGATACTAGTTTTTGTATGAAAAACTTTTTTATTTCATGAGATATCGTCACGAAATTTGACACATAACGTTTTCTAAGGAAACGCCATAATCTGCAAACAAATCGTTCAGATCGAACCGTTATAGCATTTAGCTGTCATACACTCTGAGCGATCAGATACTAGTTTTTGTATGAAAAACTTTTTTATTTCATGAGATATCCTCACGAAATTCGGCACATAATAGTTTCTAGGTAAATGCCACTATCTCTAAACAAATCGTTCAGATCGAACCGTTATAGCATATAGCTGTCATACAAACTGAGCGATCAGATACTAGTTTTTGTATGAAAAACTTTTTTATTTCATGATATATCTCCACGAAATTCAGCACACAATGTTTTTTAAGTAAGCGCTATAATCTACAAAAAAATTATTCGGATCGGTCTACTATAGCATATAGCTGTCATACAAACTGTAAGTTCAAATTCCAGTTCTTATATGAAAAACTTGTTTATTTCTTTGTATATCTCCACCAAATTCGGAATACAATATTTTCTAAGTAAACGCCACAATCTCCAAACGAATCCTTCAGATCGGTCCACTATAGCATATAGCTGTCATGCAAACTTACAGATAAAATTGTAGTTCTTATACGAAAAATTTTTTATTTCAAGAGATATCTCCACGAAATTCAGCACACAATATTTTTTAAGTAAGCGCTATAATCTACAAAAAAATTATTCAGATCGGCTCACTCCAGCATATAGCTGTCATACAAACTGAAAGTTCAAATTCCAGTTCTTATATGAAAAACTTTTTTATTTTTTTATATATCTCCACCAAATTCTGAATATAATTCTTTCTAACTAAACGCCACAATCTCCAAGCAAGTCGTTCAGATCGGTCTAATATAGCATATAGCTGTCATACAAACTGAGCGATCAGATACTAGTTTTTGTATGAAAAACTTTTTTATTTCATGAGATATCTCCACGAAATTCAGCACACAATATTTTTTAAGTAAGGGCTATAATCTACACAAAAATTATTCAGATCGGCTCAATCCAGCATATAGCTGTCATACAAACTGTAAGTTCAAATTCCAGTTCTTATATGAAAAACTTTTTTATTTCTTTGTATATCTCCACCAAATTCGGAATATAATATTTTCTAACTAAACGGTACAATCTCCAAACGAATCCTTCAGATCGGTCTACTATAGCATATAGCTGTCATACAAACTGAGCGATTAAATTTTAGTTTTTCGGCGAAAAACCTTTTTATTTCATGAGTTATCTGCATGAAATTTAACACTAATTATTATCCAAGACAGCGCTGCAATCTATTTTACATATTTCCCTGCTTAGCCCACCACTAGCCGCCACAAATATTGAACGCAGCTCAATTTCATTTGCAGCAATCTCGACCGTAATTTACCAACCTGCTAGACACACACATACATATGTATGTATGTATATAGGTGCAATTGTATTTAAACTTGTCTAAGTACACACAATAAATGCGCCGCGCTACATTTGTATCTGTCCATGTCCACTTGCTGCTTTGTCGTTTTTAAGCCAGAACATTACAATTGATTTTTATGACTTTTAAAGTGGAAAACTGGTTCTGATTGCAGCATGTCCCAAGCACAGACACACACACACACACACACACACATGCAGGCATGCTGACATCTCTGCTATAATTAAAAATAAAAACAGTCAAAATCAACACGAAAAGCATTGTAATCCAGCAAAGGAATGAAATTTGAAATAATACCGTGTCTATGCGGCAGCATTGCGCTGCATCACTTGTCCGTTCACACACACACACACACACACACACACAATCAAAGAAACAAACATGCGTACCAGAAATGTAGATAGAGCTGGATATGCAGCATCGAAATCAAGACGGCATTGTCCAACAGGTAATGTCTCTAAAACCAACATTGCGATCAACTAAATATTTAGATACCTGCTTGCTTGCTGCTGGCGCTGCTCCGCTCGTCTGTCTGCCAATAATTGAAGTGTAGCAGCATGAGAGTGAGCAAGTAAGTAAGTAAGTATTAAAAATACTCGTTACAATAAGAGTAAGAAATGTGTAATGTGTGAGATTTCCATTGCGTATTCGTGCATCTTCGCTCGTATACCCCACACGCATTCTCATATGTATGTGTGCGTGTGAATTGTAGAATTGTTTTCCGGAATTCGTGGGTATGCAACACAATTTTGCTTAAAGCGTCACAGTTACTTACAACTCAATAAAATAATTTCATGGAATTCACAACTTTCTAAGTGCGTCTGTGTGTGATTGCTCAACTGTCATATTTTTTGACACAAGAAACAGCTGAAAAATGCCAATCATTGTAACAAGTCTGTTTCTGGGTGGTTTTGGGTTGAGAAAGGGAAAAAGGCATACATTCGTGCCACATTTCGTTTGAATTTGAAATATTTAAGTAATTTTCGTTTTAATTAAAGTATGAGAGAATATTTTTTTATTTTACATATTTTTCAGTTCAGAAAATATTTTAAATATTTTTAAATGTTATAATAAATAAATTTTTATATAAATATTTTCAAGCTTCTAAACATATTTAATATTTTTTCATTTTTAATTGTGATTAAATAATTTCAAAATTTTTCAGAATTTTTGCAAATTATTTTTTTTTTTAAACTTAAAGTATTTTCTTTTTTTTTATATAGCTCTTATATTTCTAAAAAATTATTTAATATTTTTTCATTTTCTATTGTTATTAAGGGGTTACATAAGTTTACGGGTTTCAAAAAATTTTTCTTGTCTTATATAATTCAACAACGTCTCTAGAGTATTGTCTTAAATTTTCAAGTTGATCCGAGTTGTAGTTTCCGAGATACAGCCTTGAAAACTTGTGCGCTGGAGGCTGGCTAGGCTAAGTGCGCCGTCTTTAAACGCGTTTTTCTCGAAACTGTGCGTTTTCAGGTTGGTTGGCAGGATTTCTCGGAAACTACCAAAATATTCAAGACATTTTAGACAGACCTTTTAAGATACAATTTTTAAAGACTTGGAAGAAGAGTTTTTTTCTATTACAAATGTTTGAAAACAAAAAAAAAATTCGCGAAATTTTCACTAAAATTTTAATTTTTTGTGAAATGTCTGCCAAAAATCCAATTTTCGGTTATTTCCGCTCTTCCAAGTTCTTAGTTAAGATTTCAACTAAAACACGCATTTTTTTCACTTTAGATTTTTTCACTGTAAGAAGTTAACCTACCAACGCGGACGCATCTCTTTTCCGAAGGGTCACCGTAAGTGGCGACGCAATGGCCTAGTTTAAAATATTTTTGTCCAAAAATTTCTGAATTTCTTTGAAAATTGTGTATTTCTAATAAAATATTTTTTTTTTTATGTGTGAAAAAATTGTTGAAAATGGCTGTTTTTAACCGGGGAAACCTTAAGTCTTCCACACTCTAATTTACTATGTGGAGACCATTTTGAACATAGTTTTTTCTATGTCACATAACTTTGTTCAAATAGATTCTTATACAGAGCAACAAAAGACGAGTTTAAGCAGAAAAATGCTTCTCATTAAAAAGGTTTCTAATTTTTTTGAAAAACATTTTCTCATTTGTTTTTTTTGTTTTTTGAATTTTTCTAATTTTTTTTTTGAACAATTTTTAAATATTTTTTTTTTGAAAAATTTTTCTAATTTTTTTTTTTTTTTTTGACAAAAAAAATTATTTTTTCATATTTTTATTGAAAAAAAAAATTATTTTCCATATTTTTATTGAAAAAAAAAAATCTTTTTTTTATATAAAATATTTTTATTTTTCAAAAACGAACTTGTGTCTTTCACATGCGCTCAACCACCGAGGGGTATAAACCTTGATAAGCTGACTTACAAACTTGCATTGCGAGCGCTGTGATACTCGTATTTGCCGTCGGCTAGTCATTTATGCAAATGCATTGCGGTACATACGAAATAGTATAGCGAGTTGAGCAGCAGTACAATTGCGCGCACGAACGAGGGCGACAAAAGGTATGACCGTCATTTCCGTTCATATGCGACTTGCATGCACACGCACACATACATATGTACGTGCATGTGGGCATATGTGTATGAATTAAATTGACAGTCACAATTGCCCAACTGGCTGTGTGTGTGTGCACAGAACAAAGCAACAACTATGACAACAAACAAAAGTGCATCGGCACTTGCTGCTTCGGCGCTTGCTTGGGCACCTCGGAGTCGGTGAGGTGAATGGATGCGCCAGAAGGTGCGCAGCGTCACACACACACACACACTTGCACATCAAAGCACAAAATAAAACAATAAACTGTTGACGAACGTTGGTGAAGGGGGTGCGCGGTTTCAGTTTTCTTTGTTGTTGGTGTTTATCTGCCGAAATGCATAAAATGCTGAAATTGTCGCTGCTGCCTCTGCCACAGCCTGCCAGCGTCACTGCGGTCCATTTGCGCTTGCTTATGCGTTGCGATAATGGAGCAGTTGGAATGCAGTAATACAAATTTATATACTCAAATACAAAAAAAAAAAAACAAAAACAAATGTGCGTGCGCGTGTTTGTGTGCAATTGCGTGCATGCGTGTGCCGAGCAATGTTCAATTTGGCATTTCATTTAAGCGCTATTTATTGTTAGTATCTATTGGTTCTTGGCTTTGTTTTCGCCTATGTGCGCAGTCAAATCAGAGGATTAACTAGTTTAAAACTAGTGTTACATATGTGCGTACGCATATTCATAAATAAATACATACAATGTGGTCCACACTGGTTTCTTAGCCGCATTCGTTGCGAAATTGCAACACTGTAGCAAGTGTAATCTATTTGCGGTTTAATTATCGATCAACATTGTTGCCATTGTTGCACTACATACATACATACATACATATGTACATATGTAGAAAAGTAGAAAAGCTATTTTTAAAAACTAGATTGAAATGCATTTGTTGAAGATACTTAGTCGTGCTTATTAAGCAGTTGCAGATATTGTGCTGCGATTTTGCTTTTAGATTTTTAAATTTTAATATTTCTTTTTTAGAATTTTTTGTTAAATAAAATGATAAATAATATAAAAATTATAAATAACATAAAAATTATAATAAAACAAAATAAACACGTTGAGCTAAAATACTCTTCACAAATAAAGAGGTTTTCTCGACTTGATTTTAATTGTTAAGTTTGTATGGCAGCTATATGTTATAGACGCTCGATCTGAAAAAGTTCTTCGGAAAATGTAATGTTTTCTTTAAAAAAAAATCATGCAAAATTTCATGAAAATATCTTGTAAAATAAAAAAGCTTGACATACAAGAACTTAATTTTGATCGATCAGTTTGTATGGCAGCTATATGTTCTAGTCGTCCGATCTGCATAATTTGTTCGGATATTGTAGCATTGTCTTAGTTAATAATTCTTGCCAAATTTCGTGACGAAATCTTGTAAAATAAAAAAGTTTTCCATACAAGAACTTGATTTTGATCGATCAGTTTGTATGGCAGCTATATGTTGTAGTCGTCCGTCTGCACAATTTGTTCGGATATTGTAGCATTGTCTTAGTTAATAATTCTGCCAAATTTCGTGAAAAATCTTAAAGAATAAAAAAGTTTTTCATACAAGAACTTGATTTTAATTGTTCACTTTGTATGACAGCTATATGTTCTAGTCGTCTGATCTGCATAATTTGTTCGGATATTGTAGCATTGTCTTAGTTAATAATTCCTTCCAAATTTCGCGACGAAATCTTGTAAAATAAAAAAGTTTTCCCTACAAGAACTTGATTTTGATCGATCAGTTTGTATGGCAGCTATATGTTATAGACGCTCGATCTGAACAATTTGTTCGGATATTGTAGTGTTTTCTTAAAAAAGAATTTTATGCAAAATTTCATGGAAATATCTTGTAAAATAAAAAGGTTTCCCATACAAGAACTCGATTTTAATTGTTCAGTTTGTATGGGAGCTATATGTTGTAGTCGTCCGATCTGCATAATTTTTTCGGATATTGTAGCATTGTCTTAGTTTATAATTCTTGCTAAATTTCGTAACGAAATCTTGTACAATAAAAAAGTTTTTCATACAAGAACTTGATTTTGATCGATCAGTTTGTATGGCAGCTATATGTTATAGTCATTCGATCTAAAGAATTTCTTCGAAAATTGTAGTGTTTCCTTAAAAAAAATTTGTTTTGCGAAATTTCATGAAAACACCTTATAAAATAAAAAGGTTTTCCATACATAGACTAGATTTTGCTGGGTAAGTTTATTTGAGAGCTATAATATTATAATATATTAAACATGCCTTCAGCATCAAATATTATGAATTTTTTACAAATTATTTAAGTAAATTTTTTTTCCAAAAAATAATTATTTTTTTCAAACTACTTCCGTTTATTTTTCTAAGTTTTTTTTTAATAAAAATATAATAAATAAAATAACTTTAAATATTTTCTGCCTAAGTTTTAAATTCTCCAGAAAATTTTAAATATTTGCTGCTTAAATTTTAAAAATTTCTCAGCACTTATGTGCATTTTTAACAATTCTTTTCCCACAAAAACCCCTTCATGCAGTAGAGGAAGTCGCTTCACGACGCATATTTTAGGGCGCACAGCACAAGTTTCGTGACACAAAACGCCCGCAGCTCAACATTGACAAGCCAGAGTAAGGAAAAATAAATAACATGCTCTAATGGTTAGTTAGTTTTGAAACAATTCTGTTGAAAATTTCGTTGTTTTTTTTTATTTCATTCAACTATTCGAGCAGGTGGCTTTTTGTGGTTCAGACTGCTCCTGGCTGCCTCTTTTGCTACATATTTAATGCTGACTTATCTTGCATAGTTGCACTACTGTGTACATA
The DNA here is from genome assembly GCA_027475135.1 of Bactrocera correcta. NCBI lineage: Eukaryota > Metazoa > Arthropoda > Insecta > Diptera > Tephritidae > Bactrocera > Bactrocera correcta. The sequence continues at coordinate 32,889,358 of CM050325.1, forward strand.
TGTATGTATGTATATATATTAGCAGCAGTTTAGGCTGTTGTGTGACGTCCGCTCACTTGAGTAATAACAATTAGATGAACCCCTATATAATCCAAATTAGCCATGCCTCAGTGGTTTGGCATTACATTTCAACGCATAGACATTTTATGTATGTATGTACATATATGTATTTGTGAGCGTATGTGTGTGTGCTCATTTATTTGTGTTTGGGTGTGTGGCTAACTGTCGTGGCGTTAACTGTCGTAGACTTCAAACTATTTTTGCGCTATTTCGAAAGTCGTTTTTTATTTATTTTTTTAAGTGTTGTTGTTGTTTTTTCACTTTTATTTTTGTTATTTTATTTTTTACTTTCATTTTTGCAGTTTTTTACCTTCATTTTTGTTGTATTTCATTTCAACTTTTGCACAACCAGCAAATTCACTCTGACAGCGCCGCAAAGACTCTTAAAAATTGTGCGCTCAACGCTTACCTTTGTTCTCAAATAGCGCAATTTGTCCCGCTGCCCCTTAATGAGTCACTGAAGCGCTACTAGATCGTTTCTACCTTCCACCAATGAAATGGCAGCAGTTTTGAGTTCCTTGTGTGGTTTGCTATATTAAATATTTATGTATGTATGTATGCATGTTTATATAACTATATGGGTGTATGTATATTTATATAACATATACATATGTATGTGTGTGTGTAAGTGAACTAATTTTATTTAATACAATAGCAAGGATGTGCTCGAACACTCTACTTACTTCTTACTATACTTAAGCATTATGCGCTTAACCAGTCCAGTCCAGGGTAGGATAGGCGGTTCACTCATGTTCCAACAATGTTGTCAATTACTTGTTGAAAACGCTCTGAACTGACATCGCCTAATTGACATACAATACAGTGTTTTGAATAATAAACAGGTGGTTGGTTGTGTGTGTGCTGTCTTCTTCAGCCACTTCCTCTGCTTCCAGACTCGTACCTCTGCCGCAACGGTTTTCGTACCCTCTTTTTTCATTCCTTTGTTTTTTTTTTTGGGTGAGTTCTCGAAGGGTATAGTGTGCGTGCTTTGTTTGCTAATCGCTGGTGTTAAGAGATCAGCCCAATTAACAACAAGCAGAACAATCAACCGCCTGATTACAACACATTTATGTACATACATACATATATATATATGCGCGTGTGTGTGTTAGTGTGCGTATTTGTTCTATAAACGATCACCTTCCCGCTGATTGCTTTCATATTTTCCTTTCAGCTATTATTAAAAATTATGCACGCTTTATAGCTTGCTTACAAGTCCATAAAAAATAATGGCAAAAACATAACCTCAAAAAGAAAATTAAAAAAAAAAAACGAAAACGAAAAAACAAGTAAGAACGTCAACATCGACTGCATCGAAGCGACAATATCCTTCACATGTGCACTTCTTGTTAACATAAAAGTTAATAAAAAATGTTTATCTTCATTTTGATCGATCAGTTTATATGGCAGCTATATGCTAAAGTGGTTCAATCTGAAAAATTTTTTCAAGCATTGTAGCACTGCCTTGTAGAATAATCTATGCCAAATTTCGTGAAAATATCTGCTCAAATAAAAAATGTTTCCATACAAGCACTTGATTTTGAACGTTCAGTTTATATGGCAGCTATATGATATAGTGAACCGATATAAAAAAAAAAATCGTGGATTTGTAGCGCTTTCTTAGAGAGTAATCTATGCCAAATTTGGTGCAGATAATTTCTCAAATAAAAAATTTTTCATATAAAAACATGATTTTGATAGTTCAGTTTGTATGACAGCTATATGCTAAAGTGGTTTAATCTGAAAAATTTTTTCAATGATTGTAGCACTGCCTTGTAGAATAATCTATGCCAAATTTCGTGAAAATATCTGCTAAAATAAAAAATGTTTCCATAGCACTAACGAATTGTGCGTAAATTAAAAATATAATATTTTTCGCATGGCTAACTCACACAATGCTGGTCAAGCAGTCTAGTCTATTACTAAGCGCTTCGCCACAAAAACGCACGCTTACACACACACAAATATATATACATATGTACATAATCAAATATATCCTTTATATCCTCTTCTTGTTAATTTGCTAAGTCGCACGTGAGAGTCTCCAACTTAAGGAACATGCATTGTAGGCATATCTAAATAAATATACATATGTACATAAATGTATGTTTGTGTATACGTGCCTTCCTGTTTAAATAATCATGGTCAATTAGTTTTATTTAACTACAGCTGTTGAACAATTTAAAAGGACAAATAGCAGCAGGATCAACGGCGCTACTTGATTGCGGCCAATTCAATGTGACAACCAGCTGTGCGGTTATCCCACTCTCCGCTCCACTTACCGACATTTCAGCACTACCTCTCTCTCTCTCTCTCTCTCTGTGCCACATGCGGTTGGTTACAGCTAAGCTTCGAGTTAGCCTCTTTGCTTTGCGCAGTTAGCTGCGTGTGCAGTCCACGAAATGTCCTGCCTTTGCAGTTAGCCAACAACAACAGCAATTTAAAATGCATTTAAGCATTGAATAATGCGCGACTTAAGCGGATTAGATCGTTAAGCATTAGCGCTTAATCACTTGCATGAAGTTCGAAAGTATTATCCTTGATTACTCGTGTTTAAAATTTATTTGACATGTGTGATCTTTTGCAGTTTAGTGTATGTCTCCAGCTGTTTTGCTGGCCTTTCTTTGCTATAACATTAACAATTATGACATTTTCAGCGGAAAACCTTCTAATTAGCGTTCACTTAGTTGTACAGAGTTTGAAGTTAGCTCACAGCCGGTTGAGGTTTGATGATCTTCGTAGATTTCAAAACAATTCTCATGAATATAATTATTGAAATAAATACTTGATATCATTATTTTGCCCACATTCGCTTAGTCTTGTAATCAGTATAGAGCTTTGGTTATTTGTTATAATGGCCAAGTAAAACCTGTAGTTTGCTAATACAGAGACCTTCACATAATTTTCATACAAAGCGTTTAGGTACCTTAGATGCCGTTTATTAACCTTTGTTTTCTTATTGGTGGTTGAGGCTTGTTTCTAGCCTCTTTGCGTGACGAGAAATTTTAGAGCCCTTTTCCAGAATCTAGAGAGTCGGAATGCCTTTAGAATGTATCGAGACCTAAAACCTCTCCTTTGGACTGAGATTCTTCTTTTTAGGTGCTTTTCACTGTTTAATCCCATATAATTTCTTTTTTCCTTATACAATTTCTACTTATCTGCGTCCTATTTCTTAAGCCTTTTTGGTGGATTAATTTTTGGGACACAAACTCTGTACTTTTGGCCTATTTTCTGGTTTGAAATTCGTCTTTTTAGGTATTTTTCGACTTCAAGCATTTTTTTGCGGATTCGTTACTGAGACAATCTCTCTGTACTTTTGGTGTCTTTGGCATGTAACCACAATGAGTATAGGTCCACCTTTAGAAGGAAAAAATGTATGTTCCTTCCAGTATTTCGTTTTTTGGCATTTTTTCTATATACCATAGTATATAAGTATTAAAAGTTTACTTATTTCGATGCCATTCGAAATCGTTCCAGCGTTTTATTGATCTAGAACTGAAAGATAGTCTTAAATTCTCTGGGCTCTATATAAAAATCAAAGCACGGCTGCTGAGTTTAACATTTTTCATTGATTTAACCAATATTTTGAGCCGCGTAGGAACTTTAGTACCCATTTTTACCGCTAATTCATTGAGGAGCTTTAAGGATTGTTTGAGCAGCTGTTTGACTGTGCTTCTTTTAGATTTTTTGTGAGTAAGCGTTTCAGTTATAAAAAATTAACTGATTTCCGAACCGATCTTGAATTTTAGTATCAGATATTGACAACATATATTTTTTTTGCGGTCTGAAGTCGGACCCTCCAACCAGTTTGTGGGTATTAAAATCACATTATAGCTGTGAAGAGTGATTTCGCTGATAGCTTTTCATTTTAAAGAAGACCCGCACATAAGTGCAGTCAAATTTTTCACCGTGAGACTACCTCCATGTATGGGTTACAGCTTTTCCCTTATACTTGAAAACCGAGGGCAATGATAGAGTACATTTACAGAGTCTTCTATAGCTTCTAAAGGACCCATGGCCACTGAGTATTTGTATCAGGTGGAAATACAGCTTTCCATGTTGTCTATCTATCCACGAATGTACATATGTCCGGAATCAGTTTGTGGGTCCATCGTCCTTTGCATGAAGTATGACATCGTTGCTGTCACATTGTGTTGCTTTTGATTCTCTCCTCTTTTTTTTGTTGCGGTCGACGATTGATAAGTTATATCAGAATTCGTCTCTCTCGATGTCAATCGGTGCCATACTGTCTAAATTTGCTTTATATATCGTATTTTCCCAAGTGCTCCGTGAATTTGAGTCTTGAGTCTACTACTACACCAAGATACTCCGACTGTGGCTGTGAAGTATGCTCACATTCTGCCATTGTGAGTGATATCTTTTCTTCAATTTTCCTGGAGCTTATGAGCAAGACCTCTGTTTTCTGCGCAGCCAGCTCTAGAATCATCGTAGCAAACCACCGAGGCAAACCATTTATGCAGTGACCTCATTTGATCCGGATGACAACGAGTTATTTAGCCACAGCTACCACTATGAGGTCAGGCACATATGCGATTGTTTTCACATTTTTTGTTTGCGGTATCCCTACCACACCGTCGTGCATCAGATTTCATAGTAGTGGGCCTAAAACTGAGCCTTCCGCTACATCACTGGAGATCGTGTAGCTCTGAGTGATCTCGTCTCCTATTCTGAAAGAAACTCATTATAATATTTTGCCAGATCTATCAACATACACATGTATTGCATGCGATTCACTTCCGTCTGCAAGTCGTGCTGTTATATAACCAACTATCTTACCTTGCAAAACAAACCGATCCACATGCTTTTGGTAATTTTTTAATTAATAATAATACTAAGCGCGCAAAAATTGATTAAGAACATAGACAAAACCAAATTTCATGCTTCGCTACAAATATTGCTGAAAAGACTACGCTCTTCTTATTCAATGAAAGCGCGGCTTTTAGGTTAGGTTGGCATTCATTGTCAGACAATTTCAAAGACAGATGTGAAAGGCAATTTAAATTTAAGTACAACTGAGTGTGCCAACATTTTAATGTGTATGTGTGTGTGTGTGGACTCTTCACTGCCTCAAATACATACATTTTAGACCGTGCCGAGCTTCTGGTTCTGCACGATTTGACATGCTTCCAGTTAGTTTTCAATTTCGTTGTCACATTTGTGGTCAACCAAAGCAATGAACCATTGTCATATACATATGCAAATAAAAACTAATGTATGCACACACATATGTGTGAGTGTGTGTGTTTGTGGGTAGCGATGATGTAAAACTGGCACAGCCATTACCATAAACCTGCATTAAACCGTATAACTACTTCTCTGAAAGCATGCAAATATGGCAGGAAAAAATTCAAAAAACAAAAAATATAGAAATCAAAGAGCAACAACAAAAATCGGAGCTACTAAATTGCTACTCAGCAGCGGCAAATATTCATGGCCAGACAGACGGGGGCATGGAATTATGCGAAAGAACTCGCGCCGGGGCATAATTGTTTTGGCAGTCGGCATTTGACGTCATTTGTTTACACGCTGTGCCCTCTTCGCCAAACAACCACAACAACAACAAATGCAGCCATCAGCTTCAACATCAACAAGAACCGCACAGCCAAACTGGGTGTTGCCTGGTATTCTTTTATTATACGAATATTTAGCGATTTTCAACACCTTCGAACGAGCGAGCGAACACAGCCGCTAGCAAAGCGCGAGAGTTCGCGAGATCCTTAAACAAAAACACACCGTTTATTTGTTGTATAGAGTTGAAGCATTCACATTTGAGCAAACTGAACATTAATAAGCAACAATTTCTTTAATACACACTCGTTTATTTATTATTTCTTATGTCTTGTTTCTTTTTTTTGCTCATCTCTTCCAGATAAAATCCAATGATGGACTGCCACAGCGTATCTGCTCGAAATGTAGCGCGCAATTCTACATTATCCACAAGTTTCGTCGTAAATGCCTCAAGGTACAAATCAGATTGCGTTCGCTTTTCGACAAAACCCAGTGTTGGGAATATGAAGAGCTGTTGGCGCGAGTGGCAGACGAGCAATTGGAGGAACAGCCGGCCGCGCTGCCTTCGCAAACGAAATCGAAGCCAAATAATTGCCAAAGACGGCGCAACCAGGAGACGCAAACCACAGACGAGCTGGAGACCGCGTTGAGCGTGAATCTGCCACCGGTGTTGGACATTGGCAACGATTTAATTAACGATAACTACAGCAAATCTCCGCGTACGGGGCTGGAACTCAATGTTAATGCGGCCAATGCTGCCAATCCCGGCCATACCGGCAATGCGCTAATAATACGACGACGAGTCTGAGCGGTAATGGCAACAGCAGTGAGACGTTCAAGTTGTCTGCTGCAGAGCAGACAGCAATCGCCACAACAACTACAGCAACAACCACAATAGCTACGGTACGAACGTCCTCCCCTTGCGCGATACAAAAGCCATTACTGGGCGTTGAACCAACAAAGCCCAAAACGAAAGTGCCAAACAATGATTTGACGACGTTGGATGTTGAGGCGGCTCTGGGACGTGATGTAAATAGGCGACGTGGCGGTCGTAGCGTCGATCAAGAGTCACTGCTGGCAACACATATTATTTTTAAGCCCACAACGGCGGCGGAACGTACAAAAGCCAACAAGCGAACAGCATCACCAACAAGCCCAACGACTGTGTTGATGCAAACGCGATCGGCGCGAAAAAGGCCGATTAGTTGCCAGCAAGCAAGCAATGAGGATGAATTATCCTTGGCCGCACGGTTGAAAGATGAGGCGCGAGCAGATGATTGTCTTGCCGCTGTTAATGACGTTGATGATGATGATGACGATGAGGTGAAAAATGAGGCATTGGCGCGGACAGACGACGAAGTGCCGACCGACGCCGACCAGTCTGTGGAGGCCATAGCCAAAACGGCGTCGCAATGCGCGTCTCCATCTCCGTCTCCGACGTACTCAAGCGGCGAGCCAAAGCATGCCGAAAATTGTGTGCAACGCGAGAAACGTGCAAGGGAGCGGGAACGGGAACGGATACGAGACGATGTTGGCGAATGTGTACGCGAAGGAGAACGAGAAACAGAAGCGGAAATCGCGTCAGCAGCAGTATTTATGGATACGCGACACGCCCACTCGTACACAGCGACGACTAAAGGGGCGGTAGAGACGGAGGCGGTGGCGGCGATCTCATGTGATGCGGACACGTTAATAGCGCGTTGTGGCGGTGATTGCGGCGGCAATGTTGTTAAAGCTATCACAGATGAGCCTCTGACTGAAATTTCGAGTTCAACGCGGCACAACAAGGTAGACGACGACGACGACGTCGTCGATTTGTTACAACCAGCTGTTGTTGTTAACACTGCTAAGGCAACACCAATGGACGTCGACACATCGTCGGTGCAACAGAAACCGATTAGCGGTCAAGCGGTCACAAAAACACCAACAATTGCTAATAATGCCGAAACAAGCTCAACTACAGCGGCGGCGGCAGCGGTGGCGGTGGCGGTAACGGCGGTGGTAGAGTTAACTAAAGCACCGACGAATGATGTACAAAGCAGTAAACAAACAGTGGAAGCGTCCGAGATTAGTAATTTGCCAATTTTGCCGGCAACAACGACGAATACGACGACGTGCAACAACGAGGCTGTGAAAGATGGTGCGGCTGCTTTGCAGATAATTGCTAGTGAAACTGATGCAAGCAAGGCGGCGACGTCGGCGGTAGTTGAGGCTAATAATAAGGGAGTTGCTGGCAACACTTTAGAGTCAAGCTTGAATCGCACTTCGAGTCTGAGTAATGTACAAGACGACGGCTGCGGTGTTGGCGGCAAGCATCATTTGCAAACTGATGAACGTTTGGCTGCTGAAAATGTGCCTGTTACCGTAGACGCTGATGGTAATGGTGATGATGAAGGCGTTGAAACGCTAATGGCAACAGTTGAACAGCCAAGACCAACAACAGATGAGCACAAAGACAACATTGAAACTATGACCACTGCGTTCTCAGCAGAAACCGAACTACTAGAAACCGCAACCGCAATAGATTCCAACTGCGAGAGCGCGGTCTCCGCTTTTATAACAAAAGCTGCGCTCAAAGCTTACAGCACCTCGCCGAAATGTCGTTCACTCGCACGTCGCCATATGCAGCACAAGCTGCGACGTACACTGAAGGGGCCCATCGTCCACTTGCTCGCCAACTCGCCTGCCTCTACATCGGCCGCCGCGGCGGCTTTCACCGCCATACATTACAAGAAGAAGCAGGTACGACGTAGCCTTACAAAGCTAGCGTCTGAGCGCGCGACAGCTCTGCTCGATGGTGAGGCAACCACAGTGGCGACGGCTAGCAACGATATTGACACTAGTAGCATAGCGGAAGGCGCTGACTCTATGACGCTACCAACACAACCAACATTCTCCTATTATGCGACAGCGCGTCGTGGTCGTCGACGACTTAAATGGCGTGCACGCTCTCGTCACCCTTGTTTCGATAAACACTCACGCACAGAGAGTGCGTCAACCGATTGTGTTGGTGACGTAGATAAGGCTGAGTCGGTGACACAGCTACCCTCATGTTTTGTACGCTTGCGGCGCTTAGAAGCCACGGAGTTGTACGAAGAGGTGACAAAGTCTATGTCAGCAGCAGCCGCAACAGTTGCTTTGCCACACACGAACGAAACAGATGTTCACACAGATCCGCTAATGGACAAAGAATGCGTAGCATTAAAAGTCACTGACGCGACTGAAGACGTGTCCAATGCACGCTTAGTGCTCAAACGTAAACTAGCAGCCGATGAAAACGAAGGCTCACAATCTACGCGTTCACCTTGGCGCACCAAAGCCGAAATGAAGGAAAGCCTACAGAAAGAAACTTCTATGGATATTGTGGAAGATCAACTACTACCGCCCACACCAAGCGTAACAAGCGTACCAACACCGTTTGTAATGCCCACCGAAACCCAAAAGACTGAATTATATCTAACTGAGACAGCTTACAGCACAGATGGAGATAGTACCACGACAGCCGCGGGCGGAATTTGCATAGAGCGGCGTAGCAAACGCATTAAGAAGCGACGCAAATTATTAGAGGAAACGAAACGACGTGACAATGCCACCGACGGCAAAGTGATGCCCATTATTTTGAAGTTAGTCCAAGAGAAACTTCCGGAAGCATGTGGCTCGTGCGCCACCAAACAATCTTCTGATAAAACAAGTCTTACGCCGAATTCACAATGCGCTTTGCCACGCCCATTGACAGCAGCGCGTTATCATGTTGTTGGCAGCGTGTCCAAGACACAGAATGTAGAGGTTCCGAGCAGTGAGTCTCAAAAGCGACGTCGCTTCCGTCCCAAACGCTCGTGCTGTCGCGAAAACTGCAGCTTGACTGATGACGCAGCCACCACGGAGGACGAGCACGCGCCAAATGTGAACACCACCCTACCACCACAGCTTATCAGCCAAAATAAGGGCAAGATGGTAATAGATAATGTAAATATATTGAATGTCAATACTTGTAGTGAGTCCACCAAAGAAAATTGTGATAAGAATAAGAAGAGTATCGCAATGACCTCTTCATCCGGTACGTCGGTCGGTTCGAGCTCGGGCATGACTTTGCCCAGCCAAATAGTGCCTTTACCGCCCGTTTTACCAGCGCTCACCCCAACTCAAAGTGATCCCGTGAATACCGCTGAGGTCTCAACTACTGATAAGCCATCAATTGCGGCCGTTAAGCTGACGCCAACTAAAGCCGCGCCTGCCGCGTCCATGTCTTTGAAGACCTTTTCTACACTTATGTCCAATCCAACAAAGTCTTCGTTGTTTACCTCTCCAGTGAAAGCGGATATTATAGAGTCACCCACGAAACCTTCATCGTCACCTGTGATGGAAAAAACGACAACGCTCACAACGCCAACAACAACTTCAACCGCAAACACCCAACCAGTGTCCGTTCTCTTACGTAATCAGCTAATAGTACGCGTACCGCTCTCTATATTATCTGCCGATTTCCAAAAGAAATTCCTGAAAACAACAAACCTGCAGAAAACACCAATCAAAGGGACCTTGTCCGACACCTCAACGGGGACTAGTGAGATGTCAAAAGTGTCAGCTTTGACAGAAAAACTGACGACAAGTTCCCAAGAGACAGAGAAGGCAGAAACAGCTGAGTCCAGTCATAAAAAAGTTGAGGCCAGAGAGCCAACGCAAGCCAAGGAAAATAATACAATGCACAGCAATAGTGATGGTCAGTCTAAAGGTTCCATAACATCAACTGAACTACCGCATGTCAGCGACGAACAGTCAGCTAAGGAAGGCCAAATTTCCAAAGTTAACGCACAAGCAGCGCAGTTTCAACCCGATGGCACCAAGGCACAACTTATGCCCTACAGCGGCTATGCTTGCGGCAGCAGCCAGTACGAGAGCGAGCAAAGTGATTTTATGGGCTTCAGCGACGGTACTGGATCAAGTCCGAATCGGCGCGTAGACTGTCTAACAAACAACAGTGCTTTGTATTCAACACAGACCCCAGCGTCCACGGAAACTTTGACTGACGCAAAATTGCATGAATTCATAAGTGAACTCGCGCCTGAGTTCGCTGATGAGTCCGAAGCGCCGCAAGCCAACGAATTGCAAGCTACCTTGCCAGCCGGCGAAGTGACCGCTGCATTACTCGCTGAAGCTGAGGCCGAAGCCGAGACAGTTGCAACACAACAACATACACAGCTGCTAAGCGAAACGAACTTGAGTGAAATGCAGGACGTAGAGAACACACTAAGTGGTATACTCAACGAAATGCAGGATCAGCACATTTACACGCCGGTCTCGTCCAGTGCAGATGACTTTTTCGCACAATCCGTATACTCGCCACTCTCCGAGCCACCAACCACGCCCACACACAGCATGTACGCTGAAAGTCCACTTGGTGGCGTCGGCAGTGTGGGCAGCAGCAGCATGGCCGGCGGTGGTGGCAGCTTGTCGGTGGCCTCCAGCCCTTATGTCCAACACATGCATATGGAACCGGCAAGCGTAAGCAGCGGACAGATGTCAGAGCCATCACCACTATCGGCGCCGATGTCCGTCGGTCCACCGACACATCAGCAGCAATCGACGCAGCAAGCTCAGGGTGCCGCTGCTGGCTATGGCAAGCAATATGGTAATAAATACGGTGAATGCTTCACGGAAGACAGCACACAGTCGGAGTTGATCGGCTTCCAAAATGATATACCCTGCTTTGAGAATATTGAGTTGGTGGGAGCAGCTGCTAACAATGCGTCAGCTAGTCCGGCAAGCAGCCAGAATGAGCAAAGCCCGCGTGACTTGGAAATGCGCGCATTAGCGGCGGTGTCTCTTGAGGAGGCGACTAATTGCAAGGTGGGCGTTGCAAAGGCGAATACTCTACAGTATATGGGCACTGACATGAACGCCTGCGTCAACGAGACTAACAACGGTGTGCAGGTGCATGCGCCTGCAACGGACTTACCCGCGGCGTGTGGTACAGACAACGGCTCTACGAAGGAGTATTCAGTAGATAGCGCGGCGTTCGCGCAGCTGCTGAATGACATCCAGGAGACAGAGCGAGTGGTGGAGCAGCGTGCGCGCGCGCAGGCGCAAGAGGATAAAGCGCAGGATGCAGCGGTGCAGAAGAAACAGCAACAACGACGGCAGCAGCAACATGTAATACCGCAGCCGCAACAACAACAACACCAGCATGCGTTGCAACAGCAAATATTGCCAGCAGAAGGCGCGCCATCGCAGCAGCTAATTCAACAGCGACAGCTGGCGCAACAACAACAACTGCCGCAGGCTGAGCTACTCTTACAACAGCAACGTGAGGAAGAGTTACTCAAACAACAACAGCTGCTGCAGCAACAGCAGCAACAACAAGAGCATCTGATGCAGCAGAAATTGTTGGAGCAACAACAACAAGAACAGCTAATGCAGCAACAATTGTTGGAACAACAACGGCGACACCAACAGCAGCAACAGCAACAACAGCTGTTGGAACAACAACGTGAACGCCAACGACAACAGCAGCAACAACAACAGGTGTTGGAGCAGCAACGCAAGCAACAACAACAGCAGCAGCAACGTACACAAATCATTCACCAAACTGTGCTTGCCACGCCCAAGCAACAACACGCACCAGCACACGCGCACACACAAGCCGGCCAACAACAGAAACAACACTATATCACCCTGCCGCCCAGCTGCGCTTACGAGGCGGCGCAACTGCAGCTGGCGCAAGCGGCCAACGCCATACAGCCAATACAAAATCTGGGCGTTGGTGTGAACCTGTACGCCCACGGCCTCGGCAGCGGACAAGAAATCCAATGGGCGTCCAGTACCGATCTCACGGGCCTCTCGCCGGCCATCATCGAGGCGCCAGCCGCCGGCGGTGGCACCACCACCTACTACATTAGCGCCAGCGATTTGTATCAGCCCAATTTGATTGCCACGCCGCATTTGGCTGGTACAGCGCAACAACATGGCCACCACCAACAACAACAACAGCATCGTCATGCAATTGAGTTGAACAAATCATCGGTGATCGATGCAAATGAGAATTACATTGAAGGCGCTACCGCCGCAGTACAACAGCGACCAGCGTGCCAACAACAACCACAACAGCAGCAACAAATAATGATTGTGATACCGCAAGATTACGGCAAACCCGGCAGTAACGGCGCCACCCCACAATTGTACGCCACAACCGCCGGCGCACCTGAACCGTCGACCACATATCAATTGTCGCAGGCGCCACAAGCCGTCATCATGCAACATCCACAACCGCAAATGACGGGACAACCGCTGCCACACATGTCAACGGTACAGGTGAACGGCATCAATTTGAATCCACAATTTATCGCTTCACCTACTGTGAATTCGGCTCAACGCACTTTGCATCAGACGCCGCCGCCACGCCACATGCAACACTATCAGTTGCACAACGCCACACCACCGCCACACTCAGCCGCCGCTCAGGTTGCCAATCGGCCGCCGCGCTGCGCTTCAACACCCTCCGCATCGCACTACCAACAACGACAACAACATCCGCAACAACAACAACAAATACAACTGCAAGCAGTGCACGGCACGCCGCAAGTACGCATGTTGCAGCACACGCGCCCACGTCAAACCGCCATGCAGCAACTACAATTGATCCAACCGCATCCGCAACCGCAAACAGCAAAACCAATTGCCACAATCGCAGCTAAACCAAGCATTGCCGGCAACGCTGGCACATCCTCGCAAAAAGTCAATTTGGTTTGTCGCTTCTGTCACAAACGCCCCAAGTTTACCAGCAATCTCGACTATAGCAATCACATTATTGCCATGCATCCGGTGGAGACGCCATTCAATTGTCCCCACTGCCCGATGCATTTCACGCGTCGCGTAAAACGTCAACAACACATTGTCGAAGAGCACGGCGCCCAGCGCTTCCAATGCGCCCAATGCGGCCAAAGTTTCTGCACGCAACGCGCACTCGATCAACACTTGCAACGCGCCCATGCATTGGAGCCAACGCAGCCACTGCAAACGCAAGCATCAAAACAATCGGCCGCACATGCACAGGCGGGCGGCGCACAGCAGCGTGTATCGCGGCAACAAACACAAAATTTGGCGACCGCACAGCCGACGGCAACGCATCAAATGCAACAATCGCCACAGCGACGCAAATGTTTCCTACAACAGCGGCCTACGTGGCTGGAGAGTCGACATCGCAATGCAGCAATGGCCTCGGCAGCAGCGGCCGCTGCCGCGTCCACCAATTCGCAAACGTCGATGGTGCGTGTCGAGGACGTGCATCTGCAAATGTGCGACGATGCGGCTAAAGGCAAGAAACGTAAGTGAATCTATAGTCATTTAATTTTTATTATTGTTAGATGTGGCTTTGTTTCTGTTTCTGTTTTTGATTTGTTTTTTTTTTTTTGGTGTGTTTTACGCTGCTAGTTTATGAATAGAACAAAGCAGAAAAATGTTGAGATGCGTTGAAAAATGTCTTTTGAATATTTATTGTACATGCGTGCAGGCGTACACTTGCATCCGCAGCTATTTGCGTGTGCAATTCATAATTCACACTTGAGTTATGCCCATCACGTAATGTACGGTGTAGTGGCGGGAAAGTGTGACTGTTTGTCGTATTAGCGACATTTAGAGTTTTGTAACCAAAAATTGTAATTTTATTCGCCGTTTGTTTGAAACCGGTGAACCTTACATATGTCTCTTGGGGTTGACAAAAATCGATTAATCGTTCAATATTAAAAAATTTTACAATAAGTAGAGAATAAATAAATTTTTATTATAAAAAAAAATTATAAATAAAAAATAGTTATAAATGAGTAAATAAGTGAAAAACAAAATAATCGTTTATAACACAAAAGAAAAAAAAAAAAAAAAAACAAATTAAATTTTTTTATGTAAATTATCGAAAATAATCGATTAATCTTTAATGATTTTTGAAAAATGTTTAAAAATAAAAAAATACGTATAATACTTTCAAAATGTATGCAAATTTACAAATATTAAAAATTAATCGTTTATCGATAATTTGTTTCCAAATAAAATTACCATAAATATTAAACAAAAAATTTTGAATAAATTTGAGAAAAATATAAGTTTTAAAAATCTATTTGAATATACCTTAATGCTTTTAAAATGTGTGTGTAAAATTAAAAATAATAAAATATAATCGATTATCGACACATTGTTTACAAATAAAATGACCAAAAATTTAATAAATTTGCAAAAAACATAACTTATTAAAATCGTTTTGAATGCACACACAATATAAAGCTTTCGAAATGTGTGCGTAAAATTAGAAATAATAAAATTTGATGAATTATCGATAAGTTTACAAATAAAATTACCAAAAATATTTTACAAAATATTTTTTTAATAAGTTTTCGAAAAATATAAGTTTCTAAAATCTTTTTGATTATACCTTAATACTTCTGAAATGTGTGCAAATTTAGAAATGTTAAAAATTAATCGATTATAGGCAAGTTGATTACTAATAAAATTATTACTAATAAAATTATCAAAAAAATTAAATAAAAAATTTGAATAAGTATGAGAAAAATAAAGTTTTTAAAACTCTATTTAAAATATTAATATTAAAAATTAATCGATTATCGATAAGTTATTTATATGTTAAATGACAAAAAAGAATTTAATAACAATTTCTGGTTTTCACATATAAAACAATGTTTTCTATTGTTTCATATTGACAATTCATAAAAAAGTATTAAAAAGTTTTGTTAACAATTTTAAATTTTTGAATATTAAAAATAAATTTGTTTGATTTTGTGTTAATTTCTGAAAAAAGTGGTTTTTTAATCAAATCGTTTAATATAATGAATGATTGACCAAAAATAAAAATTTTGACAGTTTCAAAAACAGGTATGTTGAGAAATTTATTAAAAAAAAAGTTATTGAAAAAAAACAAAATCTCGATAAAGCCATAAACTTTTTTAATTTAAAAAAAAATATATAAAAAAGCATAATGAATTAATATAAACAAAAAAATAATAAATTAATTAAAAAAAAATTAATAAAAAAATTAAAAAAAAAATTAAATTAAAAAAAATTAAAAAGATTTAAATTTAAAAAAAAAATTAAAAAAAGAAAATATTTAAACATAAGACAAAATTAAACAAATAAATATAATAGAATTTATATAAAAAATTTATATAAATAAATACAAATATATAAACTAAAGTAAACTAAATAAATAAAAACTAAAAACAAAAATAACTATTTAAACATAAAAATAATGTTTGCTTGTTTCTTCATTCATTTTTCATTTTATGTTAATTCGATTTAAATTAAAAAAAATATTTTTCTCCAAAAAATTTGATTTTCATTACATAATATCACTATCAAAAGGATGCATATACATATTTTCCTGAAACTTTGTGCGTTAAGCTATAAATATTAATTTAGTTCAATTCAGTTAAATGATCGACTTTAAGTTTAAGTAAAATTTTTTTGCAGTACAATTTAAGCAAAGTTATCGATTATTGCAAAAAACGATACAATTTTGTCATCTCTATATAAACATATGAGCTCCAACGTAACCTTAATTTTTTTTAGTTAAAGCTAATTATCGATTATTTCAAACAAACGATAAAATTCTACCATTCCAATATAGCATGTATAAAAGCTTATGTATAACACATTCTGACATTAAAAGGCTCTTTAAGCAATTTTTTTAGTTTTTAATAATTATCGATTATTTCAATCAAACGATAAAATTCTACCATTCCAATGTATATAGAAGCTTATGTATAACACATTCTAACATTAAAAGGCTCTTTAAGCACTTTTTTTAGTTTTTGATAATTATCGATTATTTCAATCAAACGATAAAATTCTACCATTCCTATTTTTATATAACACATTCTGACATTCAAAAGCTCTTTACATGAGCTGCTCACTACTACTAAAGCATTTGACCCTAGTGTCTAAACCGAAAGTCACACACTTCACCGCAAATAATTTGCACATGTTGTGCAGGGTATAAGGAAATTCACGTCAATTCATTGTCATAAAATTATGAGTATATTCCGTCGGCTTGCTCGTCGTGTGTTCGTTTGTTCATTTGTTTTTCACTTAGCTACATTGCGGTCTCCTTTAATATCCCAAATTAACAATGGCAAGCGAAGGCACAATGCTCGTTTGCGAAGACATCATCAACGCACTTGATTCACATTCATATTTTGTGCACAACAAAAACACTCGAACGCACACACATACATATGTACATACATAGAGGCATACAAATGCATTTGATGTTCTTGCTTGCGCATTATAAAACACAAATTTCACTCTAATGAATGAAGTTATTTATAAATTTTGTAAGCAGAGCAGGCAAACGCAAACACACACACACACACTAACAAATACATTTGAACTTTTATGAAGCGTTTTTCACAGCGGAAGTTTAATTTTAGCGACGACTTCACGTTTCATAAATAGCAAAATAAAGAAAGGAAAGGAGTTCGAGGCATGCGTTCTACATATGTATGTCATTGTGTGTAATTGTGTGTTTATCCAAGCGAGATTTCCGGTACAAGTACTAAATACTCTTCTAATGTGCATAAATGCGTTAAGTTATAAATATGCCGGTGGTCGGTCGATGGCCTAAGTCAAGCAAGTGTGATAGGCTTTTAGGGTGGCAGCGCGCACAGAACAATTGTTGACACAGGTCACAACAACAATACAAACACATACATACAATACATATGTATATGAGTTTATGCGCATTCACTATTGCTCAGCCAGCTCTTCTATTGTAACATCAAAGGAAAATAGCTAAACTTTGTAGTTGCGCTATCTATTGCACGCTTTTTTAGCTACTAAATTTTCTAATACAAAAACAACAACAAAGCGAGTCATTAACGTTGTAACACTCGTTAATTAACTGCCACCTCTAGTCCGCAGCTATTCCATTATAACGTCA
Organism: Bactrocera correcta; assembly: GCA_027475135.1. Taxonomy (NCBI): domain Eukaryota; kingdom Metazoa; phylum Arthropoda; class Insecta; order Diptera; family Tephritidae; genus Bactrocera; species Bactrocera correcta. The sequence continues at coordinate 32,906,885 of CM050325.1, forward strand.
CACTTCAATTACCGTTGTTGTTGTTATTGTTTTTTGCGGCTTTATGTGTCCAATTGAGTGTATAATCACAAAGTAGAATGCGAAAGTGCGAAAATAGACAGCAAACACTAATTAATTGGACGCAGTAGAGTGCAAATATGTGGGAGAATCAAAATATACGAAAAATAAAAATTCAAAATTAAATCGAAATAATAGTTAAATAAAGAAAATTAAATGGAAATAATAAAAAAAAAAATAAAATTAACTGAAAAAAACATCAAAAAAGTTTCTAAATGTAAAATAATAAATATAAGTGGTATATAAAGATAAATAATTAAAAAAAAATTTGGATACAAGAAAATGTAAAAAATTCATAAAATATATAAAATAAATTATTAAAATTATTTATAATCAAAAAAATATTTATTTTAAAAAGTGAACATGATTTTAAAATAAAATTAATGGTAAAAGTATTAAATTGGCATTCAAAATTATTTTCGAAAAAAAAAAATTGATTTTAAGAAAATTTAAAAAAACATCGAAAAAATATAAAATAAGTTAAAAAATAAAATAAAGTAAAAAAAAACTATTAAATTTAAAAATTTTGGAAACATACATATATAATATAAAATAAATTAAAAAATTATTAATTATGTATATAAAAAACTACGAAAATATAAAAAACAAAAAAGTCAAAAAACCATTACATTTAAAAATTTTGGAAACATATATAATATAAAATAACTTAAAAAATTATTAATTATGTATATAAAAAAATACGAAAATATAAAAAACAAAAAAGTCAAAAAACTATTAAATTTAAAAATTTTGGAAACATATTAATAAAATATAAAAATTAATTTACAAAAAAATTATATTAAAATAAAAAAGGAAAACGATTTTCAAATAAAATTTACGTTAAAATTTTTAATTGAAACTCAAATTTATTTTCAAAAAAATTCAATTATAAAGAAATCAATAAAATTCAAATAAAAAAAAATTTGGAAATTATTAAATTTAAAATTGAGAAAATGTAAAGAAAAATTAATTAAAAATAAAAATGTTAAAATTAAAAAAGTGAGAATGATTTCGCAATAAAATATAAGTTAAAAACTTAAAATTGAAATTCAATATTATTTTGAAAAAAAAAATTTAAATATAAGAAAATTCAAAAATATATAAAAACTAAATCAAAATTATTTAAATAATTATATAAATAAAATTAAAAACCTGAAATTAAATAAAAGTAAATTATAGAAAAAAATATGAAAAATATAATTAAAAAATTATTAAATTTAAAAATAATAAAATAAAAAATATATTATTATATATAAAAAGAAGAAAAATTAATTAAAAAAAATAATATTTAAATTATAAAAAATATGAAAAATATGTAGTAAAAATAAAAAGAGAAAATTAAAATAAAAATAAAATGTAAAAACAGAAAATAAAATAAAAATAAACTATATATATTAAAGACCAAATAAAAACCAAATTACTTATATAATTAATAAAAAAAGTTAAAAATTAATAAAAAAAATAAATTTTATGTTTAGTAGCTTTTAAAAAAAATAACAAAATAAAATAAATAAAAACAATATATTGCAAAAAAGTAAATGTTTTAAAGTTTTTTAAATTAATAGCTAATTTAATAAATTAGAAAAAAATTTAGTTAGTTTATTTATTCAAAATTAAAAAATTAAAATATACTAAAATGAAAAAAAACTAAAAAATATAGCAAGTTAAAAATCAATTTAAATAATATTAAACAGTAAATAAAATGAGCGATAACTCTTTCGCCGCTTGAAAGCCCTCACCATTACATGCACGGACCACCCGCGGTTGCATTTCTCACTTAAAACCACAAAAAATACATTTTAAAGAGAAAATGCGTGCGCCCTGACCACACACAAGCTTAATTTGTCTCCATTATTTCATTAATTGCTTGACAAAGCTACTTTTGGCTTAACAGCTGCTTCTTCTTCTTTACGACCGTTAAATGGTCTAAATCATTTTCACTTAAAAAGTTATAATCCACTCATAAAGTATGCATGTAATTGTAATCACTGCCTTAATGTATTCCCTTTCATATTTCAACATGCCCGGCAAGCGCCTCCTAACCCAAGCGCGTAGGGCTCACCGCAGTTAAAAACAAACAATTCTCCCAAACAACAGCAACAACAAAAAAGTCGAAACCATCGCTTCAACTCAACGCTGAATATTAATGCGCTCTCTGATTAGATTAACATCGTCGCTTGTTGTGTTGGCTGTGTTGTTGTTGTTGTTATTGCTCGAGCAGGCTAACGCTGGAGGAGGGTGGCCTTGAAATCAAAGCTGATGTTTCAATTGCCCTTAATGGCGTTCTTAATTGGTACTTGTCGAGTCATGAATAAACGTTGGCTCGCCTCTGGCCTGGCCGGGCCGTGGCATATCATTGAGTTATCACTCTTGAATAATGGCGATTTGGAAATTTCCTAATTTGAGTATTTCCGGTTAAATGAATGCCGAATCGTGTGGGGAAATTCAATTATTTTTAGCCTGGCAAATGTTAATGGCAATCATTTACAATGAAAATTCTCACAAATTCTCACAGGAATAAACTAACGGCGGTGTCACTGAGACAGCGAAAAGTATTTTGTGAGAAATCGAACGCTTAAAATCAAGCCCCTTGTAAAGGGAAAAATTTTTTATTTGATAAGATATCTTCACCAAATTTGACAAAGTTTATTGTTCAAAGTAAAACTACAATCTTTTGTAGAAATAGTTCAGATCGGACCACTATAGCATATAGCTGTCATACAAACTGAACTTTTAAAATCAAGTTTTTGTACGGAAAACTTTTTTATTTGATGAGATATCTTCACCAAAGTCGACATAGTTTATTGCTCAAAGTAAGGCTACAATCTCTGCAAAAATAGTTCAGATCGGACCACTATAGCATATAGCTGCCATACAAACTGTACGCTTAAAATCAAGTTTTTGTATGGAAAACTTTTTTATTTGATAAGATATCTTCACCAAATTTGACAAAGCTTTTTTGTTAATAGAAGGCTACAATCTCTGCAAAAATAGTTCAGATCGGACCAACATAGCATATAGCTGCCATACAAACTGAACGCTTAAAATCAAGTTTTTGTATGGAAAACTTTTTTATTTGATGAGATATCTACACCAAATTTGACAAAGTTTATGTCAAAGTTAGCTACAATTTCTGTAAAATAGTACGGATCGGACCACTATAGCATATAGCTGCCATGCAAATGATCCAACAAAATCAAAAGTAATATTTATTTATACCCTTTAATGATAAAAGAAACGCAACTGTAAAGGATATTATAGCTCGGTGCAATTAAAGTTAAAATTTTTTGTTGTTTTTTTTTTTATTTTATTTTATTTTTTATTTATTTGTTGTTTTTTCTGCAATCAAAGTGCATTTAATCACTAAATTACTTAACGTCTAATTTATATGCATTGTTTATTCTCGCCTACAGCCATTGATTTGCAACTGGACACCACGCAATTGAGTGCCGAGTCTACAACTACAACAACACACAAGCCGGCCGGCGGCTTGCACACGCCATCGCCCAGCTCAAGCGGCGGCAAACCACAACGCATACTCTGCTGTCCCGACTGCGATGACCGTAAGTTGAAAAAAATACAACAACAATAACAAAAGCAACTACTCGTATAATAATAACATAATAGCGCCAACAACAAATTAATAAATACTTGCATGTATGATATAAATGGACATGAAAATGTGAATTGCGTGTGGAAAATGATTGGAAAATTGAATGCAAACTAGCTTACTAACTAATTCAATTAACTGGCATTAACTAAGTTTTTTCTTCGTTTTTTTTTTGTTTCGACTCAACAGCTTTCAATGAAGACCATGCGCATGCGCAACCATGCGCAGCACCTCAGCAGCAGCAACCACAACAGGAACTGCAAGCGCAAATGCAACAGCAGCAGCAACAACAACAACAACAACACGGCGACTTCCTCCAACAACTAGAGGACGAAAGTGCATTTGAGGAAGAACAACAACAGCAAAGTGACGAACAGGCACCCCGCGCCAAGCGCGCACACGTCACCATGCCCTCACCCGAGCAAACGGAACCGGACAGCACCTCCACCAACACCGGCACACTGCGACATTTTCGCAAACGACGCGCCAGCGCCAAATTGGCTGGCACACCGCTCCAACAGCCAGCTGGTAGTGTTGGGGGCGGCGGTGGCGGCGGCGGCAATGCCAACGCTGCCGCTGCGCTAATGGCGGACAATGCGAACGGCAGCGAAGATGAATTGCTGCTAATGGAACGCGTCTTGCGCACCAGTCATAATTGTCTCTTCTGCGATGCACGCTTCACCAATGACATAGCGTTGCGCAAACATCATCAGCTGGCGCACAGTAATCAAGCCTCCATGCCGTTTGTTTGTTCGATCTGTAAGCGCGGTTTTCGCATGCGCTCCGCCCTCCATCGTCACATGGAGACACACGATAGCGAGGGGCGCCCATACGAGTGTTCGCTGTGTCATGTGCGCTTTCCGCGCCCCTCCCAGCTGACGCTTCACAAATTGACGGTGCATTTTCTGCGCAAACCGCATGCCTGCGATGTGTGTGGCAAGCAATTTGGCACGGAGAGCGCACTTAAGACGCATTGCAAATTTCATGCAGGTAAGCTAAGTGGTTACAACGCATGCGCTTGAGCCTATATTGACACATACATACAGACATACATGCCATATACATATATTCATATGAGTTAAGTGCATTGCTGCGCCGCCGACTGACAGCTGACTGGCTGGCAGCGCTCAGTCGGTTGGCTGGCATTTATTGTTTAGTAAATAAATAAATGTGCATAAAGTACATACATAAATAAATACACACACACACACATGCGTGCATAAATCCCTTAAACTCCAATTGTTGTAAAAAAAGCGGCGGTGAAGCTCATTTTGCTGCCGCTTAAAACCCTTCACATTTGTTGTTGCTTTTTGGTTTTGTGTTTTTGTTGCTAGTTTCGCTTAACATTGTCGGTTGTGAGTTATTAAGTCGTTAAATGGCTAATATATTTCCACTGCTATACACTAACGCTAACACTAACACTAACTCTAACTCTATTTTCCGCTACTTCCCGACTATTTTCCGTCTATTACCAACACTACAAGAACCACTAGTATTGTTACAATGTATTATAATGCCTTACTACTGTCGGCACTACTCCTTCGGATCAACTTACTGCTTTCCTTCATAGCCTGTTTACCACACGCGCTGTGCGCCGTCGCCAGTTTGCATGCTCCAGCGAACTTTATGAGCGCGTAGCCAACTATTTGTGACAAAACTTTTGTTGTTGTACTTAAAAAGTTTGTTTTTTTGTACAAACTAAACAGCAAGGATTTTGTTGTTGTACTTTAAAATTTTATTTTTTAAGTTTTCTCATTTTTTTCTTGAAAACTTTTTGCAGCAAGCACTTTTAATTTAAAATAATTGCAAAAATAACAACAATATTACTTCAGTTTTTTTTTTTTACATTTTTGCATTTTTAGAGTTTTATTGCTTTTTAATCTACACTCTACATATGTAACAAGTTTATCTAAATTACGGCATACAAATACATATATACATACAGACATACGGACAATACATACTTATTTATAATTACTCCACTATTTGCCGCTATTTTCTATTTGCTTGACATCACATGACGTTTAGCGGAAACGTAAAACGAAGCAAACAAAAACAATTTATAAGCTTAATGCTTTTAATGGCTCGGTGAAAATGCGGTAATCGCACGCTGCGTGTGTCAACCCGCATAAACCAACAACGTTGTAGCGCCAGCTGTCATAATTTGCCATAACATTTGCCTCTTCCGTTCAGTACACATCTACATACATATATACATTTCTTTGTATATATATTTATATACTTTCTGCATTTTCTTTTAATTGCTTCACGGTTTGGCGCTTATGGGTTAGACAAGTTTATTATTTACCACAGTTGTTCTCAATTAAGTCGTCGCCGTAATGATGAAGATGCGCAACTTGCCGTGTTTCTAAAGTATCATAAAGTGTCACACATACAAGTTTACATAATTGCGGCTTCAAGTCGTTCACGCTGCAACGGAGTCCAGCATTTGTCATTTGTGTTTGCTCTACTTCTATGTCAAAGAATCATTAACTCCACTTTAATTAGCTGCATAGGTGGAAACTTCAGCGTGTCATTGACATTACAGTGATTTACTTCATTATTTCATTATAATTTTTGCGCAGCTTTTTGGATAATATGTGAAGAAAATGTAAGCAGAACAATTTCCATAAAGAGATTTTGGGATAAAAATAAGTTAGAGCACAGAAAAGTGAAAGCTCTTTGCGTAATTTGGAAGAATTTAAGCGTAAAAATTTTCATGTGCACTTGTTTACCGTTTAATTAAACAAAAGTGAAAGCTATTTGCGTCATTTGATAGAAATTTTGTTTATAAAACTTTCCTTCGAGCTTTTCTAACATCTAAAGTGAAAGCTTTTTGCGTCTTTCGATATAAATTTCTCTTGCAAACTTTCCTTCGAGCTTTTCTAACATCTAAAGTGAAAGCTTTTTGCGTCATTTGATAAAAAATAATGCTTACAAAATTCCCTTCGAGCTTTTTCACAATCTAGAACAAATAGAAGTGCAAGCTTTTTGTGTTATTTGATAGAAATTTCGCTTGCAAACTTTCCTTGGAGCTTTTCTAACATCTAAAGCCATCTAGAGCAAACAAAAGTGAAAGCTCCAAAAGTAAGTTTCTTTACGTTTCATTTAAAAAGCTTTTTACAAATTTCATTTGAGCTTTTATACCATCTGTATGCATCATTGTATGCTAAGCATATATAATAAGATATTTCAATAATGATTTTTTAATTGCTGCTAATTTTATGTGAATAGTGAAAGCTCTGTGTAAGCTGTATATTAAAGAGTAATTATTACATTGTATATGATTTAAATAATAATTTTTAATTTGCTAATAGTGAAAATTCTGCGTAAGCCGTATATTGAGAGTTGCATTTTTCTAAAGCTAAAGTTTCAATACAAATTTCCTTCTTATTTCAAAGCTTTTCGTTCCTTGGTTCCTTTAAAATTTGTATATGATTATCAATGAAAGCTCTTTCTATGAAAATTTTATACAGACCAGCTTCAAATTTACAACTTTATTCATTATGACGTTTAAAAAAATATAACAGACAATTATTTTACCACGAAATTCAGCAAAACTTTAATGTTTTTACTCTAATTTAATTTGTTGTTAAACACATTATATTTTTATTTCGCCAAAAAAACTACAAATAAAGCTTCTTCATTAGTTGCATCAACAATAAAACAAAAAAAAATTGTTTTCAGTAGATTTTACTGAAATTTTTTTCGTTTAAAAAGAGTATTATATTTCATTAGCAAAAAATTTTATTTTTATTAAAAAATAAATAAAATAATTCCGCTTGAGATATAACCTAAAAATAATTATAATAGATCTCCGATACGCATATGCTTAACTATTTCATATAATTTAAAACTAAATAAAAAAAAAACTTTGTATTGTTTTAAAAGTGTTTTCAAAGCATAATATTTCTTCAGTATTTTTTATTTTTTTCTTTATATTTTTTTAATAACTTTTTATTAAATTTTTTAATATGTTTTTCAAATATTTTGTTTATATGTATATTTTCTTTAGTATTTGTTTATTTTTATTTTTTTCTCTTTTTTAAATCTTTTTGTTTTTATTTATTTTTATTTTAATTTCCATATTATTTTATTTTATTTTTTTGTTGCTTTTATTTTAATTTCCATATTTTTTATGATATTTTTTAGTTTATTTCTAATATTTCTTAATAATTTTTTTTTTAAAATATCTTTTTTAATTTTTTAATTTTTATATTTTTTTTTTATTTTTTTTTTTATTTTTTTTTATTTTTTTTTATTTTTTTATTATTTTTTATTTATTTATTTATTTTATTTTTTTTTTTATTTTTTTTTTATTTTTATTTTTTTTTTTATTTTTTTTTTTATTTTTTTAGATTTATTTAGTGTGTCCAAAGGTTAGAAGATATGCAACTATAGTATACCTCCCCGTTAATTCTCCGAACTGTTATTCTAAGCACTGTAGAGAAGTATTGAAATATAAAAACCAACTCAGCTGCATTATAACTGTCACATAATTGCCTCTAAAATTTATTTCAACCACCAATATAAAAAAAATATGTCCAAATAAATGACATACCCAAAAATATTAGCACAGAACGCATGAAGAAGTCAGAAATCCAATACCTTTTTATAAATACAGTTTTTTAATTTTTTTTTTTTGCTCGCTCTCTACCCTTCAGTAGCAAACAAATGGTCATTCGTGCCATAATTTGCAAGTTTCCTACACTTACACCGCAGCAGAGCATAAAATAGAGCAAAAATATACATGTACATATGTATGTGCAATAACTGTAAATGTACACCACACTTAGTAAAATTGTAATTCAATTATCATATCGCCATATCGAATAACCCTTCATTTCGCACCCGAACACCCATTAACCAGCGACGCCCCTTTTACGCACCCAACCTACGCACCCTTCGGCAGCAGTGGCAGTAGCAATAGCAGCAGCAAATAAGACATATTATTTTATTATTATTTCAAAATGCCAAAAAATAATGAAGTACACGCATATACACAAATACACAAACATACAAACAAATATACTTGGGAGTATACATATGGCTGGTGCATAGAATTTATTGTGCGGCAATAAACCCTGCTTTAGCTACCAAAAAGCATCAACTGTAAATAGTAGTGTATATATGTATGTGTGTGGCATACACGCCCAGCTCGCTGAAAAGCATAGCGCACATAGCACACACATACATTTATATGTATGAATTGACTGAGTAGTGTTTAGTTGCCGCATAAAAATATCGCTCCATACGGACACGTTCACGCCCACCGAAGCAGCACAAAAAGAAAGCAAGAAATGAGGCTGCACTGTGGCACGACGCGTTTGTTCGTTTGTATGTTGCATGCTGCAAACACTTGGGAGGTTATTTTTTACACGCCAAACACATACATACATACATTCCTGAGCTTATGTGTAGATGTGTGTGTGCCGCTTTGGGTGTATTGTTGCTGCACATAAATTACCTGCTGCGGCGTGTTTGCATATGCGTCGAGGGTAATTTATGTAAATTCGAAAATTATTTGTATCTAAACACACATACACACCCATACATACAGTAAGCGTGTCCTGCAGGCACAACTCCATACACACACAGGGACACTTTGTTTGCGGCGTTGTAATCGTATATCCTGGTTTTGTTCTCGATTTAAGGTTTTTGATGTTTGCTGTTGTTGTTTTTACTTTTTAAATTATTTGTTTTTCTTGCTTTTTGCTTTGTAAATATTTTTTAGTGTGCTCTCTTTGTAGTTGTTTTTTTTGTGTTGGTTTTGTTTTTGTTTTGTTGCTTGTTTTATTCATCCACTCATGCACTTGTTGTTTGGTCGTCTGAATTTTAAACAGATTTTGTCCTTTTTGTGTTTCGTCGTTGGCTAAAAGCATAATACGATATTACTGCAAGCGCGTGCTGTATTTTAATGCCATTTTTTATATCCTTCTTTTTTTATATTTTCAATGCTTTTTTTTATCTGTTTTCGGTTCACCCCTTGAGTGCGCTCTTTTGAATTCTTACAAACACTTAAATATGATTAGACGAGCGGCCCGTTGCTGGAGTGTGCAAAACTTAACCCTAAATAATGCGGTTAACGGTGGCGAATTGCGGTTGTTTACACATATACATATAAATAAATAATGATTATTGTCTGGGGCTTCTGCGGTCCAATCGAATGTTAATTTATAGTCAAGTGTTTTTTGTTTATAATCAAAATGAAGGCAGTTCAATATTTTTGGCTATACTTTGATCTTTACTGCGCTTTTTTATTGTTGTTGCTGGTTACTTACACTCAAGTTAATTTGTTTTATAAATTATGCAGTGACTCTGAAAAATGGAGCTTAAAATTTGTATTTTACTATTCAAAAAATGTACTTTATTGTATGCATTTGAAAAATATTTCATTTTATATATTATTATTTGTTTTTTTTTTTTATCTATACACATGCATTTTAACTACTACTTGCTTTTAGTAGAAAATTAAGAATACTTTTGTTATTAACAAATTTATTTTAAGAAGTGAAATATATAAATAATTATTAATTAATTTAATAATATATTTTTATTGAGTAGGTCACTTTAAAATATTTTGCGGTATATAAAATTTAATTTTTTTTTTAATTTTAAATTCTCAAATATTAATACCCAGCCAAATAAAAATTAAAATAAACATTAAAAATTAATCTGAACAAAACAAAAACCAAAAATAAATATACATACTATATATAAATAATTATGAATAAATTTAATAATATTTTTATTTTTTCTATGAAATGTATTATTTTTTAATTTTTTGGTAGTAAAAGGAATTCTAAATTTTTATAATATTTAATTACTTTAAACAATTTGAAACAGTAAAAAAATATTTTGAAATACGTATCAAAGCTTTTTAACAACTTTTAATATGAAAATTTGTCTAATCTTTTTTTGGAATAATTTTTCATTTAAAAGTTGACTTAATTTTAAAGTCATTAAATTTATTTGGCTTACCATACAAATATAATATTTATATGAACTTTTTTTATTTATGAAAAAAAAAAATATTCAAAAATTAAATAAATTTAAAAATCTAAAATTAAAATAATATACATATAAATTAAAACTATAAAAATAAATTATAAAAATCTAATCTAAAACGTTTAAAAATTTCCGTACATGTATAATATAATTTTTTCAAAACTAAAAGATTTAAAATTATTAAAAATAATAATAAATTAAAAAGAAAAAAATTTTAAAAACTTAACTATTTAATCAAAAAATCTATAAAATATTTTAGAACTATAAAATATAAAAAATATATAAATGTTTATTTCATTATACATACATATGTATTTATTAAAAATAAAAATGCATAAAAAATTAATCCACAAAATCTACTTTAAAATGTTTAAAATTTTTTTGCATGTATAATATCTTACATTATAAATATATAAATTAATTAAAAATAACAACTAATTAATAAAAAAAAATAATAATAAAAATAAAATTAATTATTCAAAAATTCTAGTTGAAAATATTTTATTTAAATTAATTATTTATTTCAAATGTGTATTTCTTTATATGTACATATTAAAATAATTTTTCGAAATTCAAAAATTAAAATTAATATAAAAAATAAATTCAATAGAAAAAAATATATTATAAAAATAAATAAACCAAAAACTAATGATTAAAACAATTATTTATTAAAAATAAAAATACATAAAAAATTAATCCACAAAATCCACTTTAAAATGTTTAAAATTTTTTTACATGTATAATATTTTTTATTATAAAAATATAAATTAATTAAAAATAACAACTAATTAATAAAAATAAATAAATAATTAAAAAAAAAAATAAAATTAATTATTCAAAAAATCTAGTTAAAAATATTTTATTTAAATTAATTATTTATATCAAATGTGTATTTGTTTATCTGTACATATTAAAATAATTTTTCGAAATTCAAAATTTAAAATTAAAATAAAAAATAAATTCAATAGAAAAAATATATTATAAAAAAAAATAAACTAAAAACTAATAATTAAAACGAAAAATTAAATAAAAAATCAAATTTAAAGTTTTGTAAAATATGTAGATATATTTTTTATATGGTTTTTTTCTTTTGTTCTAAAAACTGACATTCATTTAAACATAAAATAAAAAATAAATAAAAAAAAATTAATTAATTAAAAACAAAATTAAATTAATGATTAAAAAAAAGTAGTAAAAATAAATAAAAAGTTAATGAATAAAACAAATTTAAAATATTTTAAAATTTGTATATTTATTTGTTTTTTTTTTTTATTTCTTCTAAGAACTAAGAAAAAAATTAGTGAAAAATAAAATAGTAAATAATTGAAAAGTAAATTAATTAAAAACAAAAATAAATTAATTAAAAAAATTGAAAAATTTAATAAAAAAAAAAAATAAATTAATAAAAAAAATTGAAAAATTTAATAAAAAAAAATAAATTAATTGAAAAAAAATTAAAAAATTTAATAAAAAAAAAATAAAATAAATGAAAAAAATTTAAAAATATATAATAGATGGTTAAATATAAAATTATTAAAAAAAAAATAATATATATAATTAAATTTTTTATTAAAAAAAATAACAAAATATACATATAATTAAATTCCATGAAATATTTTAAAACCAAAAAAAAACAATTAAATTTTTCATAAAATTTATACTATATATGTACATATAATTGAGGTATTTTTTAGTTGTTATACATATATGTATTAAACAAAATAATTATATTATTTTTTATATCTTTTTTTATCTTCTTAAAAAATGTATTTTTGAATTTCTTTACTTTAAACACAAACAAACATAAAATAAAAATTATTAAAAGCTAGCAGATTAGAACTTTAATTTATAAAAAGGTTCATAATAACTATTTTCTTTTAATTTTCTGAATGAATTAATTAATTAAGCTATTTTTATAAATTAAATACAGTTAACATTATTTTATATTTTAATTAGCATGTGCTTAGTTAGAACATTAAAACAGTACTTAAATATAAGCTAAACACTGAAATATTACTAAACAATACTTAAACGCCTAAAAGCAGGCTTAAACGAATGCTACTTACATATATGCTAAACGAAAACAAGTAAATAGGTTTTTATGAAACTTAAAGGAATTGCAAACATAAACATATATAATAGTATTAAATAATACAATGATTGTTGGTAAAAAAAAACATATTATTCATAAGCCATTTCAAAAACACACATATAAAACACACAAAAAAATTAAAAAAGAAAAAACAACAAAATTAAATCGAAAACTAAATGCGCTAGCAAATGCAAAATTTAATCTATATAAATTAAACAAAAAAAAAATTGTTGTATTTAAATCGGGTGTGGAAATTAACTACAAATTTTGAAGAATCTTCTTACGAAAATAGCACAATTTTTGAACTCTTTAAAAAAAAAATAATAATAATAATAATATAAAATAATTAGAATAAATTATATATATTAAAATGATTGATATAACAATGTTGCTTGTGATCTAGTAATAATTGAAAATTAAATATTTTTTAAATAGTTTTTACATACTTTTGCAATAAATAACTGTCAAAACCTATTTTTTTTTAATTTTTATAAATGCAGTTTTTATGGTACATACATAAATATAAGTTTTTTTTTTTTTCAAAAAACCAAAGTAATAGTACAAAATTCATAAATTAAAAATTATAAAAAAAGAAATTAAAAATAATTTCATAAACTAATTCAAATTATTCTAAAAGCCGGCATTTTAAGAAAAAATAATAATAATTAGTAAATAAAAAATCTAAACTAAAAATTAATTTGAAATTAAAATTAGACAAATAATATTTTTTTATCGATTAAGCGTTCTGAAGTTGTGCTCTTTTAGAATAGAAGACTAAAAAAGGAACTTAATTAACCAAAAATTCGACAATTAAATAACGAAATTAAAAATTTACAAATATCAATAAATTTTTATGACTTTTAAATAATTTTTTTTAATACTCAGCAATTAATAAACATTCAAAACAATCATTAAAAATGCTTTTCTATCTTACATTACATAAAATTATATAAAAAATTAAATAATTTTTAATTACATTAACTAAGCATTTTTTTTAAATACTCAGAAATTAATAACCAGCCAAATAAAAAATTTAATAAATTTTAATTAAAAAAATTAATTCAAATTAAACAAAAATTTTAAATATAAAAAAATTAAAAAAAAAATTGTAAAAAAAAAATAAAAAGAAAAAAAATTAAAAATTAAAAAAAAAAATTTAAAAAAATTAAAAAGAAATTAAAGAAAATTAACAAATTTTAAACAATTAAAAAAACATTAATAATTCAAGCAAAAACAAAAATAAGAAATATAATTGAAATCTACCAATTTTTCGAATTTTTGCAATTTTGATATGCCTTGCAGCGCCCAACGTTGAATGCGATGTATGCAATCGAAAATTTTTCCTCAAGAAAGATCTGCGCAAACATTTGCGCATACATACCGGCGAACGGTTTTACAAATGTGACTTCTGTACGGCTTCGTTTATGCATTATACGCGCCTCAGGGGTAATATTATAACTGTATTTGTAAATAAAACATCAACTGCAAACATATATACATACATACATTAACTATTATATCGCATTTTTATATATGTATTTTACTATAACATACACATATGCATATATATATATCTATGTAAATAACTATACATTTTAATATATTTATTGCTATATAGTCCATTAAGTCCATATGGCTCAACATTTTACGCACATATTTACATACATACATATGTGTTGGTGGCTAACCTAACTTAACTGCGCATTGTTGAAAGCATTCTTGTAAAGTTTTCAAGTATTTAATTAAATTAAGTTTATGCTCGTACTTGACTTTGGTTGACTCCATGGCTGAATGCTCTGCACGGCATCTTGTCAATGCATGCGCAAACAAATCAACAACGTCTTACTAAACACATACATACATACATCTACAGATATATACACTATAATGTGCTATGATATCTGTGCTAGGCATACATACATACTTATACATATACAAACACATGTTTGTGTAAGCGTGTGCGTGTATGGATGCATGAGTAGTTTGGACTTGTGTGTTTTGCACAATTCTGACTAATATGTTTGCGTTTCAAGTATATACATATGTACATGTGTATGCATATTAGTGTCTGTGTGTGCGTGTGCCGCATGGTATTTGCTTAAATGCTGTATTTGCTGTACTTAAGTTAAATGTGCTTTTTGTGAGGACCTTTTTAAGCAGCAATTCAAGCATTCACTGTACAATAAACAGACAAACAAAACCGCAGCAGCAAACATTATGCGCGCCACACACACACACACATACATACATATGCATATAAGCACGCCAACTGGAATAGAAAAAGCACTGACCGACAGGCAGTCGCATGAGCTGCCGCCTAACCAAGAAAACAACACAGCCCAAAGGATGCGGATGAGCTGGCGATCACCATCACCATCAGTGTACAGTTAGTGGCACAGTCGCCAATTGTGCTTCTTCGGAGACTTGCTTGCAAAGCAAAAATTTTCCATTTTTTTCTTTGTATTATTTTCATAATATTTAACTCACATTATGTCTGTCAGTTAGATTTGACTAACTGTCAGCGGCGAACAGATGCTCTGATGGGCTGTTGGTCGCGCGCTTGTTGGCTTGCGGTGGAGACAGGAGGAGGCTGGCGGCGGCCAGTCAGTTAGTTAGTCGGTCGGGACGCAAATGGTGTTTGCGGTTAAACAATTGCTGCGTGGCCTTTCAACGTCACTGCAGTTCGCTGCAGCTTTTTAATGTTTTGTTATGGTTTTTGTTGTTTTTCAGTGTTGTTTTGTTGGTACGTAAGTACTTGCGCATGCCAAAAGCGTGAAAAAGTCAAGAAATAATATTGTCAGAGTGACACTGTTGTGAAGTGTTGATTGCAAGGGGTATAGTAATAGGTATATTTACCTATTACACACACATAAATGCCTAAATACATGCACACATACATACGCCCACTAGTATATGTAGATGTGATAGCAGTGCTTTAGCTTGTGTAACTTTAAAATTCGCAAGCATATAAATTTTTTAATTGTTATTTGCTCATAAAAGTTAGTAAATACCGTTATATCGAAAAATATCGAAAATTGTTGCTACTTATTTTTATATTTAAAATTATCAGTAGCTTAAAATTAAAATATATTTAAATATTTTTTCTATTAATAGTAAGTATATGCAAAAAAAAAAAAATTATATAGAAATATAAAACATAAATAATTATAAGGAAATTTTGAAAATTATTTAACTTGATAAATTTTTTTTTTTTTTTGATTTTCGGGTTAAAAAATAATTTTTTTAAATATATTCTGTCTATAAAATATTTTGTTGAAATATATTCTGTTTTTAAAATATATTTTAGACGTAAAAAATTTCTGTTTTAAAAACTCATATGAACAAATATTTTTAAACTTCTTTTTACTACTGTGAGCAAAAAGTAGTAAGACTTTTTAATTGACATTTCGCGCGAAAACTCATTCGTCGACGTTTAACAGTCAGAGATCTTTCAGGCATCTTTGAAATATCTGAGGGATCAGTGAATGAAAGATTATTTGGGCCTAAGAAAAGTAAAAGCGCGATTGGCACCAATATATTACGATGTTTTCGAAAATAGTCATCGCGTTAACGACTGTGAAACAATGCTTTCTGACTACCAAAATGCCATGAAATGTATTATTATTGGCGATGAGTGTTGCATCTATGATTACAACCCGGAAACAGACGATCAATCGGTCGAATATTGTGGCAACGGTGAGCTGGAACCGAAAAAACTACCTCAAAGCAGCTAAAAAATCAAGGTTTTGTTGACAGTTTTCTTCGATTATCGAGGTTTGGTGCACTCCGAATTCCTTTCGACCAGCCAAACTGTCAACGAGGAATACCATTCGAGTGTTACGCGTCGTTTGCGCGAAGCTATTCGTAAAGAGGGTCGCAATTATGGGCCGAAAACTCTTGGTTTGGCACCACGATAATGCACCGTCGCTTACTGCATTGATTCTTCGTGAGTTTTTTCGCCAAATTTTCAATCAATACGGTGCCGCAACTACCGTATTCGCCTGATTTTGCTCCGTGTGACTTCAAACTCGAACGATCGCTTCGGGAAACCGTTTTGAGTCAGTTTGAAGACACGTGATCGCTCAGCGCATTGAATGACTATTCGGGAAATTGACTTTAACAACTGTTTCGAGGATGGGAAAAAGCGTTGGCACAAGCGTGTTGGGGCCAATGGGATTACTTTGATGGGAACCTCATAGATTTTGAAGGATAAACTAAAAATTTTAAAATTATAAACAAAGTTTTACTATTTTTTGCTTATAGTAGTATGGAGTTAGGAACTAAACATAGAACAAAAAAATTTAGACTTCGTCAAAAATATTGTTTTTTTCACTGGAGAGTTATAAAAATATAGTTCAAGATTTTTTTTTTTTGTTTTAATTGGGCAAGTTTAGTTCAGTAGTTTCTTTTTACTTTTGAAAAAAAAAATTACATTTATAAATTTAATTGTTTTTTCACATCATGTGAAAAAATAAAATTCAAAAAATTTTTGTAGCTAATTTTTCTTCAATTTAAATATTTTTTTTTATTATTTCATTCAATTAAAAAATTCATTCATATTCAACATTCATCAATTCATATTATTTCATTTATTAAAAAAAAAAATTGTTAAAAATATATTTTTTTTTTATTTAAATAAAATTGATACAAGAAAACATTAAATTTTGGTTATAAAAAAATTGAATTTCATTGCAGAATTTTTTTTTTTTTTAGCGAAATATTATTTTTTATTCTACATTTTATCTATATCCTCTTTTTATTCAATATATGTATAATTCAAAAAACAAAAATTAAATATCTGTTTTATTTGATTTTATTTAATATTGTTTATATTTTATTTTTGTTTATTAATTTATTAGCATATTTTTTTTCATTTTTTTCAATTTTTTTTTATTTATTAGTATATTTATTTTTGTTTTTGGCAATAAAATTAATTATGTTACAATTCTCTTATATAAATAATTTTAATGTTTGATTATAATAATCACCAACAGTCAAAAAATTTTTTTTTGTGTTTTGGGTTGCTGTTTTGATGCTCAAATTCTGCTTCTGGGCATTCAAACACACTATGAAAAAATTAGTGTTTAAATAGGTATATTGTTCTTTAATTTTAGTTAAATTTTCATAAAAAGATTATTTAGAAATATTTTTTTTTTATTATTTCACTGCACTCGTTTAATA
Organism: Bactrocera correcta; assembly: GCA_027475135.1. Lineage (NCBI taxonomy): Eukaryota > Metazoa > Arthropoda > Insecta > Diptera > Tephritidae > Bactrocera > Bactrocera correcta. The sequence continues at coordinate 32,924,833 of CM050325.1, forward strand.
AATTAAACGTATGTTTATATATAGTATACGTACATGTGTATATTATATATTATTAAATATATATATTTTTTTAATTAGATTTAATTTTCGTAAAAAATATTTTTTAGTTATTTTTTCAATTTTGCGTTAATTAAAAAAATATTTATTTATTTTTTAGTTTACTTAATTTTGTTTAAATATTCTTAATTTTAATTAAATGTTCATAAAAATTATTATTTTTGGTAATTTTTTTTATTAATTTAATAAATTAAACATTTATGTACATATATATATTTTTTTTTAATTAAGTTTAATTTTTATAACAAATATGTTTAGTTATTTTTTCAATTTTGCATTAATTAAAAAAATATTTATTTATTTTTTAATTTACCTAATTTTGCTTAAATATTATTAATGTTAATTAAATATTCATTAAAATTATTTTTTTGGTAATTTTTTCATTAATTTAATAAATTAAACATTTATATGCAAATATATTATATATTATTAAATATACATATGTACATATGTTTATACATATATTTTGGATTCTTTCATAATTAAATCTTCTTTAAAAATATGGTTTATTCTTTTTTAATGTTAAATTAATGTTAAAAAACTAAATAAATTATTTTATTTTTTTATCCTTAATTTTAATTAAATTTTCATAAAACTTATTTATTTAGTATTTTTTTTCAATGTTATATTCATTTAAATAGTTAAACTATATATTATTCAATATTATATTTTTTATTTCATTAATTAATTTTATTTTTCATAAAAATTCTTTTTTTGTTATTTTTCCAATGTTGCATTAATTAAAAAAACATGCACCTTATCCTATAACGTTTAAAATTCTAACCACATTATCGCTCAATTTCAAGCACCTTCGCTATTAGACTCGCACCTTTGCACCTAAAGCCAACAACAATTGCAAGCCGATTTTTTTTATTATTATTTTTATAGCTTTGCAACAGCATGTTTATTGTTATTGTTGCCATTTGGCAGCATCAGCTGTCTTTTAGCCAACATGCAGCTCACGCCTCAAATTTACACCTTTAAAAAATATATGGTATATTTAATATTTCGAATGCCACCACACTTTTACGATCTTTGTTTGTACGTGAGACTTTTTTAAAGCTCAAACCAGCGCATTTCTTAACGCCAGACTATTAATTATGCCAACAGTGCAGCCAAACGGCGCGCAGCTGTACTTGGTCTATTGCAGCGGTTAGCGGTTCCTCCGAAAAGCGAGTAGGGATCCTTGCGGTTGCGCTTTCTAACAGCTGCCGATCTACGTCACTCGCCTCGATGAGTTATGCCACATTCGTTATGCCTAACAGAATGCTATTTTCCTGACGCAAGGATCTATGCGATGCGCTGTGAATTTGTAATTTTCTACCGGCAGTCACGTGGTCGGTCACCTGTAAGTGACAGGCGACACAAAGAGTAACAGAAGCCTAATGTCAGCTGTAATTTTTTTTAGAAAGAATGAACGTCTTCGGACCGCCACACACACTACATTTGTTTGCCATACATTGGCAATTTCAGCTTAACAATGCGCTGGCACAACAAAAATTAAAGCAAAAACAATAGAAAAAAGGTGTTGTGATGCTAATCAACAATTGCTCAGCGGCTGACAATGTTGTGAAATGGAAGTGAATGGTAATTTAGTGTGTTTGCCAACTTACTTCACGCCAATTTCACGGCACAGCGTAATTTGCAAAAAGCAATAACAAAAAACGCAGACATTAGTTAAAAGAAAATCTCCACAGTGATTTGGGAGTAGTGCGCAAATTGGCAGGATCGCTTTAACGATCGATCATCAGTTGACACACACAAGCAAAAGTAATCAACTACACACCGCCTGTTGTGTAGTTATCACAACAAACCCATCGAAGGACTCATCAAACATAACCTCACTGTTGCTCGCACACACTCGCTGCGTGCCTCGGGCGCTAGCACGTATTCGAGAGCATTCCATTGATGACGTTGAGATTTTCAGCGTGTGTGCGGTTTCAAATACAGCTGCCGAGAGTCACACTCCGCACAAACACACACCCCCACACACACAGTAACGCTTAAAATCGCTTGACAAGTCCTTTTCCATTGCTATCTAATGTCTGCTGTCTGTCATTCGGCGTTAACTGTCTCCTGTCGCCTATCCACCGCCGCTTGTCTACTGCTTAAGCAGCTGCTTGCTTCCTTGCGCCCTTCATCACGCTCCGCAGCGCAGCGCTCGGCATGTGTAATTGTAATTACGTGCTTTGTAGCGTTGGCGTGTAAACACTGATCCTTGATTATGCTTTTTTCCCTTCACACACACCCAGACATACTTTAGCTGCCGTTACTTATTTGTACATATTTTCGTGAAACTTAATGACGCTTCCTCGCTCCACTTGCATTGTGCTTCAATCGTTTTTTTTTTTGTTTTTGGTTTTGTTGTTTGTGTATATTCGTGCCCAAAACAAAAATGTTGCACATTAGCAAAGAGCTTCATCGCCATTTGTCACTCTTTTGGAGCTTTGTCTTTTATCTCTTCATTAGCAAACTATTTGTTTAATATCCAAAGGGATAAAAGGCATTCCGCCGCCACTAAATAATGCGAAGGTCGTTGGTAGTTGTTGTTTACTATGCTTACAGCACTCGCACCCTCGTTGGTGTTGGAAATATTTGCAATTAAAGAAATTCAACAATATCTAAACGGTTGATTTTGAAAAGGACTTTGGTGCGAGTTCAGCTATGGCTTTCAATTTGATTACTGTTATGTTTGCTTTGTGGCGCAAATTTGTGTTTGTTTTCATTATGCAATGATAAAGAAAGCTGTAAAGTAAAATCAAGCAGTTTCTTATCGAAAGTACGCCGGTGGGGTATTTACTCAATATCCTAGTATCTGCTAACTAGAAAAGAACTGTTTTATGTTCACAAAATAAAAAATAGTTAGCTATTGAGCTCCGAGCTCAATGCAAGTTAGTAACAAATTCTATAAACTTTACTACGTTGGCTGTACGTTGCAAATTTCCTACAAAATGACATTGACGATAGCATACTTTTAGGCGCCATTTTTTTTTTTTTTTGTTAATTTTTGCAGTCTTTGTTTGAAGTTAAAAAGATTTTGAATATTTTGAGGCAATAAGCAGGCATTTTTTTGTTTAGTAAATAATTTACATTATCTAATCTAATTTAATTAATAATTAATAACAGCAAAAAGACAAATCGTACAACTTCTTTTTAAACTTTTGATAGATTTAATATACACAAAGTTTGCTAAGAAGTTTGTAACACCCAAAACGAAACGTCGGAGACTATATTCTATGTATACATATATACATATATAAATAATTTGCGTGACGAGTTGAGTCGATTTCGCCATGTCCGTTCCTCTATCTGTGTCTAAAGTCTCTAGTTTTTGAGATAACGCTTAGAAATTTTGCACACGTTCTTTTTTATGCAAGAAGGTACTCATTTGTCGTAACCGCTGTTATCGGACCACTATAGCATATAGCTGCCATATAAACTTATTGAACAAAATCAAGTCCTTGTATGAAAAACTTTTGTTTTTGAAGAGATATCTTCACCAAATTCAACATAGTTTATTGCCTAAAGTAAGACTATAATCTCTGCAGAAATTGTTCAGATCGAAGCACTATAGCGCATAGCTGCCGTATAAACTGATTTGTCAAAATCAAGTCCTTGTATGCAAAACTTTTGTATTTGAAGAGATATCTTCACCAAATTCAACATAGTTTATTGCCTAAAGTAAGACTATAATCTCTGCAGAAATTGTTCAGATCGAAGCACTATAGCGCATAGCTGCCGTATAAACTGATTTGTCAAAATCAAGTCCTTGTATGGAAAACTTTTGTATTTGAAGAGATATCTTAACCAAATTCAACATAGTTTATTGCCTAAAGTAAGACTATAATTTCTGCAGAAATTGTTGAGATCGAAGCACTATAGCATATAGCTGCCATATAAACTGATTTGTCAAAATCAGGTCCTTGTATGGAAAACTTTTGTATTTGAAGAGATATCTTCACCAAATTCAACATAGTTTATTGCCTAAAGTTAGGCTATAATCTCTGCAGAAATTGTTCAGATCGAACCACTATAGCATACAGCTCCCATACAAACTGATTGATCTGAATAAAGTCCATGTATGTAAAACTTTTGCATTTGAAGAGAGATCTTCACGAAATTCGGCATGGATTATTCTTCAAGGAAAGGGTACAATCTTCGAACAAGTTATTGAGATCGGACCACTATAGCATATAGCTGCCATATAAACTTATTGAACAAAATCAAGTCTTTGTAGGAAAAATTTTTGTATTTGAAGAGATATCTTAACCAAATTTAACATAGTTTATTGCCTAAAGTTTGACTACAATCACTGCAAAAATTGTTCAGATCAAAGCACTATAGCGCATAGCTGCCATATAAAATGATTGAACAAAATCAAGGCTTTGTATGGCAAACTTTTGTATTTGAAGAGATTTCTTCACCAAATTCAACATAGTTTATTGCCTAAAGTTAGACCACAATCTCTGCAGAAATTGTTCAGATCGAACCACTACAGCGCATAGCTGCCATACAAACTGATTGATCAGAATAAAGTTCTTGTATGAAAAACTTTTGTATTTGAAGAGATATCTTTACGAAATTCGGCATGGATTATTCTTCAAGGAAAGGGTACAATCTTCGAACAAACTATTAAGATTGGCCTGCAATAACATAAAGCTGTCATACAAACTGACTGGTGAAAATCAATTTGTTGTAAGAAAACTTGAACCTGTGAAGGCAAAGTTAACGTTTTTTCTTGTTTGTTTTTTCTTATTTACATTTTTTTTAATCATATTCACTTAGCAATATCGCTTATTTACCGTTATTTCCACATATTTTCCATCATTCTATTAACAATATCGCTTGTTTACCTTTATTTTCACATCGTTTCCATTCTTTTTTATTGCTGGCCGTGTGTGATTGCCACACAATTATGTTATATTGGCTTGAATTCGCAACATCCACTTACAACTTCGACTTGCCCACATTAAGCTGCAGCGCACATAACCTATAATTTAGACACGATAATCCGCGATGCAATTTATATTTAGCCTTTAAAGCAGCCAGCTGAAGCTGCTAAGCACATGTTTACATGCTTGAATGCTTATCAATAAGCACTAGTATTTAGAAGCTTTTTCCAGCTGTTCGATTGCCACCATACGTGCACACATACACCCATATGCACCTAGTATTTATCTTTTTCATGCTGTTTTACATTCAATTTTGTAGTTTAAGCGCTTAATTAATCCGTCCTGCTACTCTTGCTGCTTACTGCTGCCCACACACATACCACCGACATTTATAGACATACAATTTCATATGTATGTACGTGTGTACACGCATTGCATTTTTTTTTGCCTAGCTTAGCTATTCAACAGCCTTATCTTTATTTATACACATTTCTGCTTCTAATTGTAATTGAATTTCATAATTACTAAAAGCATATTCTTTGCATTCTCCACAGCGCACATGGAGAGCCATATGCCTTTGGGCGTTTTTATGTCCGACGGTGCCGTCCAGCTGCCAGCCGGCGTTGAGGCCGAACAGCAACAGCCAGTGTCCGACTATAATGAAGAAGAGGATGAGGAGGCGCATGAAGAGGAGATTGTGCTGGAGCAGCAACAGGAATCGCAAATCGAAATTGAACAACCACAAGCGCAAGCGATACGCGAACAGCAAGAGCTAGAGCAGCTGCTTGAAGATGAGCAGGAGGAACAAGGTATGCAGGATGTACAAACAGCTGAAGCACATGGTGAAGTTGATGATGAAATGGCCGGCACGCCAATGGCGGTGGATAGTGTTGTTGAGCAGCACGAGCAACAAGTGTTGGTTGAGCACGAGGCGACAGTGGGCAATGAGTCAACACCAGAACAACAGCAACAAAATGCTGATGATTGTATGTTTGCGGCCAGCTGTAGTCCCAGCACCACCACCGGCGCCAGTCCGTATGCCTTTGTGGCAGATGCCAACAGTCACTTAAACCATTCCGATATAAGCACCACCAGCAGCAACAGTGGCGCGCAAGCCAACAATAGCGCCGCAAACAGCAGTTGCATTGATGGGGCTAACGGTTGCAGCAGTAGCGCTAAATAGTCTCCGGCCATTGCGTACATTGTAGGGCAACAGCCACCGACGTTTGTGCTCTACTATTGTGCGGACAAATAACAGGAGACAATGGTGGCGGCGGGAAATGGAAAGGGAAAGGGCGGGGGTGGGGTTGAAGCGTTGAAACATCAAGCAATATGCCACAGCTAGCAGGCGCAACTACATAGCAGCGCGGGAGGTGTTGGAATGAGCACTTAAATACGTCCTATCACTCGCTATCAGCTCTACAACAAGAACAACATATATCGTAGTATCTACTTTGACCTAAATTGAATTTTACAAAATGTCATTAAATGTTTACATTTTCAATTTGCTTAGCTTGGCCTTGCGCTGGCGAGCTTTTTCCTATTTTTACTGTTAAAAAATCATTTAATTAATAATAATTTGAGAAATATGAAATTTTACTGAGGCATATATGATTATATGCGTTACTGAGTCAAAAAAAAAAGAAATACTTGCAATTTTATAATTGTAACTGTATTTTAAGTGACTCATTAGTACCATTACTTAAAGGCTAAACTAAAATAAATGAAAATGCAATAAAATTTACTGAAATGTAGAAACTAATAACATTTTCCATTTTTATTTTATAAAATTAGTTTATATAAACATTACCGATAATTACTTAAAATATGAATACACTACATATCATACATTTCTTTATTGTATTTAATTTGATAACGGCACAATTTTGCTCTCCAATGAATACTTATAATTATTACTGATTAGTACTTTAATATATTTAATTTGAAATATAATTTATACATTTAGTTATAATTAATTAACACTTAATTAAATTAATAATTAATTAATTAACAATTAATTATAATTATTATTATAATAATGAAAAACAAATATATAATTATATCAAAAAATTTAATTCTAAGCACACACCTACTTTATTTACATATATAATTAAACACATTGTTTATACAAAATACAAGTACTTCATACATTCTCTTTTGTCTCCCACCCACCAAATGCCATTTCCATTTTTCTTATATAATATTTACATATAGTTGTTAAACACACTTCCATTCAATGAAAACTTTGAGCTGTAATTTGCCATTGCGCCAAAAATAAATATATTTTTGAAAGAAAAACTTAATCGTTACATTCAAGCGCGTAATTTCTAAGTAAATGTATATTGTATGTATGTAATTTTAATTAAAATTAAAAATATTAGTAATACAATGCTTAGTACACGTAAGCTATTTAATTTAATGTTAATTTAATGCAATGTAATACAAATTAATTAAAATTACCAAACATAACCTTAAAAACTAACAAATGTGCACCAGTTAGAAAAAGACTTGTAAACAAAATTTCCAAATTTGAAAGAAGAGTAATTGTATGTATGTAAACTAAATTGACAAAACACAAAATTATATTATAGAATTATATTTGATAAGCTGATAAACTGTGCTAAATGTAAATATTGTCCTATAATTCTGTATAGCTTGCTAATGTTTGTACATATTGACATCTCTATGCATATTCGCCATACATCAATCCATTCCATAGCCATTATTGCTATGCAATTGTTGAACGCCGCTTATGTATATATGAATGTATTTTTTCATATTTAATCGTGCGTTGATAAACATTGCATAAAAAAGTTCGTCCAACTATTTTCTTTTTTTATACACAATTATTTTTTACTCCCAATATGTGCATGTATCATATAGTAGTTATATGATTATTTTATTGCATTCTACCATATTTCATATATTTATATTTTTAAATTAATTTTTTTTAATTTTTATTTTTTTTTACATATTTCTTTTTTATTGTAGTAAAAAAATTATTTTCTTAATATGTATATGTATCATATAACAGTTAAATGATAATTTTATTGCTTTCTACTATATTTAATTTTGTTGTTATATATTTATTTGATTATTTTTTAAGTTTAAATTAAGGTTTAAAATATTTTATTTTATTTTTTTTCTCATCATTTTTTTTTTTTTTGGTGCATAATTCCAGTTATAAGTTCATGTATTATTTTTATTTTTGTTATGCTTTTTTAAATTTTTTATATTTTTGTTACTTAAATGTAGCATTTTTTTATTAATTTTTTTAAATTTAATTTTTAAATAAAACTAAACTACTTACATCCTTAATTTTTATGCATTTTTTATTTTAATATTTTTTTTAATTTTTAATTTTGTTTTTTTTTTTTAGTTTTTAATTAAAACTAAACTACTTATGAACATCCGTTATTTTATTTTATTATTTTTTAATTTTTTATTTTATTTTTGGTTTTTTATTATATTTATCTCCTTTTGTTTTAATTTTTATATTATTATTCTTTTTTTATTTTTTTATTTTATTATTATTACTTTTTCATTTTTAGTTTTATTTCACTTTTTCATTTCATTCTGTTGTCCATTATTTCTATTCTCTGGATTTATATTGCATAAAATGAAAATAAATTAGTCGTTTATTTTTTAAATTAATATTTTTTGGTTCATGCATTTTTTTGTTTTATAAATATATATTTTTTTTTTTGATTTTTATAAAATGTTATAGTTATTTTATTTTATTATTATTATTATTGAGTGGTTAACATATAGCTTAATTATAATATTTTTTTGTTAATATTTGCATTATTATTTTTCCATATTTATTCTCATGTTCTCTTTCATATTTACTTTATCTTTTGAAAATTTATTATTAAATTGTTTAAGTGTAAATTAAAATATTTGGCGGCTACTAAAATAAAAAAAATGAGTGCACACATTCGTCTACTCGTCATAATTCAAACGTCAGAGCATAAAATAAAATAAAAATAATAATTTTAAGAGAATTTTTATACATATGAATTTTTAAAATAGTTAAAAAAAAAATATGCTTGCAATTTCATTTTTATAAATATAATTAAAGAGAATTTCAGACATATGAATATATGAATTTTTAGTTTTCAAAAAAAAAATATGCTTGCAAAAACAAAATTTGCTTGCAAATTTATGTTGATAACATTTTTAGTAAAATAATTAAAATTCTATTTAATTGTTTGTATATTATTCTTATTAAACTGTTTAAAATTCTATTAATTTTCTAATGCTACATTTAATTCGTAATTTTTAATTGGCGATGTTTTTCGTTTAGACTTGCAAAAATTGCATTCCAAAAATTTCATTCTCATAGCTTTCAAGCACATCCAAACATGTCGGCTTAATTATATAAACGTAAAAACGATAAAATTTGTTTCCATTGTTAACAAATATTATACTACACAAAAAACCTGTTGGAAAAATTTACTGCTTTTGCTTAAAAACACTCGTATGAATGGCTTCTGGTGTTTTCATTCAAAAATATATAATAATTATTTTTAATAATTTTTTTTTGGTAAAATTTATTTAAATTGTTGCTATACTTTTATGAATACTGCAAATATTTGTTATTCTGAGCATTCTACAATGACATTATATCGCGCTTTATGCAAGTAACCGCCAGCGTTTTCATGCAATTTTTAAACTATTAGTAACTTTATTCTTTTTCTCTCTAGAATTAATTATTGTTATTATTATCATTAATATTATTAATATCATTATTATGAATATCATTAATATTATTATCATTATTACTATTATTTTTATTTTCATAATTTCTATGCTAATAACATACTTATAATTATATTTCTTATACATAATTTCCAATCGTACTGCCCACATGCATCATGGCGCTTACATTCAAATGTACATAAATTCAGAAATGAGCCAACAAAGAAATGAACTCTAGTGCCTAAATAATTATAAATTCTTTTTTTTTTTTGTTATTAAAAAAAAAAAGAAAAAAAAATACTTGCACCTGCATATGTAATGATTACAAAAATTGTGTATGTTATTTATAAAAAGCATATGTATGTATTCTCAATGTACCCGCTATGCATGCTCACTCATACATGGATTTTATCTCGACGTCCGCTTGTGCAAAGCTTCAGAAATTAATATTTAGCAAAACCTTAAATATATGTATGTATGTATGCGCTTAAATAACTTATCAGCAAATTTAGCAAGCAAATCAAAAAGGATATCTACATATATTCCTCAATCACACAAATAGTACCAAAAACTTGCGTCACATACTCCGCTACTATCCTTAAATTCGACGTAATATTGGCTTAATACGTGTATTAATTTATTAAAATATCAAAATATAATAAAAAATGTATAGCTTATTAATTTGTTTATGTAAAATAATTGAATATTTTTTAAGTTATTAATAAAAAGCGCAATTTTTTGCTGTACAACTAATTTCTAAACTTCTTTATGAATTATAAGTACATATAAATGTTTTTTGTGACAAAAATTAAAAAAAATATATATAATAAAAATTAAATATTAGCAAGTAGCAAAAATGAAACGAAGTTCCACTTTAAAGACTTAAGCCATTTAAAAAAAAATTCATATAATTTATTAATATTAAAAGCAATTAATTTACTGCTGCCAAAAAAGCGCGTAAGAAAAAACAACAAAAACTGAAATCATGCCAACATACTTCTTTATTTATGTAAATCTTAATTATAAGTATATTCAAATTGAATTACTAAAAATTACCTATAATTGTTAAGGACTTACGTTAACTGTAATTCATGCTAATTTTAATTACTTGCATAAGCACTACTGTAATACACACATACTTACCATCTATGCAATTTATTATTATATGCTTTTAACTTTGAAATGAAGGAAAATATTTATTTTACATTAAAAGTAAACAAAATCAAAGCATGCCACAATGGAGCAAGAGAAACACAGAATTTGTAGTTGTTAGCAAGCAAGTATATACTCGTATATGTACATATATATAGTTATGTATAATTGTAGAAAATAGCATATATGTATATGGAAATGTGAGGTGTTTCTTTTAAGGCTTAAATAGTTGTGTAATTAGTAATTATAAATGTAACTACTAATATTAATGGTTGAAATGGCGCAGGTCAATTACCAAGCCTGGCGCTTTTATTATAAATTTTAATATTGAATTCAAAAGATGAAGCAATAACTTTTATGCAATAATAAATAAAAGAACGTGGTTTTCTTGTTTATGCAAAATAATACAAAAAAAAACTGTTTTTCACTCAAATTATATCTCTTAGGATTTTTTTTTTTTTGACAATTTAAAGTGCTGTAGTTGCACATAATCTATATATATCTAATAATTGCAAATACAGCAAAAGTCTACAACATCATAAGCTCAATTTACCTAACCCTAACCTAACTGCAAGGGAGAATTACTGTTCCCACGACAAGGATCCGATTTTTGTACAGACTGTCAGCTCGCTCGTATTCTTCAAATCTCAGGAATGTTTTTTGCCGCTACAACAGCAACAAATGCTATAATATGATGCAATGGGGGCGCATTATTATTTATTTTCTTTTTTTGATTTAATTTTAAAATCAATTTAGTCGTCTAAAGTGTCGATATCAAAGGCAGCATTTAATAAAAGAGCTAATGTTGAAGTTGTTGCTGTAGCTTTAAATATTCTCCATATGCTTGGTTATATAATAAATCGTCTGATCAGATTCAAGTGTCAAGAGAATAGAATCCAAACGCCGTCAACCGTTCCTACAACAGGCCGGTCTACGTAACCGGAACGGACCTGGATTTTTGTCGGACCAAAGACCGTGAACTCGGCAGAATTCTGCCGCTACAACCACAATGGAAGCAAGTTATTGTTATAGCGTCATAAACAAGCCATTTTGGAGTTTACTTGCATGTATTCAGAGAGGAAGAGAAACATTATTCGAATATAAATCCAGGTACATTAGTTAGAACCCCCCCAGAGTATGCTGGGAACGGACTATGACATATGATTTCGCATTACGGAAATTAAACTGGGCTTCAACCGGCCAATGGCTGGATCAAAAGTTGTAGTTAACAAATTAATGAATCTTAAGAGAAATGCGATGCAAAGAAGAATGTAGGAGTGATGAGTCATATGCGGGGGCTCATTTGTGAAGAGAAATATAATAAACATTCCTCTGCGCCGTCAATTAGACGGAACTTAGTCGTGACAAGTACGACTACTTATTACAATCCTCGTCCATTGTCGTACTCTTACCGTTACATTCACTTTTCAAAACAAAAAATAATAATAATTTTTTAAATTATATTTCCACATATATTTTTCTAACTAAATGCTGTAAAATAGCCGTTTTTATTATTGTAACGTTGCGCCATAATTATTGTTTCAGTATTTCATATATATGTGTATGTATGTATGTGCTTAAGCTAATATCGGTACAAAAAAGTATTATTTACATATTAAATGTAAAAATGCATGTTAAAGTGACTGCGTACGACTGTTATAAATAATTATAAAATTTCAAACTAAATAGCTTAATATTTTTAACAGACGTTATGCCGTTTAAAAATATAAATTCCTATTAATCAAATTTCACAAGAAATATTATTAAGACAATATCATATAATGTCGACTTATTACATATTAGTTCGACGCTTTAAATTCGCACTACTTTCATTACATAATTTCAGTCGTAGTACCAGTCAAGGAAGAGTAAAGCAAATGACATTACTAATAAGAAGAACAGTGACCACACACGTAGGCCGGCATTGCGTTGTATGGCTTGTTTGATCTGCTCATTCGCATCTTTGACATTTTCCGTTGCACCAATAACGGCATTTGCGATACGCTCAATATTGTGTTGCTGTAGTGAAACCTAATTATATAGGAGAAAATACAAATTTATTAATTAAAATATGTTTTTAAATATAGATCGTTTTTTAAATACAAAACACACCTTCTCAGTAAATATGTCTTGTAATTGCGCAATGTCCACCACATTTTTCTCAATTTGTTCCACCTCTTCAGCCACACCTTGCAACTCATGGTAGAGTTGCATATTCTCCTGTTCGAACATTTGCACATCTTCAGGTGAAAGCGTTTTCGCCGCTTCGGCCTCATCTTCCAACTGCTGTGTCTTTTGTAAATCCTCGTCTACGGCCACTTTTTGTGTAGATTGCGTTGACTTCAGTTCACCGCCGCTACCAATATTATCTTCTGTTGTGGCATGTGGATGTCGATGACGTAGTTGTGGACCATTCGAGTTTAATTTTTCATCGCCACTAATATATCCGTTATTACCAGCAACAGCCACATCATTTAGTTCATTTTTATAACTCGTAGCGCTTAAGTCATCATCATCTGCCCAATCGCCTTGTAAATCTGACACATCTTCACCCAAATCACTGTGCGGTCGTAACTCGTCAACTACATTATCAGCGTCGTTGCTGCTGCTGGTGGACTGTCGTATTAAACGTTTTCCACTATGCTCACCAGCTGGTCGCACTGGTATTTTCTTCTTATCAGCTGCCAATTTTAGTAGTTTATAGGTTTCCAATTCATATTGCACACGATAACGTTTTTGTTCTAAGTAGATTTGTTGTACACTGTGTAGATAGCGTTCTAGCAAATCGATTACTGCTTCAATATGTTGTTGCTGTTGTGCTTTTCTTTTTGCACGTTTCCAATCGGTGCGCATTTGTGCTAAATGCTGTGTATAGTATGCTACAAATTTTTCTGATTCTCGGTCAATTAGATCACGCTGTTCATCGCTCATATGGGTCGCGCTCTTAAGGTGTTGACCTACACGCATATACGCTGAACGATTCTCCACCAGCACATTACGCAATGTTGTAATTTTATGACACACATCCTTTGCCTGTTTTGTGAAATCATCGCGACGACCAGCTCCAGCTGCAGCGCCACTCTTGGGTACACTCCGTTGTTTATCCACACCTTGTGCTGGCAGTTCACCTTTGCGCTGTAATTTCACTGTCATTACACCGGCTTTGAATTTTTGCGTTATATCCATGTTGAGAGGTGGGTTGGTGCAGCCGAAATTCCTTGCTACATTAAAGTAATAGTAGAGTCCACAACAAAAAAGTGATATATTTATGACTGCCTTATATATTTACGAATGTTTTGTGTAAATTATAAATTTTTAGAAACCACGTCCACTGACACATCAGTGCTTTGCTACGTTTGACAGCTGCGGTCAGCTGTTCGATTAGTGTTGATAAACGGTGGTTGTAAATATGCGATACTCGTTCGAGACTCGTAAAAATTCAGCGGAAATTAGTAGAAGTCAAAAGAGTTTTGCAAATAAAGTGAGCAGTTTATACATTTGCTAACAATTTTTTTTGAGTATAAAGTGTTTTTATAATTTACCGATGTACGGATTTGTTAAATTGTGTGTATTTAGTTGGAAAATTGTATTATTTAAAGTTCACCTCCGGCCATGAAACTTAACACCATAATTTCAGCCGGAAATCACATATTTATGCACGCATAGTACATACATACATCCTCTTCCAAAAGCAACAAATTCGACTTTTGTGGAAAACCGTCATTTACAGTCATTTGCAACAATTTGAAAAAATAAGGAACTCAGCTTCGAAGAAATTTGAGGTTAGTGCTGCACAAGCTTACTATATCCAATTTAATTTCGAATATATACTTTTTCCACTGCCGGTATTTTAATACAGTGTTTATAATAATCTATAGAAGTCGTATTAATACCACTGAGATTTTCACACCAAAATATTTATAACGAAGAAGATATTTATAACATCAATTGAACAGCGCCATCAAATGCGGTCTTCTCCTTGCATTGTAAGAGCGTTTGTCAGGTACTTCTAATTATGTGGATAGGGGAGTTAAATGGCAGCAAGTTTACGCTGCAAAGTTAAATAGTATATTTATAACTCAAGCACTATTAAACTTTTCGTGAAAAGTAAACGAACTTCTAATTAAAGCAATTGTTTGTAGATATATACTGTCTTTACTAAAAATTTTTTGAAAAAATGTAATACCAAATGCAAAAATTTTGAAGTAAAAAATTCGCAACCCTGCTGTCAATAAAAACTCGGAAAATTAATGACTAGTTTAAAAATTGTTTATTGCATCTTAAAAATGTTGAAAAGAAATTTTAATTACTAAATATATTTTGTATTATACATTTGTTTTAGGTACATTATACTACTCGTTTAATCATTTTAGTGATATAATTGTAAATCACATATTATGTAGATATGATTATGGCCAATACTCGCTCATCTTGTTATTCTATCTAGACATATTAAAATATTACCAAGTAAAACTCATTGAATTATGTGTGCTGTTTGTTTCAGGCAGGTTTCAGACCTTGTGCTATGTGTGTCGTTATAAACGTTACCAATAATGATTTAAGGCCACGTACAATTATTGTGAATGTAACACAATTGAGCTAACTTCTTCACCAATTTTTGGCGTAGAGTCAAATGTTATCTTATTAATGAATATTTTTGCCGTCCTAAGTCATGTCCGAACAGTTCTTCAGATATAATTTAATTGCTCTTTAACAGTTCATTTTTGCGTATGACATTGACTGCTACTAACAGCTGATTCATGGACATATTCACGCATTTATTCGCTTTCGTTGCATTTATTTACATTTTTGATGTTTATTATTATTTTATATTTTTTACATTTTCTTTAAAGCATTTTTTATATATGTATATCGTGTTTTTGTTATTGTTTCTGTTTTCCAACTGTACAGCCAGTTTGACTAAGTTCGGCACACAATTACTTTTACATTGATAAATATTTTATTTTTATTAATAAATACATACATACATATGCTTGTATATTGGTGCATACAATGTTTTGCGCTTAAATCACTAAATGTAAAAATAGTTTATTTACTTTTTTACAACATTACAATATTTAATAAAAATGATACAATAAAAAAACAAAGCGAAAGAACTCATAGTTCTCTCTACCCGCCCAACTAACAAGATAAATCTGTCAAACTCGTCTGTATGCCAACAACTATCAGCCAAAGAACATAAAATTATTATTTTTAAATTTAAAATTGTTTTTAAATTTGAAATTGTTTTTAAATTTAAAACTGTTTTTAACTTTAAAATTGTTTTATGTTCTCCACTTCAACACTGATTACCAAATTCCTGCTTTTGCTGCACCAAAAGTTAGTCGACTTTTAGGCGTACAAAAAAGAAGTATCAGGCATAAATATATTATTAGAGTTTTACTGATTTACAAGCATTTTTGTTTTACTAATTGTGTTGTTGCTATTGGATTTACAATTTCTACGCCATCTATCACTTGTTCTCCAACGTCATTGCGACATCGCCTATAGCAATGTGCATTGTTTCGGTTTAGCACTCGGTTTCTTCTCCACGGCTCTCACTGCCTCCTCGAAGACTTGATTCAGATTGACCTTCTTTTTGGCCGAACATTCCACCAACGTATGCGCATGAATTTCCTTGCGCAAGCGACGTCCCTCGCTTGTCGTCACGAATTTCTCCGAATTGGGTACTCGCAAATCCAACTTGGTGCCGATCAGCACAACGGGCACATTATTGGAGAAATGCCGTATCTCCGGCCACCACTTGCTCTTGATATTCTCAAAAGATGTTCGACTGCTTATCGAATAGCAAAGCAGGAAGCAACTCGTCTACGCGGAAAAAGAAAAAACAACAAATATAACATAATGAATGAATGAATTTATCTTCTTTGAATTTTTTTTTATTCGTATTAAATAGTTTTTGTTGTTTGTATGCTTACATTCGGATAACTGAGCGGACGTAGGCGTTCGTAGTCCTCTTGCCCGGCTGTATCCCAGAGTGTCAGGCTGTATTCATTGCCATCGACCGTGATGTTGCAGGCATGGTTATCGAACACTGTGGGTATGTATTCTTCGGGGAATTCGTTTTGTGTGTATGTGATGAGTAGGCAGGTCTTGCCCACCATACCGTCGCCGACTATTGTGATTTTAAGGGGACGTAAACTTCTCGCCATTATGTTGTTGTTGTTGTTGCTGTGGATGCTGCAGTTGGTACTTCGTTTTCACTTGTCGGATTTGTTGTTGTTTTCTAGTGTTGTCGGAAGATAATGTATTGCACCGGCTGGCGCTGTAAAATAAGGAAAAGTGAAAATATAAAAAAGTGTGTGCATTTCGCTTGTGGGGAAGATATGCATGTAAGTTTGGATGATTGTAGTTGTGCGCGTTTGATTGCATCTGTTTGCATATGCAAGTTGGTTAGCGTACGAATAAGTGGTATATTTTAGTGAATGAATTACCCAGCAAGCATTTTGGTTGTCACTCATTCGTTATAAACATGCCATAAATTAAGTTTTCCGAGGAACTTGATTCGGAACGTATAATATACTGCATCAACTAAAGTAAAATTTAAGATTTTTTTCGAGTTCATGGGATCTAAAATTTTCCACATGCTTTTCACGCAATAGCTGCTTGCTCATTTGTTAGAACTACCGATATCGGACCACTATAGCATATAACTGCCATACAAACTGAACGATCAAAATCAAGTCCTTATATGGAAAACTTTTTTATTTGACGAGATATCGTCATGAAATTCGGCATGTATTATTGTCTAAGTCAAGGTTACAATCCACGAATAAATTGTTCAGATTGGTTCACTGTAGCATATAGCTGCCATACAAACTGAACGATCAAAATTAAGTCCTTATATGGAAAACTTTTTTATTTGACGAGATATCATCATGAAATTCGACATAGATTATTATCTAAGACAACGTTACAATCCACGAATAAATTGTTCAGATTGGTTCACTGTAACATATAGCTGTCATACAAACTAACTAATCAAAATTAAATTTTTATATGGAATATTTTCTATTTGCAGAGAATTATAGTTTCGAATTTAACCGAACTCTACGATATTTTTTTGTATTAATTTAAAATTAATGAATTGTTGTTTGTTTTTCGATACTTTTAATTTCTGAACTTTATCAAAGTAACCAAATCTTTTACGGTATGGTTCAATACTTTCCCCAACAGTATTTACCGCCAAATTTACTTGTTCGTTTGCTTTATAGTATTGCTTTTGTAAGTGCATTCCTTATGTTCTTTATATGTTTTATCGACACAGCGCTACTGCCACTTTTTCCAAGTGTTCAGACCCACACACACACCATATGACACCCCAATGCCGTTGCCTCTACAGCTGCGCCGGCTCAAGTGAGTGTGTGTGCGCCATGCCGTCAACTTCAATTGGAGCTACAACAACAAGACTAAAAAACACCGGCAGTGCGCTGCCATCGACACCGGAAATGTTCAGCTAAATTGTAAACAAAATTATCGTAATTTGGATGTGAGGACAGCGCAGCAAGAAATGGTAAAGGAAGAGAACATTTTTGCGAAATCAAACATTACATTATTCGTATACTTGCTCGTATACGCATTTAAGTATAAGTTCTACAACGTTTAAATGTAGTACTTGTCACCGTTGACTGACCGCTTTTCGAACACTTTATTACAAATAGTTAGGATTTCCAAAACGAGCGGGTTATTCTCATGTAAATTGGAGAAAACGATATTTTTGCGCCATATTTATGACATTTAGTTGAGTGAGTTACGCCTTCAACGCGTGAAACATGCTCATCATTCTCAAAGTTTGCGCAGAAATTGAGGTTAAGTGTGTACATATGCATGTATGTATGTATATAAAGCATGTGCGGGCTTCTAAAGCTAAAAGAAAAAGTTAGAGTAATGCGTGTATTCTATACTTAACATACAATACTACATATATTTCATAACAGCAACAAAGCGATAAAGCCATATCAACCTATTTTTATAACCAATACTTCGTAAAAGTCTATCCATAAGTTATGAATTCATTTGTAAGCAGCCTTGCAAATTTTCATACAAAAACATTTCATTTATTTAACAATAAATACCACACTTTAAAGAAAATGAGTCAAAAACGCAGTTTATATATACATTCGGCATACATATGCACCTATACACATACATACATACAAACATATGTATGTATACACAAACAACTCATAAATGTTTAGCGAGTATATTGGTAGTAACATGATATCACTATACATCGCCACTTATCTTATCGCCATTTAACAACAACAACAACGATTAATAAACCATAATAAAAAATATGTACATACATATATTGTTAGAAAAAAAATTAAATGCACGAGTGCAAACGACGACTGAAGTAGCAAAAATACTTCAACAGTCATTTATTTGCCCAAGAGCGAGAGGTTTTCTCTTCTTAAAATGGCTTTAGTTGCTAACGCAGCTGATCGAAAAAGTGCTCAGCTTGTTTGTTTGTATGAACAATTTTTCAACTTGCGATTACCTAATCATTAGATGAAATGCTATTCCAACAAATTCTAAAATTTTGCCGAAAGACCACAAGAATTGTTCTCCTGATTAAAAGCTATACCAAGAAGTGTGGTCGATCGCGCAAGAATTTTGCTTATTAAAAAAATTATATGTAAAAAAATTGTATAGATAAGGTTAGATGACTGATTCCACAATATGGCGGAAGATCACACTTAAACTTACTTAAACGGTTATGTACAGTACTCTGTGTGTGTCTTTAGTTGGATATCAGCTACCGGCTAACGCCTTGAACCTTGAAGTTTTATAATAAACTTAGAAACCTTATTTCTTTATCCGCTAATTCAGTGACTTATAGTATGAGTGCGCTCTACCCAATCCACAAAAAGGAAGATCCCACAATCTGCGCCAACTACTGTGGGCTAAGTCTTCTTAACATCGCATATAAAGGTTCTATCGATCGTATTGTGTGAAAGATTAAAGCCTACCGTCAGCAAACTGATTGGACCTTATCAGTGTGGCTTTAGACTTGGCAAATCAACAACTTAGCAGATATTCAAATCTTGAAAAAAAAAACCTATGAAAAGAGAATCGACACTCACCATCTCTATAACAACCGCGCCGTTAGTTCTGCTTTCTCCAGTTCGGACAAAGAAGCAAAGAAATTGGGTCTGTTAGTGAACGAGTGCAAGACGAAATATTTCCTTCCATCAAACAAACAGTCGCCGCACTCGCGACTTGGCTTCCCCGTCACTGTTGACGTCATAACTTCGAATTCGTAGATAATTTCGTCTACCTTGGAACCAGTATTAACACCAACAACAACTTTAGTGTCGAAATCCAAGGCAGAATAACTCCTGTTAACAGGTGCTACTTCGGACTGACAAATAAAGTTCTCCCTCGACGAACACAACCAAACTCTATCAGTCACTCATTATTCCCATCCTGCTACTTATATAACGCAGAGACCTGGACGATGACAACATCTGATGAGTCGATATTACGAATTTCGAGAGGAAGGTTCTGTAGAAGATTTATGGTACTTTACGCATTGGCCACGGCGATTATAGCATTCGATGGAACGTTGAGCTGTATGAGATATACCACGACGTTGACATAGTTCAACGAATTAAAAGACAGTAGCTCCGGTAGCTGGGTCATGTTATCCGAATAGACGAAAACACTCCAGCTCTGAAAGTATTCGACGCAGTACCCGCCGGGGGAAGCAGAGGAAGAGGAAAACCTCCACTCCGTTGGAAGGACCAAGTGGAGAAGGACTTGGCTTCGCTTGGAATATCCAATTGGCACCACGTAGCGAAAAGAAGAAACGACTGGCGCGCGGTTGTTAACTCGGCTATAATCGCGTAAGCTGTGTCTACGCCAATTAAGAAGAAGAAGCTCCGCTGGCTAAGTCATGTTGTCCGAATAGACGAAAATACTCCAGGTCTGAAAGTATTGCACGCTATACCCGCCGGGGGAAGCAGAGGAAGACCTCCACTCCGTTGGAACGACCAGTTGGAGAGGGACCTCGACTTTTGGAAGTGATCATAACTACCAAATAGAACATATAAAAACAATTTATTTAGATCTTTCTTGATGTAACTAAAATTAATTTAAAGTTCACCCGACAAAATACAACCCAACAATTTGTGCGAACCTCTGCGCACAACTTCCGTCTCCAAACTGCTTCACCCGTGTATAGTAAGCTACATATTTTATTATTTTATTCAGAAACAAATCTGTTCACACATTCATACAAATTTCTGTGCCAGTCTACAGATATACTTGTAGTATATGCTAAAATTTTCTTGTCCGCATATTTCAAAAATTCAATCACTTTGCGCTCAAAACGCTCTAAATATTATCTGCAGCAATTAATCTATACTCACAAAAGTCCACATCTGCATATACTCGAATACACTTGTCTGCAGCTAGCGCCACAATGGTCCACACTTAACCCGCAGCACCCTAGAACCCAAACAATTAAGGTTAATTGAAGTCACTTCATCTTGAAAATCGTTCAAATAGTTTCATTTCGTATCAATTATTTGAGTATCGTGGAAAGGTGGCGGAAAGGAAGGAATGAGGGGATATTTAAAATTTTAAAAAAGGTCCATTAATAATTATGAATAGAACATACATAAATAATTATGTTTATGTATTTTATTGGTTTGCTGAAGTACTTTCTTCCGTAGATGATAAAATTATGCCCTCAATTGTTAGTTTAATTAGAAAAAAAAATATTTGGAAATGAACCTGTTATTCTAATTGATCACATTTAAAAAAAATTTAGTTTTTAGTATATGCTTCGAGAAAATATGTTACGCCATTTTGATTGCAAGAATCGCCATAAACTAATATGGACTTATATCAGTTTGATATCCAATCAAGCTAAGAGTTCGAAGATAAGCAACAAGGATAAATAGGCTGTTTTATATCCAATCAAGCTAAGAGTTCGAAGATAAGCAAAAAGGATAAATAGGCTATTCTATTCAACAAAATCTAGACAGTTCACTCATTTTCTTGTAGTTGAATCGTTGAAACTGGTTCCACTCGCACGCGAAATTAAGAAATTAACAGCTCAATTGAAAAGTTTCGGCCTACCATAGTAAAACATTTTTTTGGCAAAATTATTAATATTTTTTTATTCAACACAGTTCCATTCAAGGCTGATACCATGATTGTAGACCCTCTAACTTTTCGACACCTTTTTTGTAGTACTTTGCCCTTTGTTTCAAAATAGGCCGCGGCGATTACCTCTTCATTCCAAGAAAATTTCTTCGCAGCAAGCATTCTTTGCAGATCTGAGAACAGGAAATAGTAGCTGGGGGCCAGATCTTGAGAAAATGGTGAATGCGGAAGTAATTCGAAGACTAATTTTTAGACTTTTGCCATCCTTTGCACTGAGTTCGGACACGATACATTGTCTTGGTGAAAAAGCATTTTCTTTTTCTTCAAATGTGGACGTTTTTTCGCAATGCTTTAAACCGTCCAATAACGCTAATTATAGTCGTTGTTGATGGTGCTTCCTTTTTCAAGATAGCCAGCAAAAATTACCTCATGCACATGCCAAAATATATACATATGCCATAACCTTCCTAGCCAACTGTTGCGTTATTCCACGCTTTGGAGCGCGTTCGTCGAGTGCAATCTATTCGATTGCACTTCGGAGCGCTATAATAGAACCACATTTCATTCATTGTAACATATCGACGCAAAAACTCGTGTTTAATTTGCTTGAACATCTCCAAACACTGCTCCGAATCCTTAATTCGTCGATGTTTTTGAAAAAAATGAGCTCGTGCGACACCCACTTTGTAAAGAGCTTTCTCAGAGCTTTTCGTGAATGATATGATGTACACGTTCAGTTGATATCTTTAGAGTGTCTGCTATCTCGCTTCACTTTACGGTCATCCAAAATATTTTGGCATCTTTTTGATGTTTTTGTCGTTAACAACATCTTTTGGACGTCGACTGCGTTCACTGTCTTCGGTGCTCATTTCAACACGTCTAAACTTAGCATTGCAATTCTTCACCCAAAATGATATATGTAATTCACAAACTAATGATCCGACAGCTGTCCAACTTATACACTCGCTTTTTGAAGATTTGGTCTAACTAAGAATCATATGGATTTAATTCTAGTAGCGCCATCTATATATCAGACCAATGCTTTTCAATTGACCTGTCAATTACACGTACCCATAAATCTCGAAGAAACTTTCCCTCGAACATTTACGATCGCCAAATACCGTACTACGCCTGAATAACTGGGTTAGACTGCAGCTTCCAACGAATTTTATTTAACTTTTTTGGAAAGTGAATTAGTTTTCTTTGCCGAACTTTTGCTTCATTTTTGAAAGTATAAAGCGTTCATGGAAATTTTAGATCTATAAGTAGCCTTTTTATGTCTTTTGCAGAAAATAAAGAGTTTAAACTTTTTTCTCGAATTTTAAATAGTAACCATTTTCATAACATTCAGAACTGAGCCTACATCAACAACTCATCAGGCAATGGCGCTTTTTGTGCCCACAATCTCATCGTCATTTACAGTTTTAACCTTTCGTATCAGGGAATACGAAAACTGTTCTGTAGCAAGCCGCATCCCGCCTCATCATACCACTCCCCTTAGCTTAAATGATGCCTCAAGTAACTTTGTGACTCATATCATTCCCAGTTCGTTGTTGATGACGCAGATTTTGGTATTGAAAAGGTAAGCAATGTATGTACGTATGTATATATATATGAACTCGTGAAACCCGTTATTAAACGTGAAATTGTTAGTTAACAATTAAAGACGAAATCACAATAAAATGTAAACGATAAATTACGGCAAAAAACCACTTGCGGTCAAAGACACAAAGACGCACTTTTCATTAGAACCAATTACACGATTTATTCATATGGTTATAGGTATGTATAAGTACTGTATGCGATATATATCTATGTTTTTATTGTGTCTCATAATTTATCATACTCATTTTATGTGGAAAGTCCGTGATTTATCGCATTTTATTTTATTTTATTCACAACTCCTTGCTTTATCAAACAAGAATTGATGATACAATTTCCCTGGCTTAAGCGAGCGACAAGAATACTTGTGTAAGCTTCTCTCCATCCCACTCTCTCTCTTTTTCTCTCTGTATCTTTCTTTCTCCTCTCTCTTTCCATCTTGTTCTCGGCAAGTCACACTCATCGCTGTCAAGCGTCAAAGCTTCGCTGACCACTTGCTGAGCGGTGATCGATGAGTACTACGCGTGTACTCTTCGCCCCTCTTTCCACACACCCAGGTGACTCACTACCTTAAAAGTGCTGGTGGCATTGTGGGCCATTTGTTAAGCCACACGCGTCACACGTTGGCTGGTGGCAGCCGCAATGTAGCAAACGATGAGTAAATAAATTTGGAAACCGTTTTGGTTGGCGTGAATTTAATTTATTCATGCTTCTAAGAATTTTTATGATTTTTAGCGGAGTGCAGTGGCCGATCGAGCCGCTTTTCTTTTCGTAGTCTTTCTTTTTTTGGCTTTGTTTTAAAACTTGTCACAGCTGTTTTTGTTAGCCGTTCAAATCTGGTCGACTTGCTCACGTTGTGTCTGTTAAACTGATCAACCGGTTGCTTATTATATGTTTGTATGTACATATATTTGTGTATACGTTACTACCACTTATATATACAAAAATAAATGACTAGTAGCTTGGTATGTGGGTCACTCGTGTCGCTGTGTTGTTTGCAACAGCTTTCAATGTTGCAACAGGTTCTTTTCTAGATTATGGGTTTTATAGATTATGGTTTTTATGGGTTTAATTAAAATTATTTACATTTTTCTGTTAAAAGAAACCTCACAAAACTGATGAACAAACGATTCTGACGGAAATGATCAACAGTGTTCACGAAAAAATAAAGAGCCTCGTTTACTGCTTCGTCCCAGGCCGCATTTCTTGTAACACAGTACACGATCTTACCACGTCCTTTGGTAATTTATGATCTGAAAGGCTCCTAATACATATGTAGATGCTTCTCTGTTACAAGAGACGCCTGCGTAGGAAAAGCCATCCAACCATGAAAAGAACTATAAATTTTTATTCTATCGATACCTATAGGATTAGGTGATCATAATACACTTATGTGTACATGGGCACACTTAACCACAGAGGCAAGCCGTCCAGAACGTCTTTCCTTGTATTTTCTCAGTTGATTCCTTCGAAGTGGAACTCTCGTGAGTACTATGAAAATTATTACATTTTCGCTCAAAGATTGTCAAAAATAAACTTTCATCACAATCAAATTTTAACTCTTACTTTAAATAATGTCAGATTCACACAAGTCTGATTTAATTGCCTTAAATGTGTACATACATACAAATTATAGAACTGTGCTATTACCAACGGACGAAAAAGTTACGATGCGATTTCGACAATTAGTCGTAAGATGACCTATCCTTACTACACTATTGTGCAAAGTTTTAGAGGTACTTTTTTCAACAGTCGTGAGTTGTCAAGCTGTCATGTGATTTTTGCTCATTACTGATTGGCATTTCTTCATGGAAAGACTTACGCCTGAACAACGTTGACAAATTGTTCAAATTTATTACGAATGTAGTAAAGAATGTGTTTTGCGCGCTTCACTCAAATTTTGGTCAATATAATCGTCCTACTGAGCATACTAATCGCAACACCATCTCTCATATTGAGACCCAGCATTCATTATAAGATAAAATTCGATCGAATCTTAAATTGAAAGCGTACAAAACACAGCTTGTGCAAGAAGTGAAACCGCTCGACCTTCCCAAACGACATCGCTTCGCTCTATGGTCTCTTGAAAAGTTCCAAGAAGCTCCGAACAAAATTTTATTCAGCGATGAGGCCCATTTTTGGTTCAATGGGTATGTAAAGAAGCAAATTGCCACATTTGGGACGAAAAGCAACCTGAAGAGATTTAAGAGCAGCCATTTCATCCAGGTTTAAACGACCATTTGGGGCGGTTTGTGAGCCGGTGAAGTCATCGGTCCATATTTTTTTCAAAAATGATAGCGGTGAGAATGTGACCGTCAATGGCGAACGTTATCGGTCTATGACAACCGGCTATTTGTTGCCCGAAATTGAAGTTCGTGCTCTCGACGACATTTGGTTTTAACAAGACGGCGCCACTTCCTACGTCAGCAGATTATTTCACATTTAGAGGGGTCGATTGGCCACCAAGATCTTGTGATATTTTACCGTTAGACTTTTTCCTGTGGGGATGTGTAAAGACTAAAGTCTATGCAGACAGTCCCGCTTCGATTCATTCTGTATAAAATGCTTCCAGTAAATAATCTAAAATCATAATTAAAGCCATTAGTTCTAATTATGGCAAATAAATGCCAATTAAATGGCTAAATGACGCTCAAATTAATGTAATGTATAATTAGTATCAAAGAAGCTGATACCGTAATTCTAATAAATTTCGATGCAGTTGGGCACGGACCTGCAAAAGTAAAGTTTCAGCACGCGCTAACACATCAAACTCAACTCGACTCGGCATGATTAAGTCTTGGCAAAAAACGTTTTTAATAATAATATTTGCATTACTGCGTTCGAAATCGGTGGAGACAGCAGTATCTACGGAGTTTACACAACATATTCAATTCTATAATGATTTCCTTGTGCAAATATATGCTGAAGAAAAATTCGAAAGCTGTATGATTTACGGTGAGGTACGAAAGAGTGATACACTTAAGTTGTTGCTGCGTGTTGTCGTCGAAAATTTCAAGAAACCGATTATTATTCAAAACGCAAATACGTCTTATGAAATTGGAAATTTATTCAGCAGTGAAATACTCATCATCGCACGGTTAGAGCATCTTGAAGTGGAACTGAAGATGCTAGCCAAGGCGCTCAATCATATACGACAAAAACGTATCATAATCATCGCAGCTGAGCCTGACCTTAAATCGAAACGCGATCAGTACCTAGCGCAGCTTTTCCAATTGTGTGAAGCAGAAAAAATGCTTAACGTGGTTGTAATCCCTGTTGATTTTCCACAAACCAAACTTTTTTACAGCTATACAATTTTTCCGCAATTTCATTTGGAAGAGAAAACGCTCGGTTCCGGTGGTGTAGAGATTTTTCCGCGTCGCTTGAAAAACCTACATGGATATGGTATACGCTCAATGCCCGATCAGGTCCTACCGTACTCATTTGCTTACGAGCTGGATGGACATGTACAAGTCGGTGGTTATTTAGTGAAAGTTTTGCAAACATTCGCAACAAGCATAAATGCAACACTATTCTATCCGTTACCAATAATATTAAAAAATTCCGATCCAGCGGGCGTGGTCAAAATGTCACAAGACAATGTGATCGATATACCCATTTCTAGCGAGTTTTTGTTGGGAATGCGAAATTTAAGTGTGGGGTCGAGCCCTTTTGATGTCAGCAATGTTTGTCTCATCACACCAATTAAGTGGTGCCGCACAATACAGAGTTTTTACGAAGTATACACGAATAAAACATTTTTTAAAATTATTATACTCTCCACTATTATTACGTTGACTTTGTGCTATTGCTGTCGGCGGTTGCAATATAAGCTAGATGGCAGACCTTACCATGCGACCGTATTGTCGGCGTTCACTGAACCAAATTATTTTGCAAGTCGCTTTGAGTTTGACAAACCTGCTGGATTAACACGTTTGATTACTTTGCGAATTTTAGTTTGTTCCTCCATGTTATGGACTTTATGTCTCTACACCCATTTTTCCGCAAATCTAAATACATTTTTGATTAAGCCATGTAAGGTGCAGAATCCAAAGAATTGGGATGACTTCAATAGACATGATTTCAAAATATTGATTAGTACGGACCTTTACAAATATGTGTTACTTTTTTGTGGCGACTTTTGCGAAAATACTGAGCAATCCTGGGTGTTTGTGGATACATTGGATGAATTTCACCATGCGTTATATAATTTGAATAGCAGCTATGCGTATCCTGTCGATAAATTTTTCTGGCATTTTATCGAACTGAAAATGCGTTTGTTAAAGCAACCGGTTTTTCGTTTATCTGATATGTGTTTGAGAAAAAATCTCTTGCGTGTTATACAGTTGCCCGTAAACTCAGTTTTCAAAGAACATTTAAACCTATTCATGATCAGATGTGCTGATCATGGCCTATATAAGGCTTGGATTGATTCAACACAATTCGAAATGGAAAAGTTAAAGATCTATAACACAATTAAAACGACTGAACAGTTGGAACGACCGCTCGACTTGGCCTACTTTTCAGTGGTGTGGAAAATGCTTGGAAATGCCTGGACCTTGAGTACTTTGATATTTGCATGTGAAGTGATAATTGGATGTTGGCAGAGAAGAGTTCAAAGAAATAATGTTTCCAAATAATTAAATAATATCAAATAAATGGTTATATGTATATGTTCCGTAAAAATGATTTTTTTTTCTAAAACAGTTTACAGCTTTATATCGTTTAGAAAATTCTTAAAAAAAAAATGAAAGCTGTTGGCTCCGTAATATTGCCACATAAACTTGCCACAGATAGTTGTTCGATATCTTTTTTTTTTTTGATTTCGTGACCGATTTCATACATTTTCGGCCAGAAACTGTAGTACATAATCCAACCATCCAACGTATAATACGTTCAGTTAATTTTGCCAAGATATTTTACACGTTGCCCGATACATGCGGTATCAAGCTAGCCAGAAGTTTGACGTTATTATATAAGATATATGAAGACTAAAGGTAGTATACCCGATTTTATCAATTTTTTACGTCATCAAAATTCGATGGCGATGAAGCAGACGTTCCATTGCTCGACCATGAAGAAATTCGAATAGTAATTACCCGTCTGAAGAACAAGGCGGCGTGGGCCGCTGGTTTGCCGGCCGAGCTATTCAAACACAGTGGCGAAGAACTGATAAAGAAAAGGGAGACCCCACAATCGGCGCCAACTACCTCCTCAACATCGCATATGAGGTTTTATCTATCGTATTTTGTGAAAGATTGAAACCTATCGTCAACAAACTGATTTTAACTTATCAGTAGCAAGTACGTCACAAAAGAGTATCCACCCAAGAAAAATAAAAAAAACTCTAAACGTTAACAGATTCCACAGTAAAACACCACGGAAGAAACCTTTTATTTCTGAAGAAACCGGAAACTTCGAGTAAAGTTCGCCAAAAAACACAAAGAAAATGAAATGGATTTTTGGAAAAAAGTTTTATTTATAGATGATTCTAATTTCACTCTTTTTGGTAGTGATGAAAGGGCTAAAATTTGGACGAAAACTAACGCTACACTTGAACCGAAGGTCTCAGTTGTGAAGTTCGGTGGCAGCAGCGTAATGTTTTAGGGAGCTGTTGCGGCCTCTGGAGTTGGAAAGTTGGATTTTATTGAAGATGAAATGGACGGTTATAAGTATAAGTTTCTGTCGGAACATAATTTGAAGCCTTTGGTGAATAATTTAGGGCTCGGTTCCGGTTGAATATTTCAACAAGATAACGATCCGATGCATGCGGTGCAAATTGTTAAGGACTGGTTGCTTTATTATACTACAAGGCAATTAAATACACCACCTCAAAGTCCAAATTTTAATATTATTGATATATGTCTGGGAGATTTTAGAGCGTAAAATTAGAAAGCACCAAATTTCTAGCTCTGCTATACTCTAAGCATCTTTAAGCAGTTATAGATACCAATGGGGGCCCAACTAAATACTAAGATGCCTTAATAATTAGCATTTTGTAAAGTTTTCGCACTGAACTAAGATATTTTTTTACTGCATGTAGACTTTTGTCAACACAATTTTTCAGTTTTTATTCCATAAATTTGTAGTTTTATATTAATTAATTGATTTTTTAAGGTTGTTGTTATTAGAAAGAAGATTAGAATAAAGTTGTATCAACACATTTTTTTAAAAAGTTCTTGTACTCTCACATCAAAGAAAGCAGGGGTGTACGTAGACTTTTGTCCGCCACTGTATCTCGATTAGTTTTAGGTGTTACTCACAATCATTAGATAAACAAATATATTATTCTCTGTGCAACATGTTGCGAGAGTATAAACATATTTCAGGCAAAAAAAAGTGACAGAACACAAACCGAAAACAGAAATCGGTCTTACTCATCAATGGCAAACAGAAATATTAAAACTAATGGCATGCAGTGAACGATATTACAATAATACCTATACCTTTATGCAGCAGTATGACAAATGTTAAATGTATGAATATAATATATGTTCAAATACATAAGTACATATGTGTGTATATATGGCCTAGAAAAATATTACTTTCCAAGAGAAAGAACGTTAACACGATGTACATGAGTATATACCTACGAGTACATATGTATATTTATGTATAAGTATATAAAGTGGTAGTAATAATATTTAATCTTTTTACAGTATTAATAATAAGTGAGTGTACAATTAACTCATTGACCATTCGAAATTATTGTGAAAACTGCAATAAAGTAATGATGACTAAAAAAATAAAGGAAATATGAACTTAGCAAATGAATTGAATCACTTGTGGTAAAATTGTTTTAAATGCGACAGATGAGTTGTTTTCTTCCTAAGAATCCGCTTATTTGTGTCAACCGTTGATATCGGAATTCTATATCATTCAGCTGCCATAAAAATTGAACAATCGGAATCAAGTGCTTATATCGAAATATTTTTACTTTGACGAGATATCTTTACGAAATTTGGTATTGATCACTAAGTAAGGCAACTGTGCAATCGTTCGGATAAATTTTTGAGCTAGGAGCACTATAGCATACAAGGTCTATCGCAAAAGAAACATAACTGTTAAAAAAAAAACACAAAAAATTAAAATTTTTCAAACGTTATATTTTTTTATTTAAAGTAGTTTCCTTGTGCTTCGATACAGCGTTTAGCCCGGTCAATTAGCATTTCAAATGAGTGTTTAAGGTAATTCTTCAGAATGCTCTTGTGAATATCGGATCCTTTTGGATAGCTGAAATGTCCTGAAACCAGTGTCTTCATGGGCAAATGAAGTTTTTCAATGAGGTAAAAACCACAGGGTGCCAGATCAGTTGAGTAGGGTGAGTGATTAATGGTTAATATGGAGTTTTTTGTCAAAAAATCAGTGACAAGCGTCGACCGATGACACGGCGCATTATCGTGCAACAGGCGCCAGGACCCTGCCTCACTTTATTGTGGTCGAGCACGACGAATGCGTGACAAAAGACGCTTCATAACACCAAAGTAAAACACAGCATTATTCGTTTGGCCAGGTGGGACGAACTCTCGGTGTACAATAGCCTCGGAATCGTAAAAACAAATCAGCATTGTCTTTATTTTTGACTTCTGAAAACGACTTTTTTCGGTGACTTCTGATCGTCACAGAGGTCCTCACGACCTTCTTGGAAACGCTTAAACCAGTCATGCACATTACTACGGCATAGGCACTGATCACCATAAACTTTTTTCATCATTTGAAATGTTTCAGTAAACGTTTTCCCAAGTTAAAAGCAAAATTTAATATTTGCTCTTTGTTCAAAATCCATTTTACGACCGATGACCAAAAGCTGCTGTCTCTTTTTGATCGATAACATCGATTGTAGTTATCCAATTGTTTTAAAATTTTTACGAAATGTCAACAAGAGATCAAACTTTTTATTTCATATACCCACCAATAGGTGGCGCCACCAGAAATAGTTATATTTAAAAAGTTCTGTTTCTTTTGCGACAGACCTTGTATAGCTGCCACTGAACGATCAAAAGAAATTTTAAGTAAATTCTCCGGCTCAATGATATTTAAAAAATGTATTTCGCTAAGTTAGTAGCACTGTCCTTAATTAATATGCCAAAAATGAGCGCGATCTGTCAAGCGGTTTGTTTACAACAGTTGCGAATGTTGGAAAAGGCTTACGGTGATTTAGTTTTATAAAAAACATAAGCCGACGAGTGGTACAAAGCTTTCAAAGACGATCGTGAGATGAAAATTTAAAAAAATTGAAGAGAGAGATGGCAACAGACCCGCGAGTTCGTTTGAATGATTTTGGTGGATATTTTAGGCATGAAACGCGTATTTGTTTAACTCGTCCCAATAAAGCTGAATTTTTTTCAAAAATAGTACCGTAAACAGTCTCTTTGGACGTACTTGATCGTGCGAATTCCGATCCCACATTCATGAAGAGCATTATAACTTTATGGATTTATGAGTTTCCCATGCAAACAAGTCAACAAGCCTCGAAATGGAGGGAAAAACGAGGCTAAACCAAAAAACCCAGTCAAAGCCGTTCAAAAATCAAGGTGATGCTCATTGTTTTTTTCGATATTCGTGGTTTGGTGCATCGTTAATTTTTACCGGAGTGACAGATTTGGCCGTATTGAGGCGTTTGCGTGAGAACATCCGTCAAAAACGACCAAAATTGTGGAAGAACAATTCATAGATTTTAACCGATAATCACCATCGAGCCACGATTATGACCGAATTTAAAGCAAAAAATGCAATGAATACGATCGAAGAACCACCGTATTCACCAGATTTGGCTCCGTTTGATTTTTTCTTGTTCCCCAAACCGAAATTGCTTCTCCATGGAACCCGTTTTCAGTCAATCGAAGAGATCGAACAAAATTCGCTGAAGGAGCTGAAGGCCATCCCAAGTTAAGTGCTTATGATAAGTGCTTCGAGGACTGGAAAAATCCTTGGCATAAGGTGGAGATTATTTACACTTTCCGGGTACTTTTTTATCACAATATATATACATTTAAAATAGAATTTTTTTCAAACATAACAACGCATTATTCAAACTCATTACGGCAAAGTAAACACAGTATTGATTTAGCACTGAACGTACAAAGAAAAAAATTTAAAAAAGAATTCCCGCCAATTTGATAAGACGAAGGCCAGCAAGTCAGCGCCATCAAGAATAACCGCATCCTTTCATTCTCGTTTTTCATACCTAAGTATGTATGTACATATGTATGTATGCCCAGAACAGCATGCAACAAGTGCGAGCATCATAGATACGTGTATGCTTGGTCCAGACGAAGCGACGCATAAGCACAAAACCAGAAAAGAAGAACCGAAAACGGAGGCAGTCTGCTAGCTGCCTATTAATAATAACAAAAAGGCACTTATTATACATACCCCTACATATGTATGTATGTAACTGGAGTAAACAATGCTGATTACTAGCTGTCGCTGGCGGAACCACTGACGTCTAATGAGCTGTGATTAAAAAGCGATTAAGCCGCGAGCGCCATCAACAAAGTAGTTGGTTGATGGTTTGGCTTTTTGTTTTTTGGCGCATTTTTTCCTACAAGAAGCTGCCACCAATTACTGTGCGTCTACTTTGAGCACCGACATTTCCAATGGGTGGTGTCATAATATATAATATTTTAATAGTAATGAGCATGACAAAGTAGTGCTGAGTATCGAATTTCATTTTATATAAATTTTTTTTGGAATTGAGTAGTAACTGATTGCAAATATCTTTTGTTGTCATGAAAAAAAATTCCGAGGAACATATTTCACACACACATTATGCGCTGTTAAAATGAAATGGTTTATGTTGCAAATAGAAATGTGATAAGCCAGCCAAGAATGTCGTTATATTTATACTGAGAATGGGTTTACCCAAGCAAAAATATGAAATGATATGTGAGTTAAAAATTTACTCACTTGAATGTGTTAAGTTATATGTGTATGTACTTTATTTTCTAAAATACCAGGGTAGTACTAAAAGTTTTGGAAACAGTGATTAATGTCTTGAGTTCTAGCTTTATTGCACCAGCGCTACTTTCGTAGAAAAAACGAAACTTTCGCTCAAAATATTCAATAACAAAAATGTTAATTTTTCATGTTAAGGCTTAACTCAAAAAAATTTCGAATCGTCTTCACTCGGATTTTAATAAAAATTCTTTTAAAATAACTATTGAAAACAACAACTCGTTACAAAAATATAAATAAAATTATTCTTTAACAAAAACAAGAAAAAACGTTAACTTCGGCTGCACCGAAGCGAATATACCCTTCACAGGTGTATTTCTTTTAGTAACTATGTGTTCAGGTTATATGGAAGCTCTATGCTATAGTAATCCGATCTGAACTCGGCTATAATCGCGTAAGCGGTGTCTACGCCAGTAAAGAAGAAGAAGAATCCGATCTGAACAATTTTTTTGAAGTAATCCATGTCAAATTTCGTGAAGACACTAAATCAAATGCTAAAGTTTTCTATACAAGAACTTTTTTCCGATCGTTCAGTTTGTATAGCAGCTATATGTTATAGTGGTCCGATATAGGCAGTTCCGACAAATGAGCAGCTTCTTGAAGAGATAATGACGTCTTCAAAATTTCAAAACGGTATCTTAGAAACTAAGGGACTAGTTCGTATATGTACAGACAGACAGACGGACATGGCTAAATCGACTCAGCTCAACTTTCTGATCATTTATATATATACTTTATAAGGTCTTCGACGCTTTCTTCTGGGTGTTACAAACTTCGTGACAAATTTAATATACTCCGTTCAGGATATAATTATAAAGGGTTTTTCAAAACGATGCTACAAAAAGTATACCGATAGGGACAGCAAACGACGCCATATTTTTCCCGCTCTTTTGACATTTCTCTTCAGGAGAAAGGAAAAGGAAAGGAGTTTGCCATTTCATCATGGAAAAGTATACGATCCAACAACGAGTCAAAACTATTAAAATTTACTACCGAAATTCGGAGTCAGTGGCCTCAACTTTAAGAGCGCTACGTCCAATTTATGGTCGCCATAATCATGCTGTCAGAACAACAATTGAGCGTTTAGTGGTAAAATTTGAATCCACAGGCACAGTACAAAATGCTCTCGTGCCAGAGAGACGAAGAAGTGCCCATAGTGTCGAGAATATTGCTGTCGCCAGCGCATCAATTGAGGAAGACCCAAATCAGTCTCTCACACGTCATTCTCCATCGTTGGGAATCTCTGTGACGTCGTTGTGGCGAATTTTGTGAAAACATCTTGGCTTATGTACATGCTTACAACATCAATGACGCAAGAACTGAAGCCGCTTGACCAACGGAATCGTCGTAAGTTTGTGAATTGGGCTGTACAACAACTTAAAAATTATCCGGATTTTCATCGAAAAATCATCTTCAGCGATGAGGCTCATTTTTGGCAGAATGACTTCGTCAATAAGCAAAATATGCATTATTGGTCAGGCAGCAATCAACATATACTCCATGAGTCACAATTGCATCAAGAAAAAATTACGATTTGGTGCGGTTTATGGGCTAGCGGCGTCATTGGAGCGTAATTCTTCCGTGATGATCAAGACCGGGGTGTTACTGTGAATGGGAATTGCAACCGCTCAATGATAACCGAATAATTTTGATCCGAATTGGTTGATATGGACTTGGACAATATGTGGTTCCAACAGGATGGCATTACAAGCCACACAGCGAATGTCACAATCGATTAATTGAAAAGCGAGTTTGGTGAAAGTATTATCTAACAAAATGATCCAGGAAATTAAGGCAATTAGACTATTTCCTGTGTGACTATATTCCATGTGAGGATCTATGCCAATAAGCCAGCGACGATTACTGAACTTCGTACGAATATCGAACGTGAAATTACAGCAGTAACGGCCGATTTAAGTTTGACAATCGTCGAAAATTGGGTTCAGCGTCTGGACTTCTGCTGGCGAGCCCGTGGTGGCCACGCAAACGAAATCGAGTTTCATACATAATGGCTTCGTAGTATATTAAACTTAATATGCCCTGTCCAACTATTTTTATTCTCTCACTCTCTCATTAGCACAAACCTCAGTCAATTGACTGATATTGGGATCTGTTTAAAGCAACCATTTGGTAGATCGTACATATATATGTTATACATACATATGCATACATACATAGATACACACATAACATTAAATTATTTTCATAATCAACAATAACAGTTGAATGCACTCCACATAAATGTCAACTACTTGTTATGCCAAAGCAACTCTGTCGGTTCGTTTTTATAGAAATGTCAAAGACATCGACGTCAGTTGCCGACAATGCGATTATATTGTAATAAGTGTTGCAATTGTGCTGAATGTGTATAATAAATAATACTTACAAGTCAGCACTGAAAATAATAGTAATGCGATAGTGCATACAACTTTCGATACAGAAAACCGTTATATTGTATGTAGTGCTATGACTTATCTGTTGCACACCAAGCAGACGCAATGCCAGAAGTGTGGGTCATGAAAAGCGGCCTGAGTGCCGGTTCCAGACCACTTGTCATTTGTAAACATTCATTGTCGTCAGAGGAGTAGGCGTTGAAGCGCACTTTCGTGGCAAATCAGAAGGAAGAGAAAGTAAAAACCCACAATAAGTTGTATGTAAGATTATATGTGTAAGTAAATGTATTGCAGATAACGAACAAGAGTCGTGGAATTTCACACATAATCAAAATAAATATGCATAAAAAGGAAAACCAAAAAGAACTGGTGAATACAATGGTGAAAAAAATGTAGTTAAGTGTAATAAATATGTGCAAATTGTGCAAATTTTGAAAAAAAGAGAGCATTCAAAAGAGATATATAGAGCAAAGCCTTCTCTTCCTGAAAAGAGTGGGAAAGAGCGAGGTGCACAAGGGTACAGTGTTACGCATCTAGACGGTCCAAAGTAGATAACCGAGTGGGAGGTGGTGTCTTTTCAGCAAAACTGGCCCCAAAATCAGCTTCCAACTACCAGCAGCTCGACAAACCTGTTATAGTTATGGCTGAGTCTCAGTAAGTCAATCCCTGACCTGCTTAACAAGCAGGTAAACATGACATGAAAGGAATATAGGCCACACCTGTCGACTATTAAAATTCAAATAATACCGATATAAGGACTCTAGTAGGAGGACATGCCATGAGACTAGGAACGCCATACAATGACTATTATAGAAGCCGAGGAGACTATAAAACATCTTCTATGCGAATGCAAGGTTTTATAGAGAAAATTAATCACAACTATCGGTGAAGGGTTTCTAGGCGACGGTTCGGTGGTTGGACAGATAATTTGGTTAAATATAATCAGAAACACCGGGTGATTTACAGAGGAGGCAATAAGGTAAGGGGATTTTAGTACCAGCCTCTACGGCTATTTAAGCTGACGTTGGGCAACACCAAAAGCTCCATCAAGATCGAGGCGGGCTTCTCCGAGCCGTTGGATACCAAGCGAGGTTTCTGACAAAGTGTTACTTTGGACTAAGTAGGCAATTGAAAAGTAAAGTCCTCTCCGGATGAACAAAGACCAATCACTCAACATTCTGCTATGGACAGTGAAATTAATCTGATGAGTCGCCATTGGAAGTGATCGAGAGAAAGGTTCTTTATGGTTATTTGCCCGTTGGCAATGGCGAATATCGCATTCGATGGACACTGGCATAGCTTAGCGAATCAAGAGACAGCGGCTGCGCTGGCTAGGTCATGTCGTCCGGATGGAAGAGTTCACTCCAGCTTTGAAGGTCTTCGATTCAGCACCCGCTGGTGGAAGCAGAGGAAGAGAAAGAACTTTACTCCGTGGGAGAGATCAGATGGAGCAGGACCTGGCTGAACTTGGTATCTCAAAATGGCGCAAAATAGCGAAAAGAAGAAACCACTGGAGTCTACGCCAGTAAAGAAATAGAAGGCATCACAGAGAGCCGCCTAAAGGTCTAGGCGCGTCGTTAGACATCATCCAGATTTCCAAACACACGGGTTCAACGGAAAAATTTTAATTTTTTATTTGCTGGATGGGAGTAATGTTTGCGTGAACCGCTCTTTTATTTGCAACAAGGAAAAGATCATTTTTATTTGCAACAAAGAAAATATCAGACCTCTTGAATCCTTTTTTGGACGGAAAAAATATTTACATTAAATAATTCGCCTTTTTTGGTTTATTGCACACCAAATACGTATGGCTGTACGAAAATGGAACATGGATCCATATTTACGTAGAAAAAAATCAGCTAACAAAGATGTGTACCTGTATATATAGCATGTGGCTATGGATATGTTTTTTGCGTAATACTTAAAAAAAATCTCTTGACCTACACATGAAACTGTGAGTTACGTAACGCCTTGGCACACAGACATCTTTAAAATAAAGGCAGATAGTAATATTCATATAGCTACATATGTACATACACATAAATGATTTTATTTTTGCAAATAAACACCTGATTTTAACAAACCATATACACTCTTATATATATTATTTCCAGTTCATATGACTGTGCTTTTCGTATAAACAAACTCTTCGTTGAAACCGCAAGCTCTCACTAAATTTAATGAAGCAACAATTTATAATTGAAAACGCGCTAATCAATTCTTTATCTATATACTTATTGTATATACATATATATAATATATATGTAGTATGTAGTAGTATCCAGTATGTATGTACATACAGAATTCTTCATGTAGTTGTGGTGAGTGCGTCAGGTGAATTACTTGTAAACAATCGTCAGATATTTGAATCGGAAATTTATAAACTACAAGTGCGAGAAGTGATGAAAAAATATGGAAAATTTTTATTTAGTTATATAACATGCATGTACAGTGAAAATTCAGATTAAAACTGGACAATTTTCATACAAAAGCAAAGTCTATAACCGGACACGGACACTAGTTTGGCGATCGGTTTTGGGCCAAAAGGCTTTTGCAACAGCAAACTCCGAAAACTGGAGTTGACAGAGAGCTCTTGATAAACGTACAAGATTTCAAGAAAATTGTGTCAAATCACAGGTCGCTCTTTTTTAAATTCTTAATAATTTTTGGTGTTTTGGGACAGATTTTTTATAATTGATTTAAATTGATCACAGCAACAGACAATTTGTTTGTCTTGCGATGCACAGTGTGAGATTTAGTCAATCTAGCATCTCAAAATTAATTTTTATATGAAGTTGTAGAGATATGAACTTGAAATTCGGCACGATCGTTAAGGAGATTATAAGCTTCAATATGGTGAAAGACAACTAGTTCCAACTAGTGTCAAAGGGGACTAGTTCCGAACTATCCTCAAAAACACTAGTTGGGGACAATTTTTTTTACACATTTATATTCAAAATTTCTTCTTTTTTTCTCTTCTAACTAAAACTTATCGATGTATTGATATGAGCACCCACATACAACCATTTCTATAAAATTCTTCAAGTTTCGAACTTTAGTTTTGCGATGACGTGTAATTTGAAAGAATCGCGATGGTGCCGTCTGGTTCGCGGTGGCTCAACGAACGAAAGTATTGGGATAATTGTCTTTCCTTTGGTAAAAATTTAAGTCTAAATTGCAACATCTGTCTCTAAGATTGCATTTTAAGCAACCGTTTTTGTCACGCCCTCACATATTAACAACTCCCTCCATTAGCCGGACAAAAACACTGCAACGGCAGGAGTCCACTTATGAGGAATTTCACTGCATATACATATATATATACATATGTACATATATAGGTATGTATATGTACTTATTCAGAAGTTTAGTTTAACAAGTCATTTCAAGTGAAATGCTCTTCAATGTGCGAGTGGTATTTTTGAAATAATTGTTGTAGGTATTTCAATGTTTTTGTTTTTTTTTTTAATGGAAAAGCAGTTGAAATTGTTTATTGAATCACGCTTGAAATATGCGCCTTATCATGGATTTTAGAAACAATGAAAATATGAAAGTGAGTGAGTGAAATTAGAAAGAGTCTACTTACTCAGCAGCACAAATATTTTATTGTCAAAAAAATATCGAATAAAAAGCAGTTTTGAACTGTTAAGTGGGATCTTGCAGTTTCCTAGAAAACATACGATAGTAATGTATATTTTTTACACCAACAAAAAAAAGAGTTTTAAACGAAGGAGAAGTCTTGCAAGTTAAAAAAACAGATATTATGACTTGAGAAGAAAAAGTCTTCCAAAAAAAAAAAAAAAAAACAGATGTTATGACGTGAGAATTTTTGTTTAAATTGATTGATCCTTTTCAGATGTTAAATAAAAATAAGGCTAAAAACATGAATATTTCATATAAAAATAATTAAAGAGTTTATGAAACATTGAAGGATGGTTCTTTTACATATGGCTCAAGCAGCTCACGATTTCCGACCCCAGACCAAGTATTCTCTGTGTAGCCAAAGAACATCCGTTTGAAGGCGCGCTAAAGTGTTAAGGCGAGACATCCCCTCTACAGGGTTGTGCGCTGAGTTTGGGATCCGCCACGTAAAAAGCACCCCCAATGAAAAGGAACAAAAAAGCCTCGGAAGAGAAATCCCACGTCTGATAACGAGCATGACAAAGGAATTGAGGATAAAGATTTAAGAGTATGCACTTGGAATATCCGGGCCCTTAATTATGAAGGTACCGTTGACCAGCTGGTTGATGTCCTCGTTAGAGTGAAGGCTGACATCTCGGCTATAATCGCGTAGGCTTGTAAGATTTTTTTGTAACAGACAAAAAGGAAAAAATAAACACTTGCTTATTTTAGCGTAAAAATAAATTTGAGGTTATGTGAAAAAAAGTAAATACAAATGTTGTAGATCCCTGTATTACATAAAACTTTGCCAGGTAAGCTTATTCTATAGGATTCACGGTTTTCTCCGCAAATTGAGATGAACCGTTTTTAACCCTTAAAAATTCAGTCACTCCTCTTCCTCTTGCCGACCTCATCGTCCGCAAATTATTTTTCGTTTGATTTTTGTTATTTCACCTTTCTTTTCCAATGGGACTTTTTCACTTATTGCCTTTTTCAAACGCTTCAGCACCTGTCTGATAATAACAATCCGCTTTAACTTTATCAAACATCGAACAACACGTTGTTGTTGCTGAGCAATAAAATAATAACTGTTTACACGCATGTCAAATTAACCCGAAATATATTTTTATCAAAAATTTCCAAGATAAAATTCACTGAATACATGTATGAACTCGTGGATCCGGTCACGCGTTTCTGTGGTCTACATGTTATACTATTATTCAATTATTATTATTCGTACTGTTATTCGATACAGCGAAAATTTTATTTACGAATAAAGGCGAGAACGTTTTTGCCGGTATAAGAATCCAAGGGATTGTAGTTGAGATATAATTTTGGATATACTCGTATTCATAAAAATAAATTTCATCGGTTAAATTAACGAATTTAAGGCTGCTTTCACAATGTCTGGTTACCAGCCTTTCTGTTCAGTCGGCTTAATAGATTGCACTTAATAAACATCAACTAATTGTGGACCCGTCCATTGTGCATGAT
Source organism: Bactrocera correcta (assembly GCA_027475135.1). Taxonomy (NCBI): domain Eukaryota; kingdom Metazoa; phylum Arthropoda; class Insecta; order Diptera; family Tephritidae; genus Bactrocera; species Bactrocera correcta. Next base: position 32,965,838 of record CM050325.1, read on the forward strand.
TAATGGAGATGTCCGCTTAATAGAGTGTCCATTTAATAAAGCTTTCACTGTATTTATTTAAGTTGTTTTTACTAACCTATCTTCTAAGTTGGTTGAAACCGGGCACAGTGTGCTTAATTTTACTAAAATCGGTTCAGTAGTTTAGGAGTCCATCGCGGACAAACAACGTGACATGTAACGGGTGGGCCATAGAAAATTTTAAATTTAAAAAGTCAATAAAAGAAAACGGCTTGATATTTTTCAAAGGTCTAACATTTATTTAAAAGGTTGTTTTATGAAATTTATTTGTGGAAAACAATTTCGGACAAATGACCACCACGGCTGAGTTTACAGTAGCTTATCCGATCCATCCAATTTTGGAGTACTTTCTCGATGGTTTCAGGCCTTATGGCAACTACAGCAGCTTGAATCTCGTACTTTAGATCTTGAATTGTTTCTGAATGGTTGGCGTAACATTTATCTTTAACAGCTCCCCATAGAAAATAGTCCAACGGAGTTAAATCGCAGCTTCTGGGAGGCCAATTCACATCACCTCTTTTGCTGATTATGCGATTTTCGAAGATAGGGCGTAAAAGATTGAGTGTAGCGTTTGCTGTATGGCACGTAGCGCCGTCTTGCTGGAACCAAATGTTGTCCAAGTCTTCCTCTTCAATTTGCTTGAAGAAAAATTCGGTTAACATTGCGCGATATCGCTCACCATTGATGGTTACGGCGGTTCCTTCTTCATTTTCAAAGAAAAATGGGCCGATGATTCCACCAGACCAAAATCCGCACCATACAGTGATTCGTGCTGTGTGTATTGGCTTCTCGACGATTACGTGCGGGTTTTCTGTGCCCCAAATGCGACAATTCTGCTTGTTAACGTAACCATCGAGGTGGAAATGAGCCTCTTCCGAAAAGATGATTTTTCGGTAAAATTGACCATCCTCGGTTTTTTTTTTCAAGTTTTCAATATTTCCCAGTTTTCTTCTAGTGAATAGCGACCCATTTCGTAAATTTTAGACTTTTTACTGAATATCTGTCACTTTCCGAATGGTATTTGGCGTTTCCAATGTCGAAATATAGATAATTCAAATTAAAAATGTTAGATGGCCCACCCGTTATTTTTTATTTACAAAGATGTATTTCTGTACTTCTCTAGCAGTTGGTTAAGTAGTTCAAGTGAACAAGTAAAAAATCTATCTTCTGGTGCGTTCTAGTAAAAATCTGAACGTGAGCTTTCTTCCTTTTTTCATAGAATAAAGCCGACGTTTCCCGCTATTCTTCGAGAAAAAGGAACGAGTCTCGCAAAAGTCGCTCCTAAGAACTCAATTAGTTCAGTGCTCGCCAAAAATAAGTTAACACAAGCTATTTTAACAAATGGCCAACGGATTTATCTGTAAGCATAACTAATAAAATGCATTACTTGGCACGTAACGAATAATTAATATATATTTTATCGCTTTGATAATATTTTATCATTTCATTAAGTACTCAAACAACCTGTTGCCGTTCTCAAACTCGGCAGTGGAAAGAGTGTTGCGCCAAAATAACAATAACAAATAACCGAAAGTGGAAAGAAATGCTAATCACTCGCTCGTTTAATGTCCAATAGATGTAAAACCAGTTTTATCACCAACGTGAATTATGCAAAATAAGGTGAAAAACTCGTACACATTAACGTTTGAGGCGATGGCGGGGCCAACACACTCAACGCAACTAGCGCCTACACAACTACAACTACAACAACGGCAGTAATGCGCCACAAACAAACAGACACACCCGTCGAAGTGATCAACAGAGCACAATAAAGGCACGAAAGGCAGACGAGAGTTTTTTTTTGTGAATCTGTATATATGTGTGTAGGTATGCGCTTGTGTATGTTATTAACTTATTTCGTTAAATGTTTTAGCCATTGTGCTGCTTCGCCTTTGTCGTCGTCACAGCCACAATTTAGTGTCGGCCAGATTGGTTGCTACTAATAAATATAATCATGCGAACATCCATACTAACATACGCACACTCACATATGTACATAATACATATAAATATGTATGGATGTATGTATGATAAACGCAATTGCACAACTAGACAAAAAACCTTAGGAAATTCCAGAAACGACGCATTTGCGACGTGAGTTCGATACAAATAGGCAATGGAGCCTTAAATAAAATAGTAACAACGAGTGGCAACAACAACAACAAAACATTTAGATAAGTGAAAATGAGACAAGCTGGGATGGCTTTCTAATTTAATATTAATGTGATGCATTGCTGTTGTTGTAGTTGTTGCGTTTGCGTTGAATTTAATTAATATTGTTGTTATTGCCTTCGTATTGTTTTATTATTGTCTAGGCTTGTTGTTGTTGCTGTTAATGTTGATTATTATCTCATATGATGCGATTATCTACTTATACGCATATGTATACATATATACAACCATAAATAGATATTTATATAGTATGTAGATATCCACACATGCATATACATATGTACATAGTTATATACATATATAGTTTATCATTACATTCGCTTCTATGCCGTTTATTGTATTTGCTTTCATGCCTTTTTGTGTGACAAAATAAATTTATGTATGTGTATATGTGTTGCTATACATGTTCATATGTATGTGTGTGGATATGCCGGTACCGCTTAAACGCCTACCGATTTTCCGGCGCTGGTATAATTTGATTTATCTACTGTCGGTGCTGCCGTTTTTCGATTATGAACTTGTGAAACATTTCATAAATTTTGATAAAACACCGAGCAAACACTACACACATACATACATACAATAATTGGATAAATACAGTATGAAGGATCGATAAGTGCTCGATAAAAGATATTAGGGGGTTACACGGGTTTCCTTTTTCAAAAATTTATTTACTCACATAAAAATTAAATATTTATAAGAATTTTTTATTGTTATAAACATACACTATTAGCAAGGAAATTTTAAATTTTTGGAAAACAATATTTTAAACTAGGCCGTTGCAACGCCATTTTTTTAGTTTTTTATTGTTTTGGTTAGAACCTTAACTTAGAACTTGAACGAAGAAAAATAAACTGGAAATTGGATTTTCGGCAGACATTTTTAACAAAAAAAATTAAAATTTCTCGATAAAAATTAAAATTTCTCGAAATAAAATTAAAATTTCTCGAAACATTTTTTTTTTTTAAATAGTTGTAATCGGAAAAATCCTTCATCCAACTCTTTAAGACTTGTATCCCAAAGACCTGTGTACAATTTCATGAAGATCGGTTGAATAGTTCTCCAGAAATCTTGCCAACCGATTTCAAAAACACAGTTTCGAGAAAAACGCGTTTAATGACGGCGTACTTAGCCTCGCAAGCCTCGAGCGCACAAGTTCTCAAGGCTGTATCTCCGGAACTATTTCTAGGATCAACTTGAAGTTTAGGACGTTATTCCAGAGGTGTTTAGAACAATAATGTTGTAAGACAATAAAAAATTCGATGTTTTTAAACCCGTAAATTCATGTAACCCCTTTAATATGGTGTGTAAGGCATCTCATGATGTTCAATGTTCTTGAATATATTTTCGAGAATGTCGAATATTGCCAATGGGCCTATATAAAACTCGCTACTGGCTGCTACTTTACGGTACTTTAGAGTAGAGCGAATCAGAAATGCATTTGATGACTTGATTTCCAGATGACTCATCTTCCATTTCATTTATCAACAGATTTTTCCTATAGGGCAAATACTGAAACTGGTTAAGGTTATACTATGTATATGTTTGTACATATGAAATACATACATATATACATACATACATACATAATTATTTAGCATAGTTTCATTTTGTTGTTTGATGTTGCCACATAATGTTGTCGGCTTGTATAAAGTGATTTTAACACGTTTGCCCGTTTTGTCCAATTATTGTTTTTCTTTTTTGTTTTATTGCAGAACTTTACCTACATATGTATGTATGTATATGCGCCGGCTAAGAATCGGCACAACTTGTGCTAATGAGCTGACTGTGATAATGAAAAATAATAAAATATATTTGATTTTTTTCCCCCACTGTGAGCGACTCCATGAAATACAGTAAAATTTCCCAATACGCACAGTCCTCATAACCGGACAGCTCCCATAGCAGGATAAATCTCATGAATACAACATTTTCATTATGATTTTCATACAAAACCAAGTTTTTAAACATACATACATAAGTTTTTCAACATACATACATAAGTACGTTCCAATAACTTACAACGAACACTAACTATTTTGCTAATATTTCTTTCAAACTAACTTCGAAAATAAACGCACATGATTTCATAAAATTTTTCCAGAAAATTATGTACAACTTGTAGTTTCCACTTTTTTAAATTCCTATTAATTTTTGGTGTTTTCAAACGGTTCTTTTAAGAGGTTATATGCCTTCCTTGTCGAAGAAAAAAAGGAAAGTTTGGAATTTTTATTTAGGCATGTAGCAATTATTTCATTACACGCATGTTTTTATTTTTCGATAGTACGCTTTATTAACAATGTTTGTGCGAAATTACGTGGAAAAATATCAATTAGTTTTTAAGGGGTTGCCGCTTCCCTTAGAGGCCTTTTTTTGGCAGAGCCTTGCGGTGACAATTCCCCAGGTCGAACAAGTCAACTGAACCCATAAAAGTAAATAAATTTCATTAGTTTAGTGTAATTCCTTGGGCTTGAAAGATCGTTTTTATGATTTCTTTTTTTTTCCTTTTTTTTTTTGTGCACACGGGAACATTTTATGCAAAAAATCAACTTTTTGGTCACTAGAAATTTCACTAAAAAATTCAGTTCGGCGAAAAAAAAGTTTGTGCGTAAAAATTCGACCGTTCAAGCACAGAAAAATTTCAATACGAACATTTAAAAAAAAAATTTAAGAAAATCGGTTCAGTAGTGTTCCGCCCATTCATGTATCACCGCAAAGTCATTTTTCAAAAAACACCATTTCGAGATATTCGCGTTTAAAGTTTCAAGTTCAGTTCAGGTCAGAAGTGCTGTAACTTTTTTTCTACTGCTCGAATCTCTATGAAAATTTGAGAAAATGTTTTCAAGGAGTTTTTAAGATAAAACAATAAAAAAATTTTCGATTTTTTGAAATTAAAAAAGGTATATAACCCCTTAATAACAATATATAATTATCATTCATTCACTTCTGGTTGTCACTTGCTCGCATTTGTTAGTCTAGTATATATAGTCTAGTATATATAGTAGCTCTGAGCTGCAGCTTCTGACTCTAAGAATATGTTTTAAACACAAGTTTGTGCCACACCCCATATGTGGACAGCACTCTTATCCGGACATTTCGACGGTTCGCGCCCGGTTAAGAGGAATTCACTGCAGTTCCATCTTTATTTAAATCATTAGGGAAGAGTGCTACTTGAATTAGAACCAAAATAAATTGCATAGACCGTTTTTAGAACATATGTATAAAATTTTTATTATTTTTTTTTTAACAAAATCCTAATTTTACTTGTATTATTGATCTCGCTCTCTATTTTACCTTCGAAAACTAAAAAACCGTCGTTTTAAGTTAAAAAATTAAGTTGCCGGAAATCTGAACGATTATAGTAAGTACAACGGTAGTCTCTATAATAAATGTAATGGTAATAAATACCAAAAAAAAAATATATATATATATAAAGGCTTAAATTTCTCATGACCATACGCGTTTAACAATCTATTCCTGAGAACAAAACTCTGAATTTAAAAAAAAAAAGTCTCGTCAGTAACATCAACAAATTTATTCAAAATTTCTTACATTTTCATTGTATGGAAAACTGTTTAATTTAACGATATTTATACACCAAATTTGGTAAGGTTCATAATCTAAGGCCACAATGCAATATTCGAAGAAAATGTTCAAATGGGATGACTATAGCATATATCTATGTATGTATGTAGCTGCCATACAAAATGAACGATGGGAATCAAGAGCCTGCATGGACAACATTTTCATTTGACGAGGTATCTTCTAGGAAATTTGGCATATATTATTGTCCAAGGCAACTCTGCAATCTTCATTCCAATTGCTCAGATTGGAAGCTGAAGCAGTCATGCAAACCGATTCAAAAAAATCTAAATAAATACATACGTACATATATAGGAAAAAAAAATTTTTTCACAAAATGCCGACTGCTTGAACAAAAAAGTTTTTTTTGGATCACTTTTTCTGACTATTTCGAATTTTTTTAAATAATAAAAATAAAAATTTGGGGATGGGGCTAGTTCCAACCATAGGCAAGCCTATACAGAAGACTCTATAAAAATTCAAGTAAATCGGACCAGTAGAACCTGAGAAATCGTGGGTATCGTTTCGAAAAAAGTCAGTTTTGAGAAAAACGCGTTAAAAGTTTCCCTAATGTCTTTTGTTCGATTAGTTCCGGCCGAACCAGTTTGGATGCCGGGTCAGAAAAAGGCCTATATTTCCGAAAATAATTTGAATTTTGAACATATTCTCGAATATTTAAACTTTGAAAATATAAAAAAAGATTTAGATTTTTTTTAATTTCTAGACTAGAATACCCCCTTAAGGATTTTCTGTTTTTGTATACTTATTAAAAAAAAATATTAATAATAGAAATTGGAAATTTTTTTAGAGCTGACAAAAACCCCTTCAAATGTCAAATTGTATGCTTTATGTGCGATTTAGTTAATTAAGGACCGTTTCAGTTAAGTTCTGGTTAACTTAACCAAGACTTCTTTCGCAAAGAACTTTTGTTTTAAACAGAACTTAACTAACATATAGCTGCTAAACAGACATTGGGAAAACGGCTCTTAATGTAGTCTCAAATAGCGACAGTACTGTTATTTAAAACGTTTTACTTATAAAGTTCTTAAAAAATGCAAATAGCTAGAACTCCATATTGAAAATAATACAATAAAAGTTATTTCACAGCTCTTATTTTACTTTTTTCTGATTCAGTATTTCAGATTTTAAAGCCAAATAACTTGGCTTCTGCTTTTAACGCATATCGCGCAATTTATTTATTGCCGCTGTGAAAATGTAAACAGCTCAACCTAACCCTAAAAAATATTTGAAAGATTCACAGTTGCAATAACGACATCAAAATTATAATTTGCATGCAAATGTATAGATGAAAATGACAGCGACGGTGGCAGTGACAGTGACAGCCACAACGACGGCGATAATGACAGCATACAAGGTCATTACGTTATTACGTCATTTGTGCGGGCGCAAAAACAATATTGTGAGAAAAAAGTAATAATAATAACAAACTTAAAAATTTATTTGGTTAAAGTACAACAACACAAATACAACAACATGTGAGCAGCATACGCAAAACGTATTAAATTGTGAAAACAAAAAAGCAACAAATATACTGTAAGTAAAATGTAAAACAACAACCAACTGTAACACGTACACAATATTCCGTCAACGGCTTGATTTCTATGGTTTTCGATAAATTTTATACGCTGCTGCTTAGCTGACTGCTCGCTCGCTTCCTTTGACTCTCGCTTTTGCCTCGGCGTTGAGCTTATCGCACACTTTAAACTTTAGCAATTCTTATTTGTTTTATTTATTTATGATTAATACTCAATGCTTTTTGAATTTTGCACGTCAGCTGCTTTTGCAACAACACAAATATATGTATGTATGTATGTATGTATTAACAACACTTGCACTATTCGCATAAGCACCCTTCGTTTGCTCGTGCTTCGCCAATACGAATTTTTATATTTAAACTTTTAGCTTCTTATCGCACACGTCCTACTACACCCTCACGTCTTAGAAAAATCGTTGTTGTTGCGCCGTTTTATCCGCAATGCATAAATTCAGTAAAGCACACCGAACCGATCTCCACGTACTCAGATACTCGAATGAATAGCCGCGCCGCATATTCGGCGGCAGTCAGTGTGGCGGCCTGGAGCTCCAGTCAATCGCAGTCACACCCAAGTGTGTGTTAGTTTCACACACACACACGCACACACAGCTATTGCAGTGGGGAGAATCGCTTGATCACAAATTGTCGACTGGAATTGATAGTGAAGTGAGTAAAGAGACTCTGATGCGTGGAAGAGTTGTTGATGGCGTGTAAGAGTGCGAGAGAGGGAGAGAGATTTTCCCCTAACACTGGTTTGAATTGAGTTTTAATAAAGTTGAATCAATTGTTTTTTGTTCTCTGGTTGAATCTTATGTTCGCAGATTCTCCCAAATTAATTTAATTATTCAATACAACACACTTTCTCTCTTCCAATATTCAGGTGGGGTCTTTATGCGGTATGTATCGAATAATAGGAAGAAAAATTAAGACTATTTCATGAGTTGTAGGGATGCCTAACACAGAGCTTATGCTACTTTGGCTCTCCCACAACCAGACATTTAGTACATTCATACATTCATGCCGAATACCTAAAAAGTGTGTCTGGATATGTTACCCCGCTATCTAGTAAACCGTTAATATCATAAGCATAAGCGAATTCCATTTTTTGTAGTTCAAACCTCTTAGATTCGGAAAGTGAAGCCGACGACATTAATATTTCGGTGTGGTCCGAAAACGCTCTAAAGCGTACCACAACACATCTACTTTCCGTAATACACGATTTTGAATTCTAATGGCGCATCTAACTCTTTGTTCCAGAACTTGTAAATTAGAACTTTCGAGTAGATCGCGAAAACTTTTGACAACAAATCTTGAGAGCACAACTTCGAAAAAACACGTTTAAAGTTTTAAGTGACTATATAGCTAAACTATGAGTTCTATAGAGAAAAAAGTTTTTGAAAGCCCGTAAGCGTGTTAAACGATCGGTTCTCATTGACATTTAAGCAATTCGTTGAAGACGTGACTGAACCATTTTGGATTTCAATCATTCATTTTTAAGATATCGATTTTTTTTATAGTAGGAGGCAGCATCGAAAGACGGAGTGTGGAACTATAATTCGCTAAACCTAACCTACTCGTACTCCCAACTTATGTCTCTCCCACAGAACCACAGGAGAAAGATATCGATCTGAAATTTTCCATAAGTTCTTTTCTCTCCAAGAACCTGCTTGTATGTATGTCAGGACCACCCATATAGCTGACGACAGAATCATGTGCTTTCATGGAAAACTTTTTCATTTGACGAGATATTTTCACGAAATTTGGAATGAGTTTTTACCTAAAGCAGAGGTCCAACCACGGAAAAAATTGTTCAGATTGACCTACTACAGCATATAGCTGCCATACAAACTGGCCAATCAAAATCAAGATAAAGATATTTTTATACCTTTTTATACTAAAGGATTTTTCAAGTATAGGTACTTTTTTTCAATAGCAACTATTCGCAACAGCATCACCCATTTTGAGACCAAGCATTCAATATTGGATAATATTCGACCGAATAGACTACGTACAGCACGCAGTGAACAAAATATAGCAGCCGTAGCTGAGAGTGTACACGAAGACCGTGGAGAGTCGAATCGGTGCCGTTCGCAGCCACTCAGACTGAAATATGGAAGGACTTGGCACATTTTACTTCGAGATCTTAAATTGAAAGCGTACAAAATACAACTTGTGCAAGAACTGAAGCCGTTCGACCTTCCCAAGCGGCATCGCTTCGCTCTATTGGCTCATGGAAAATTCCAAGAAGATTCGATGTTTTTGAGCCAAATTTTGTTCAGCAATGAAGCCCATTTCTGGGCCAATGAGTATGTAAACAAGCAATTTGCTGCATTTGGGATGAGGAAACCCTGTAAAGATCCAAGAGCTGCTATTTCATAAAGAAAAATCAACAGTTTGATGTGGTTTGTGGGCCGGTGGAATCTTTGGTCCATATTTCTTCAAAAATGATGCCGATGAAAACGTAACCGTGAATGGCGACCGTTATCGCGTTATGATAACCAACTATTTGTTACCTGAATTTGAAGTTCGTGATCTCGGCGACATTTGGTTTCAACAAGACGGCGCTACTTCCCACACATCGCATAATTCAATGGACATATTGAAATAATACTTCGATGAGCAGATAATTTCACGTTTTGGACCCGTCGATTGGCCACCAAGATCGTGTGATATGACACCGTTAGACTTTTTCCTGTGTGGATGTGTAAAGTCTAAAGTCTATGCGGACATTCCCGCTTTGATTCACGCGTGTCATTCGCCAGTTACCAGTCGAAATGCTCGAACGAGTTATGGAAAATTGTACTCAATGGATTGATGGACGTAGCCGCGGCCTATATTTGAAATCTTCAAAAAATAATTACCAAAGAATGTTCTTTCGAATGATAATAAACATTCCCCATTAAAATTGAAGTTTCTGTGTTCTTTTCTTAAAAAAAGTAGGGAACCTCGAAAAGGATCACCCTCTGAAGAATATTGTAGACCAGTGCAGCCGAAGTTAACGTTTTTTTCTTGTTTTTTTTTTTTGTGCTTTTTTTTTTTTGTTTTTTTATTATTTTTTTTGCTTTTTCGTTTGTTTTTTTCATAAAATATAATAAAATTAATATTCTTTAGAAATTTTCACAACAAAACTCTGACTTATTTGCAGCTCTTCTTATTTAACAATACTCTTTGAATTATTGCTTGTTACACCAACACATACAGACATATGTACATATGTAGATATACTTAATGTATTTGTTGTTGTTATTTTGGCGTGAACTGGCAATTAATCATAAAAAAATAGTTAGTAAAAGCAAATAGTTAAAAGCAGAATAAACTTTATCTTTGAAACGGCTGTTGATAAGATTGCCATCTAACCATAAATGTATTCACACATGTGTGTATGTATGTATGTATGTATGTGTATTTTGCAACGCTACAAACCCAGATAAGCGAAACACACTCGCACATAAATGTTGCAACAACAAAACTCAGCGGAAGAGCAACAAATACAAAACTTCTTGGATAAATTTTATTTAACAGAATAATATTTTTTATGCTCTCGATTGCTTAATGAATAAATAATAAAATTAGGAAGTATTTTTTGATAAAATAATTATGAAGTTCATATGAGTAAAGTAAGTTATTGCAAAATACCTATGACTGTTTGGAAACCCAGTAAAATATATACTATAAATATGTATGTAAGTATATGCATACATACGTAAGTACATTAGTCACTGCTACTAAACCCAGGAACTCTTAAGTTTAACAACCACAAAAGGAGGAAAACATCTTAATTAAACCTAATCTCGAAAATAATGAAATAATAATGCTCGGCACTCTTTCTCACACACACAGACATACATATACAACCATATACATATACATATATATGTACATCCTTGGCTTTGGCTTGTGCTTCAACCCGCGCCCAAACTCTGCGCTAATTAAATTAGCCGCTTTTACGCACATTTACGGCAATTACTTGTCGTTTTTGACACACACACACACACACGAATTCTGGCTCGAAAACGAATGTTAGATTTAAGCAACTAAGCGGCATTGCATTGCATATGAGCATTCTCATAATTAATCATTACGCAAGCATTAATTGCTCTTTTTGTGCGCTTTTGTGCTCGGAGTTCAAATTTAGAGTTAAGAGGGCAAGTAATATGACAAATCTACTTATCGAGTTAATTGTAGAAAATACACTTATTACATACGTATGTACTTTATATATGTCAGTATGTATGTATGTTTGTATGTGTACGTGCAACAATGCATTGACGTCGGCGTTTGCTTAAACGGAAATAAGCAACCACATACAAACGAGTAGTATATCTCTAACTTGCCTCGAGCAAATTAAGCATGAAATTAGCCTGACACATTCACACCTACAAACGTAAACACATATTACACATCCATGCTTGCATATGTATGTATGTATGTTGTTGGTTCAATTTGTATGAACTTTTGATTGAATTCGGTCAAAGTGTTCGGCTGAAATAAAGAGTTATTCATGCTTCAAAGGAATTAATGAAGCAAGAAGCCGAAAGTCTTACATGTAAATATTTATTTATGTTTGTGCTATATAATATCGCTCACATATGTATGTAGAGCAGACTGAGAAAATCCACTGCATTGGCGGAGCTGCGCTTAACTTCTCAGAATACGCTCAGACCTGAGTAAAAACAAGAAAACACTTTAACTTTTAATTTGATTGGGATCGGTCAGTCTCAAGGTTGTAAATAACGCATTAAAAAAATTATTAACATTTGTTTTATTATTTTTTTTTATTTTATAAAATCAAAATAAAAAATAAATTTTAAATTAAAAAACAAAATTATAAATAAAAAAAAATATTTTTAAATTAAAAAAAAATTTTATATTTAATGAAAACTAAAAACAAAAAATTAAAAAATTTTAAATTAAAAAAATTAAATTAAATTAAAAAAATTTAAAATTTTAAATAAAAAAAAAATAAAAAATTTTAAATTTAAAAAGTTTTTTTAAAAATCTTAAGAATTTTAAATTTAAAAAGTTTTTTTAAAAATCTTAAAAATTTTAAATTTAATTTTTTTTTAATGTTAAACAAAAAATTTTATTTTTCATTCAAAATTTTTGAAGTAAAAATTTTTTAAAAAATTTAAATTAAAACCTTTTTTCATCCAAAATTTTTGAAGTAAAAAATTCGTATCTCCGATCAGATTGTATGGCAGTTAGTTAGCGAGCTCAGCATTCGGCGTGTACTTCTTCAGACCCCTTTATATACGCAACTTATCTGAGCCTCTCAGTAGCAATTCGCGGCAATACATCTGTCGACAATATCTACAGGTACTAAGTTTAAAACCTTTATGTTCAGTCGGCAGATTCCTACCGATTTCCACTATCCTACCAACCCTAGTAGCGGTAAGCCATTTTCCACCGGTTCTGCTATCATCCTTTTCGGCGACGGTTTCGTCACCCTGTGCGTTGGCGTCCCACCCGAGAGACTGTACATAAAGGTCGGTTGCGAGTTACCCTCTCCCTTGTCCTTTTTTTTAACTTGGTACTGTCATTCTTGTATATACCTTATAGGTTATCCGAACTAGCTGTTGTGCGAGCAAAGTTCTTTCAGCTTTTTAATTATCATTTCGTCACATTTTTTGCAATTCTTCAAGTTACTGTCAAATCAAAGCTGATTGCAATTAAATTTACAAGTTCAAACTCTTTTCAGGTATTTGTGGACTTATGTTACTTAGCCTATCTTCATGGCCAATGGATAAGATGAAAGCTGTTTGAAATCAATCAATCTGCAACGAAGGGCAAGAGATTGCTTATTGTTTATAAAAGAGGCAGAAACTGTCGACATATAGAATCTGATGTGTATATCTTTGTATATCAATCCTTATAGTATTGATAACATAAATATATATATACATATTTATGTATGTATCTATGTTTGTATGTCCATTTGTTTGCCTAGCAAATGAAATACACGTGTCGCCCTTATGTGCCGCACTTCCCCATTGCTTTATTATTGCCACACCGAAGTTGCCAAGGTCGAATTTCCGTTTCATTCGACAGCTAATAAAATCGCAATATTAACTCCCACCTCACTGCTGCACCGCAACCAAAATATTCGACTGGAAAAAGTGGTATTTTTAGAATTTGCGATTTGTGTGTATGTGTGTGTATTTGTCTGATCAAAGGCAAGTTACCTGCAGCAGATGCCGCCACCAACGCCACATACACCACAGCCAGCCGCGTCTGTTTATTTATAAACACTTGGCGCAGCTACTAGTTTAAGTGTAGGAAATTGTGTATGTGCATACCCTGCGGGAAATACCATCTGCAAGGTTACGAACATTTCGTGAAATTTTTTTTTTGTGGCAGCCATGTAAAAGGGCTCGAGACATGCGGTAAAAAATTTCATTAACCAGTTAAATCCACTGCAATGGCGAAGCTGCGGTTATTTTCTCAGAACACCCTCAAATCTGAGTAAAAACAAGAAAACAAACAAAAACTTCTAACTTGACTATGATCGGTCAGTCTCAGAGTTGCAAATAATGCATAAAAAATATATTAATACAAAAAAAAAAAAATTTTTGTATACCAAAAAAAGGACGATTTTTGGGAATTAAGGGGATGTATAACTTGAAGATTTTTTCTCACAGATAAATGTTTTTTTATAAACAATTTAAGGCCGAAATTTTGGTCAAAAATCGATTTTTTTTTTAAAGCCGCCATTTTGTCAAACATTTTTATTCTGATTATTCCTTCGATTTGCTCTACTAGACTTAATATTATTTTAACGAAACCTTTTTCTTTTTTTAATTTCAGAGGATCCAGTTCAGAGATATAGTGATCACCTCGGCCTTCTTACTGCATTTAACCCCTTGAGAAAAACCACTGCATCAATCGTTTTAAAATTTAACAGTATATTTACAGATATTTTAGGTGTACTCAGCAAAATTTTTAAAGAAAAATCATTAAATATATTTCCAGTTAGACGTGATCTCCGATGGCGCTACACAGCGGTTCTCCACTGCTGCAGTAATTCCAAAATTTTCCTTGGATGAAACCTGAAAACAATTCCCTACTTGCAGATATTATCCTACAGCCGAAAAAAACAAAAATTGACAAAATGGTGGTGCTTTTTAATATGTCTAATTTTACCCACTATTTTCGTCGATTTTAGTTATTATTAGGAGAGCTATACATATGTATGTATGTATATAGAATATAAGATTTTAAACTTTGCTAGTAATCGGATATACATAATTTTAAAGGTATAACCTAGAGAAAAAAAACGATTTCAAAGCTCCCACTCCATTTCGAAAATAGTTTTTCACTAACTTATTTTTTTTTTTTACTTTTAACAAATTTCCTCTCATTCGTGAAATATTTCCTACAAGGTTGCAAGCACAAATAAGTACTTTATATGTATGTATGTATAAACATTTTGATTTCGAAAACCTAAATCCGATATGAATTTAACAATTTTGAAGGGCGAAATATTTTATGAGTAATAAAAAAAATCATTCACAATATGCAGCAAGTTCTATTAACAGGAACAAATTTCCCCTTTCATAACATTCTTATCTAACAATGTATACCCATATGTATGTACATATGTATATGTATGTATGTATGCGCTTGTGTGGTCGAATATGGCTTGCACTCCTTTTTATTACTAGGTATGTCTTTTATTTCTACTTCCTCGTTTCCGGTTCGCTATCGTTGGCAGTGATTTAATTTCAAGCGGCTGACATATGGACGCATAGTGATATGAATATGTAGGAATGTGCTCACAACTGCACTTTTAGATACTTAACTTTTATAATCAAGCACTTACAAACATATGTGCTTAACATTCCTCAACAAATAAAACTGTTCGCATATACAAATGTACTTATGTAAATGTGTATAAGTATATGTTCATATGTATGTTCACAAATCCATTTGTAAATACTAGCCAAGAGCGATATCTTATCAGTCGTTCGCTATTGCTTTTTGTTTTTGTTTGCCATAATATCATATAATTATAAATTGCCAGGCATATGAGTGCAAAAAGAGCAATACAAATGCTATTTCGTATATACTATACAATATATACAACACATACTCATTTCAGTCAAACAATTCATTCCTCTCCACATGCGAATGCAAGCCTTTTAGAAGCTATTTGCTTGGAATTGTAGGCAAATTAATTAGCCATACTTATATGCGCGTCATACGTGCTTCAATATATGTAAATATGTATGCATTTGTGTGTAAGCACATTTGCCGGCTGGCAATGCAACAGTGGATGCCTTGCATGAGATACTCGACTTCATGCCATATTCGCCCAGTCAAAGACCAAAAATTTTAAATCCGAAACTGAATAAAAACAAATTAAAATGTTTGATGTCTATTTTTGGCGAAAATGAAGGGCGGACGCGCCAATCCAAAAAAAAAAAAAAAACAAACTTCTGCTGACTTTGTCATTTTTGCATAGATGCACGTTGACTTTGCAAACACAGGGTGACCTGGATAAGAAATTTTAAGACAAAAATTGTGTGAACATGGGTTTGCATGGAGATTGGATTAGTGTTTTTTCTCGAATTTTTGAATTTCTCAACAGTTATAAGAGGTTTTCGGATCATTAGATAGAGTATATTTTTAATATAAGTATACAGCTAATTATATAAAAGATGCCTCATTGGCAATATTTGCTGACTCTTTGTTCAATAAGCAAGGTACTCGTTCTCATACTCGTACTCATTCGTGAACGTCATTGCATACTTTTAGGCAGCATTTAATCTATTTATTCCCTACATTCTGTGAATGTGAAATTGTTAAACAAAATTTCAATGTTGTTGAACATAGACTTCAATATCATGAAAAACAATCCGACCAGCATATTTATTTTTAAATTTAACACTACTTCCATCATTACTTGCATTTTCTGCGTTCCTAGGTTAAAATCTTTTGCTAAGAATGTATTTTTGAATTTCTTTTAACATAATCTGAAAATATTAATTTTTCTTGCTAATATTATTTCGATTAGTCAAAATATTAATAATATTTTCTGAAAATATTAAATTCTCACTTTTTGCATTATGAATCACCTTTTGGTGCTATGGTTTACGTCTATGCTATTAAATACTTTTTGACAGTTGTTTGAGTAAAACGTCAAATTCAAATGTCAACCAGGTGCAAAATAATGAGCAAAATAAAAACAATACTAACCGCGACTGCGCCGATAACCGCGAAATTCAAGCGATTTAGGGAGTATAAATCTAAACCTTATAGAAAGGAATGTGGTGTTAACTGAGAAAGGATAATGTGAAAAGCGAAATATTCGCAAAGTAGTTTAGTGCGCAAGGATGTAGAGAAAATGGCATAGACATACAATTCACTGTGGTGTCATATTTGGTCAAGTGCAGTTTTCAGTGGATTCTCGTTGTGTACAAATGGTGCGGATGAATGAATAGCGTTGGAATTTGATGGAAAAAAATTACTTGATATCCTTTGGAAGGAGTAACTCATAAAGGATATATCTGTATTATATACATATGTAAGAAAAACGTTTTTATATAACACAAACGTTGGAAAATCCTCCTAAATTAGTGAAAAATACGAAGTAGTGTTATGTATGTACATACATATATTGTGCAGAAAAGTGTCTCTTGTGTATAAAGTAACTTACTTTTTGCGGTTTGTCTAAACAAGCGAGTGCGTTTCCTAAGGGAATAAAAGGAAATCTTTTATATTGCTACTGTGTGTGTGCGTGTGAAATCCAAGTGACACCCATTGCTATAGAAGCGACATTCATGAAAAATCGATATTCGCCAAAAAGGAAACGGTCAGCCGCGTTTTAGGTAAAGTGGCTATATGTACGCCTCCATTTGGTTCAGACGCAAAAACCAAAACGTTGTCAATACAAATTTACCAGAAATAATTACTTAAACAGTTAATAACAGATATATGTAGGTAAATAAAAAAAAAAAAAACCAAAAATCTCGCTGGAATCAACATTACCAGCAAATGTTGAGATTTATATGATACTTGTGTTGTTGTCATTTGTCCTAAATTCCATTAGTCGCGTGCTCAATTATATATTTTAGACAATAACTCGTATACTTACGCATATTCACATATTTAAGTGTACATATGTATGTATGTATTAATCCATTATCCTCACTGCCATCAACGTAGAAGCTACCACGTACCACCAAATTTCTCGTTCTGTAAATTCATTGTCTACTTAAACTGCCTATTTCTGTGTATGCATTTTTTTACAAAACGTCCTCAATTCCTTCACTCATTACTGCAGATGAGTCATGTGCGTCCAAAAATATTCGAATACTTTAAAAAACTTTGAAGTAACAGTGATTTGTGCGGATCGTAAATCAAACGCTATTTAGTGTCCTAATTGGAAAATTGTAGATAAATAAATGTGAATGTTTGCGGACAAGATTTAAAGTCCTTTCGGTTATTATTACAATTATAATTATTGACTTGGTACTACGTTTGGAAACAAAATGAAGACGCGTCTTGTTTCGTTAACATACCGCGGCAGCGCCTCTGTGGATCCGCGCTACTCCGCCGCAATGTTGCCATGGACCATAAATGATATTCGCTCCACTGAAAACTACTCGAAGGTAATTGTTATTTTTGCATTGATTTATGAATGAAAATAATTTACAACATACTATACAGATATCAAGGTAGATAATTTTTTTCGGTAAAAAAAATATACATATATGTATATTTAAACCCATTGGAAAAGGAAGATAAAATAATCAATAATAAATTCAAAAAGAAGAAAGAGAGGCATGTGGATGTTGGAGAATGTTGCAAGTGATTATAAAAACAACAAAAAATATATGTTACCGCGAAAATATTTTTCATTTAATGCTTATATATTTTACAAATTAGAGGTTATGATACAAACCATTTAAATTCTACCACAGTTTTAATCTCCTCTTTAGCATCATTATAAATATATATGTATGGTACATACATACATTATTTATACATATATACCGCAGTGTCAACTAGGCAATCTTGCGCGCTAATTAAGCGCCACAAAAAAAGTACCCATCAACCACAAAGTCGCTATGGTCACTCCTTTGCGGGTTCTACACTTTCTGTCTCCAGCACTCCGAGTTGACCATAAAATGATTAGTTAAGTTGAATGCTTCACAATACTAGCACCACCAACAACAACGCCTAACACCTAACACTGGCATTGACACCATGTACATTGCCTTTTATGACAACCTGCTCGTTTGTCGTCGGAGCCGGCATAAGCGTTCTATATATAAACTAAGTGTTGTGGAATAAATGAATAAATACACGCGCCACAGGATATAATCACTAAGAACCAATTCAATTTGCGCTGTTGAGAAAATCTGTAGTCATTAGTGTGCAACAAAGCAAAAACAAAAACAAACATAAACACTTTATTTGTTATTGTTGTAGCTATTATTTCCATTTATATCTGCATTGTCTTTCAAATGAAAGTGAGTAGTAGTAATTGAATGTGTCGAGGGCTTAACAGTTAGACGGGGGTGTAGTACAGGCTTAAGCCAAAGCGGATGTGTAGGATATGTGATGTAGGGAAACCTTAAAAGTGTTATAACTACAATAAAGCGCATTAGAAGTGACAGTTTGTTGTGAAAGGAACTAAAGCTGAAAATAACATGTTTAGTTTTGTTCATTACACTTTATAAATATGTACATATGTATACATTCACACCCTGAAGAGGATATGCATACATATAAAGTTTGTCACGAAATTTTGTAACACCCAGAAGAAGACATCGCAGATACTAGGAAATATTTATATAAATGATCAGCCTGACGACCTGACTTGATTTGGCTACATCCGTCTGCCTATCCCTCTGTATACCATATACGATAATTAGTCTCTCAGTTTTTCAGTTATCGATCTGAAATTTTGCACGTGTCCTTTTCTCAGCAAGAAGCTGCTCATTTGTCGGAATCTTCGTTATTGGACCACTATAGCTTATAGCTGTCATACAAACTGAACAATCAAAATTAAGTTGTTGTAAGAAAAATATCTTATTTTGAAAGATTTGTTGACGAAATTTAGTACGGATTATTGTCCAAGGCAAATGTACAATATTTTTAAACAACTTCTTCAGATCAAACTTTTATAGCATTTAACACTGGCCGATCAAAATCAAGATAGAGATATTTTTATACTTTCTTATGCTTTAACAAATGCACCTGTGTAAGATATTATAGCTTCGGTGTAAGTAAATAGTGATACACATACTACTGTGCCCAAAAAATAAGGTGACATTGTATTTATTTTGAAAATTCTTTATTTATTCTTCCAAATCAATTTCATCCCCTTCCATCTTTTCCAATCTTCGAAACACTGGTTGTAGTCACTTTCCGGGATGGCCTTCAGTTCCGTCTTCGCTGCGGTTGAATCTCCTTTATCGTATAAAAACGGTGTCCCCGGAGCGGTCTTTTGAGCTTGGTGAACAGCCAGAAGTGGCACGGCGCCAGATCAGGTGAATACGGTGGTTGCGGAACGATATGCGTTGAGTTTTTGGCGAAATGATCACGAATTACGTGGGCAGTATGGGATGGTGCATTATCGTGGTGCAAAAAGCAAGAATTGTCTTTCCACAATTCCGGCCTTTTTAGGCGGATAGCGTTACGCAAACGACGCATAACGTTCAAATAATATTCCTTGTTGACTGTTTGACCGGTTGGAAAGAATTCATAATGCACAACACCACGATAATCGAAGAAAACAGTCAACATGACCTTGATTTTTGAGCGACTTTGGCGCGATTTTTTTGGTCTCGGCTCTCTTTTGGCACGATATTCGCTCGATTGATCGGTTGTTTCGGGGTCGTAAGCATAGATCCAAGTCTCATCGCCAGTTATAATGCGTTTCATGACACCCTGGCAGTCGGAAAGCATCGTTTCACACACTTCAACGCGACGCCTTTTTTCCAAAAAATTCAATGTTTTCGGTACCAGTCGAGATTTGACGCGCTTGAGGCCCAAAACATCCTTCAAAATGGTATTGGCTGAGGCCAACTTCATCAGCAAGGTCTCTAATTGTTAATCGACGGTTTTTCAACACCAAACCTTTGATTTGTTGAACGTGAGCTTCGTCGGCTGAGGTTGATGGTCGCCCTGGACGCTCTTCGTCTTCGACACACAGTAGTATATCGAATATGAATGATATTCGTACCTAATCAGGAGCTCATACTTCATTAATCATAGTCTTTACACATACTAATGAAAATCATAAAATATATAATTTGCTGTCTTATATTATTTGCTTGGGCAATTCCCATCTCACATTCCTTAATAAGTATCCTTATATCCATATTTGAATATGTATATCTACAAAAATACTCTCACATTTAACCAATTCATCTATGTAATTTGGCAGGCAGCAAATTACTCTATTCACCAGCTTTTTATATGTATCACACGAAGTTTTACTACTTAAATATAATAAAAAGGAAGGCATTCGTTCCATAAATTTGTATAAACAATCTAAAAATAGACCACTCACAAAGTTTGCTCAATTTACTATACTCTTCAACCAATACAGGTATTTGGGTATACCAGTATACACACATGCATATTATATGTACAAATATTATATACATACATGTATGTATATACATACGTATGTACAAGCGGAACTGCGGCTTCTTTTGACTACCCAATTATTATGTTATTTTATGCTTTTGACCACAACTTTTTGCCAGCAGATATACTAACATACATAACCACACATACAACCAAATTTCTATGAAAATAAATTACATTACGGTAACATATATGTGAAAAATTTCTTCTGTGTCAAAATAAAATTATCGATCCTTTCTAGCGAGGGAAGTTGACGTCACTACATTAAGTCCAATTGTCTCCTCCTTTCACACAACATTTCCGCCTGCCAATGCTCACAATTTTTTTTTAACGAGACTTGTCATACTCCAGTGGCACTCATACTATTATATTGGCATAATCCGATTGTCCTCGGCAAGAACATAAAACGTCGTCGCCAAGCGCCTATCAAATATGCCACCGGTAAAAATTCATACATTAGCGCCGAAATTGAACATAAAATTTGCATAAAACAAGTCGGAAGGTGTTTTTGCTATTGCCTTTACTGCATGGGTCATAAATAAACTGTAGTAACAATTGCCAAGCATAAAAAGCAGTGGTAAACTAGTATACAAAGGTACAAAACGTCACTGCTGTCGAGTAACATGAAAATTAGTTTATGAAATGTCAATAAAAAATATATTTTTCATTGCTGTTCTGAATAAATGATTCAATATAGCCCATCTACAAAAAGAGTGGACATGCCATGCCATGTTTGTTTATAGATTTGTGTTAAATTTTTTCAGTGTATTGAGCCTTTTCATCAAGTCACGTTTCACTCCGGTACAACGCTTGAGAATTGTCCAAGTTTATTACGCAAATTCATGTTCAACGAAAAATCATCTTCTCAGATGAGGCCCATTTCTGGCTTAATGGTTTCGTCAAGGAAGTGTCTATATTAGGGTGAGTGAAGTTCTCGTGCGGTTTAGGAAACGCAATTGATTCCGTTAAAATTTCCGTTTGTTGCTCGTTGAGGTATGGTGTCAATATGAATGGGGAAGAAAATACCTTTCCCAACAATATCGCGCGTTATAACACGAGGTTTACCGGCTATTTTTCGGAAACTGATGGAATCAACGCGTACTATTTCTATTTCCAATAAGACGGTGTGCTGCTTAATGTTTTACGCAGAGCTTGTCGACTAACTAAACTAACTTCCGACATGCACAGTGGAGCCATCAACACCTTCACCGACTTTCTTTCAGTGAATGGTGTACTTGGAGTCAAACCACCACCCATTGCAGTCGAAAAGCTCGATTGCCGATAGAAACGAGAGTAATCCTTGCGCAGATTCGTTCTGGATACTGTGGCAGGTTAAACTTCTACCTATCCAGAATAGACACCGACATATCCAGTATATGGAATATGCGTGGAATGAGTTTCCGCATGACACTGGCCACCTCTTTGCATGCCCCAAAAACCTCTCCCTTTATTCCGACCCGGTCGAAGCAGCGCATTTTTTGAACCTTTCGTTGAATGACGTCGACTACGACTTCTTTACCATCCTAACGGGGATTAGGTACCCGGTACAACAACAACAACAGTATATAAATTGTAACTACTACTGAATATTTTCTGTTGCTTAAAAATATACTAGTCTCATTCCACACACCAAATTGGAATCAGTATTTTGAGATATTTCCTTTAAGCTGCTGGGTATTCCCATAACTGTAATAATTATTGCGTTTGTGTTTTGACGGCATAGCGGCCTAAAAGCACAAATTTTGCATGAAAACATAAAAAAAGGAGTTGGAAAGGAGGCGAAATATGATGTTAGGTTAATAAAAGAAAGCTATAAAATGAGTCAGTGTAGAAATACCAAAAAAGCTGTCAACTACAAAAAACACAAAGAAGAGAGAACATACGAACTAGGAGCAAAAAATAAAATGGCCGCCCACAAAACGATGTCTTGTAATGAAATTGAAATACAGACTCTTCACAGGCGAATTTTGTGGCGCATTTTTTGTCAGCGCCGAAGGTGGCAACCACTCACTCGCCTTGTTTATGCTAATGTGCATAAAAATCTACATAAGGACTTATTAGGACATAAAAATGATACCAACAAAACTTTTTATAGCACATTTGCAAACGAAGTGTGTGATGCACAAACAAATGTAAATGAATTCGAAGAACTTTTGTAATCCATTGCGAAATTTGAAGGACTTTATTAAAATATTACTTTATTTGTGGCGCTTTATGAGTGGATACTTTTTTGAAAAAGTTTTTTTTTTTTTTTTTGCAAATTGATGTTTTTTCTAACAAAAAGGACTTTTTATAGTATTTTTCTGTCAGTCGGCAAGATTTATCGAGAACTACTTAACCGATCTTCTCAAATTTTACACAGGTCTTTGAGATAGAAATCTTAAAGGCATGAATAAAGGATTTTTTTCGATTATAATTATTTCAGAAAAAAATTTCGCGAAATATTCACTGAAAATCTCATTTGTTTGTAAAAATGTTTGGCAAAGAGTTAAGGTTTTAAATACGTATTTTTTCACTTTAATGCTCCTGTAAGTACTTATCCTGCCAACGCGGGCACATCATTTTTCTGAAGGGCCACCGGACCGGCGTCACAATGGCCGAGTTTAAAATATTTCTTTCCAAAAATTTCAGAATTTCTTTGCTAATAGTGTATGTTTGTAACAATAAAAAAATGTAATAAAATATTTAATTTTTTATATGAGAAAAAAGTTGTTGAAAAATCCTGTTTTTAACCCGAAGAAAACCCATGTAACACCTTAAGGTTTAGCCGCAAAATATTTATTAAATGAGCTCCACTTTGAAAATTTGTATTAAAAATATTTTTTAAACACACCTCTGACATAACAGATTGACAGCGGCAGAGCTGCATTCTAAGTGAGCATGCATATATTACTATTTACTAAACAACATTTTGCTGAAATTTTCATATATTTCGCTGTTTTAGTATTGACTTGGCATACTTTAAGGCGCGCAACAACTTTTGTCCTTTGACGCTTCAACACACTTACTATGCATGACACTCAAACTTTACGTAAAAGTTTCGTATTACAGTTGTCGCTTACCAAAGTGCCATTGACTCTATACTGTAGCCTGGCCCTTAGGTGTCCTTATGTGCCGCCTTGTTAAAGTTACGCAAAAACAATTTCCACTTTTTATGAACTCTCAAGTGTTGGACACTAGTTTAGAGCCCGTATCCTTGCGTGTTTTTAGCTTGTCGGCATTATATTTATTTGCGTTTTTGGCTGAATAAAAATAAAAAGTTGAGTGGCCTCTTTTTTGCTGTCATTTCAATGTCGTTTGGGGGGGTTTAAAGGAAGTGAAATTAGAAATATTTTGCTATAACCATACATTTATGTAAACAGTGATTTGTTCTTTCCCTCATATGACTCGAGCAATTTGTGTGCTTAATAGAAATGTATTTATATATATACGGCACCCATAATGGACAAATCTCTTACAACAATTTGTTATATATACTGACCAAAAAACAGTAAGACTTTGTTGATTATTTTAATATTCCTAATTTATTCTTCAAAATCTATGTCGTAACTCTCAAAGTAATCCCCCTGGTCCTAACACTATTGTGCAAACGTTTTATGTCTTCCTGGAAACAGTTGATAAAGTCAGTTTCCAAAGTAGACTTCAATGCGGGGGGCGAATCACGTTTAATGTCTTCAATTGACTCAAAACGCTTTCCACGGGGCGGCCGTTTGAGTTTGCTGAATTGCTAGAAGTCACACGGAGCTAAATCAGGCAAATACGGTGGTTGCGGCACGATATTGACTGAAAATTTTTGCGAAAAACTCACGAAGAATCTGTGCAATAGGCGACGGTGCATTATGGTGGTGCAAAAACCAAGAGTTGTCAGCCCATAATTCCGGCCTCTTTTTACGAATAGCTTCGCGAAAACGCCGCATAAAACTCAAATAGTGTTCCATTTTGGCGGTTTGGGCGGTTTGGCCGGTCGGAAGGAATTCGGAGTGCACCGCACCTCGATAATCGAAGTAAACTGTCAACATAACCTTGATTTTTGATCTCTTTTACGTGGCTTTTTGGCTGCGACTCACCTTTGCTACGATATTTGGCGGGTTTATCGTCTGTTTCCGTGTCGTAAGCATAGATGCAAGACTCAGCGACAGTAATAATACGTTTCATGCTATCCTGATAGTCGGAAAGCATTGTTTCACAGACATTAAAGCAATGCTATTTTTCGAAAAAGTTGAGTGATTTGGGAAACAATCGTGCTTTCACTATTCTTAGACCCAAATGATCTTTCAAAATGGTTTTTACTGATCCCTCCGATATTGCAAACATGCCAGTAAGACCTCTGACTGTTAATCGTCGATTCTCAAGCACCGATTCCTTTATTTTATTGACGTGTTGATCATCAGTTGATGTTTATGGCTCTCCTGTTCCTGGTTAGTCGTCAGACGCGTTCTTGACCATCTTTCAATAATTTGTACCAATAAAAGACTTGCTCGGGTCAAAATATTATCACCGAAAGCCTTTATACCCTTTATTCCGCACACAAAATTTAATGGCACTTCTTTGCTGAATAATTTCACTCAACGTAAAAATCGCCGAATTATTTCAACAGAAAAAAATATTTCGACGAATCGGTTTTCAAGCGATATTTAAATTAGAAAGTCGTACTATTTTTTGGCCACAGTATTTTAGAGTATTTTAATTATATAGTTGTTCTAATTAAGTGATATAAATTTAACTCACAAAGGTTTTAGCTAATATTCTTAGCATAAATGTATACTTTGAGAAACAATGAAGCAAAAACGTGGCCTACATTTAGTCGCATAACTCAATATCAAATTTAAGAAAACTCTCTATGGCGAATACGAAAAAAAAACTATTTATTTTAAACCCTTTTAAAAGTTTAATAAAATTCATAAATTACTTAAACAGTAATTGCAAACTTCAAATTTTATATCTTTGTGTTTGTTTTCTTTCATTAAATACGGCAGCTCAATTTCAACTAAAAATCTTAAGTCCACCATTCAGTTCCCAACGGTTCCCAGCAATTATTCCATTGCAACGCGTCATGAATTCAATACTTTTGCAACGTTACCCGTCCTTCCTCGCCGCTGCTGTCACTGAGCACAGCTGTGCGGGCGAACGAGTGTAAATAACGAATATAACTGCCATTGGGACCATGAGCCGCGCAAAGCGCTTGGCTTGCATTTTTGTCGCATTTACTGTTGTTGGATTTCATTAAAATGCGCAGCATTACTCCGCTGGCAGCAGATGAATTGTTTGAATGGCTGGTGGTTTATTTGTTTTCGGTTGATTGGTTGGGTGGCCTGTGTTTGTGGGTGGGTGAACGGCGGCGGGTGAATTGAATGCTTCGTTTGGGTTGCCAGTTGAGTGGTGTGGGTGTGTTTGGTCAACGTTCCTGAACGTAGCATTTCTGTCTCCCTGGTGTGGCCCGTCTACATGGGCATTCAAAATAATGACACTTTCGGGCACGTGCTTCTCAGATGTTTTTGTTTTATAACTTGTAAAGAAAATATTAAAATGAAATGCAAATCTAGTAAGCACCTGGAGTATATATACGTATGTATTGTACACAATTTTTTAGGATTCCCCGGCACCCGGATTAATCGAATATATCACTTTTCCAGCAAGTAAGGTCTTATTTGCAATGATGAAATTTCAGGAAACAAAAAAGTACTTCCTCATCGTTGGAACTATTTCCTGGTTTAGACCTGCTATGGCTCGTGGTAAACATATTGAGTAACTTGATAAAAAAATATCCGAACCAGTCGACATAATATACAGCCTTTTTCCGGAAAGTAATAGGACTGATTTTCTTCCGCCGCGACTGTACTTCGGAGTGTGTGTGCACCGACTGGATTCGATAGAGGGCATTCCTAGCTAACTAACAAGCGGCAGGTCAGTTATTTCCGTGTACGTGGAGAGTCAAGACAAACATTTTCGAGCGACGTGTTTCAAGGAGTGACACATCCGAAAATGCAACGTTGGTTAGAGCAGAGGTACGCGATTAAATTTTGTGTGAAACTCAGAAAATCTGAGACAGAGACGTTTGATACCCAGATATTGCTTTAACAAGAAGTGATGTGTTTCGGTAGCACCAGGCATTTCTAGAGGGCCGGGAAAAGGTCACCAAAAAGGAAAGAATGAATAAATCCAAAATGAAAACGATTTTATTGTCTTTTTTGACATTAAAGGCATCGTTCACCATGAATTTTTTCCTCCTGGGCAAACCTCAACGCCAGGTTTTACGTGGAAGTTATCAAGAGACTCAAACGAAGGGTCAATCGGTTACGACAAGACATCGCACCACGACAACGCCCCGGCTTCCACCGCCTTTCTTGTGAACATCTACCTAACCAAGGCCGGCATCCCAGTGCTTCCGCAGCCGCCCTACAGTCCAGATGTGGCCCCCCGGACTTTCTTTGTTTCCTTGCCTGAAAAGGCCGATGGAAGGCAAGCATTTTAAGACGACAGGAGGGATCCAAGCAGCATGCACCTCAGCTCTCAATGCTATTCGAGAGAATGCCTTCCGTGACGCCTACAATGCTAGGAAATCGCGCTGGGAGCTCTGCATCGACGCAGAAGGAGCATATTTTGAAAGTTTTTAAAGAATTGTTACGATTGGTTCAAAACACATTTTTAAGTCGATTCAGTCCTATTACTTTCCGGACAAACCCTGTATACCGACAAACAGAAGGACGTGGACATCGACTCAGCATGCGACTCAGACTGATCATTATCTATATGGTAAACCTTTTGGTTTGCTTTTAGTTGTTGCAAACATCATGGTAATCTTAATATATCCTAGTCAAGGATAAATCTGAAAATATTTAATATAAGCGACTAATCGTCAATAAACCATTTGGCGATTTCAACACTATTTTGGGACTAATTATTTTATTTCACCGATAATTTTATTAAATAATAGCAATACTAAGTATGGACTTACCGTTATGCTCTCTAATACTTTTTGAATGATTTTATGTTTACCTTCTACACTGCCTAACTAAGGCTTGATTGTGTGGCAACACAATAGTTGTGACATTTTCATTATCATGCAGAGACACAGGCACATCTTCAACGTATTCTCCAGCTTTCATAGATATCAGCAGACCACTCGCTTTTCATTTGCTGATGCCTTTCAGACGCGGCTACATTTGTGTTCAGGAAAAGTCTATCCGCACATCATCAGCGCGCTATGAATTATTTGAGCAAACAGTGGCTACATCAAAAATAACGAAGCAAGAATAGAAATTGTGTCCTTTCGGCGACTCTGCTGGTTTGTGGCTTGTTTCTGATGCGCTCGCTGCCGTTATGAATGACAACATTGTTGCAATAAGAGTACGTAAACTTTTCCATTGCTCATTGCCTTTGTTTCAAAACTTTCATAGTTCACATACATACATACGTATGTACATGGATGTGTCTCCATTCTCTTATTAAAACATAGCCACCATAGTTACAGATATCTATGAGTTCCATGCAGGACATTTTACCGCATTGGCATTGATGGAAAAATCAAAAAGAAAAAAAAAAAACACATAAAAATGGAACAAAACTCATCTCGCAATGAAAGCCAACTGTTGTTGTTCAATACAATAACTGTACACAAATACATTATTCTCTCTCTTCAGTTACAGCATCCTCGCTCCGCTGTTCCACTCCGACCGCTCGCCGAATCCTAACTTTCGCACATTTTACATCACATTCCGTTCGGATTTACAGTTAATACATTGTCTCAAACCAAAAAGAAAGTACTAACTATAGAACTTTGATTAAGTATGTGTGAGTGCATGTGAAAACCAGAGATCCTCGTAATTTCATTACGCAGACGTCGTAAATTGGATTTATTTGCCTTACATAGTAACACCGTAGTTGCCCTTTTGTCTAATAAAATTGATTGAAGTGCTTTTTAATGTCGCAACTTTTATAGCTCACTTATTCATTAGTTGATAATAAAAATATTTAAAATTTTCTCTCCACAATCAATTTCAGTTGCACAAATTAATTTAATGCCGATGTAAGCGTATATAAAATATTCAGGAAAAAAATCCTTAAAAAATTGCAAGATGAAAAAAGTAGAGTAAATACATTCTGTAACGCTGATTACTTGTTCCAAGCGCCTATTCTAACAGTGCGGCATTCGAAACAGGATGAATCAATGGCTCATTAATTACGAAAATCCAGCTAAAATAAAACCCAAAAGCATATAGAGGGTGACACTTGCTAATCTCAGAGTATTCTATACACAAAAAGCCTCTCATAAAATCCATAAGCTTTCTAAGAACGCTGAAAAAGCTTTTAGGACACCCATTGTCGGTTTACAACAAGTGTTCCTAAGTTCAATGTGATAATTTTCATTAAGCTTTTCCTTTTCAGGCAGTACAGCATACTATTACTTGGCACAATAGACCTAAGGTCGCGGTGTATTCCTCGTTTATCCATCAACTATTGTTGAGGTTGATTTAAAATTAAAAATATGTAAACTGTAGCCGCAAAGACGTTATAATTGAATCGTATGAAATCAATTGCAAAGCAGGAAGTACATTTATGTTATACATTGCAGGCAAAGGTAGCTCTGAACCTGTTTTACTATATCCATACACTAGTTATTATTGGTTATTATAATGTTTGTTATAAAAGTGGTAATTTGTCGACTAAAGTGACCTTAGAAACGATAATTATCGTCGAAGCCACAAATTGAGTTTTTAATTGAAAGTTTTCTCCAACAACTGTCCCGCAACAATGGGGCTACCCTTTTCTTCTTCTTCTTTACTAACGCAGACAACGCTTACGCTGTTATAGCCGAGTTTACATCAGCGTGCCAGTCGTTTCTTCTTTTCGCAATTTCGTGCCAATTCGGGATACCAAGTGCAGCCTGGTCCTTCTCCACCTGATCTCTCCAATGAAGTGGAGGTTTTCCTCCTCCTCTGCTTCGTTCGGCAGGTACTGCGTCGAATAGTTTCAGAGCTGGAGTGTTTTGTCCATTTGGACGATATGACCTAGCCAGCGTATCCGCTGTCTTTTTATTCGCTAAACTATGTCAGTGTCGTCGTATATCTCATATAGCTCGTTGTTCTATTCAATGCAATATTCGCCCTTGACAATACCATAATTCCTCCGCAAAACCTTTATCTCGAACACTCCTAATCCCGACTCATTAGATGTTGTCATCGTCCATGCCTACCCACTGCATTGCAGGATGGGGATGATGAGTGACTTATAGAGTTTGGTCTTTGTTCGTCGAGAAAGAACTTTACTTCTCAATTGCCTACGCAGTCCGAAGTAGCACCTGTTGGCAAGAGTTATTCTGCGTTGGATTTGGAGGCTGATCCCAAGATGGACGAAATTATCTAGGACTTCGATGTTACAGGGTTTATGGGACTGTACTTCGGAGCACGCGTATCGACTGGATTCGGTAGAATGCGTTCCTAGCTAACGAACGAGCGACTGGTCAGTTGTCTCCGAGCACCTGGACAGTCAGGACGCGATTAAATTCTGTGTGAAACTCGGTAAATCTGCGACAAAAACGTTTTATATGATCAAGCAGGCTCAACCAGGCCTCTTCGGAATACCGGGAAGAAGCCGCTGATGAAGACCGTGCTGGGAAACCTGCGACTTCGACAAACACCGACAATGTATTTCGTGTGCGCAAAGTTTTGAATTCAGACCGTCGACTAAGTATTCGTTTAATTGCCAAGATGTTAAATTTATCAAAATCTGTGGTTCATGACATTGTGGCGGAGCACTTGAAGATGCGCAAGGTGTGCGCGAATAAATTGCTCCCTGACGTCCAGAAATTGCGGCGAGTGAAAGTGTGCCAAGAAAATTTGAACATGTGTAAAAGTGAGCCCCAATTTTTGAATAACGTTATCACATGTGACGAGTCATGAATCTTTGAGTATGATCCCGAGACAAAGAGAGCATTTTGAGACGACAGAGCGGATCCAATCAGTATGCACCGCGGCTCTGGAAGCTATTCCGGAGAATACCTTGCGTGAAGTCTTTAATACTTGTAAATCTCCCTGGCAGCGCTGCTTCGACGCAGAGCCTATTTTGAAAGTTTTTAAAGAATTTTAACGATTGGTTCAATAAATTTCTTTAAATTAACTCAGTCCTATTACTTTCCGGACTAACCATCTACTATATGTAATGATTTTCGTTTTTCTAACAAATCTCATGCCGAATATGTCGGTCAGTGTTATATGTATATAGCATATGTATTTATAAAATTGCTTAGATTCCGATTCTTTAGATGACTTTTTCTTACTTATTTGATATTGGATTTGAAATTTTAAGTGGAAAAATATTTTTCTCCGCCAAACACATATTTCAAAGGCCTTCCTGGAGATCAAGGGAAACCAAGATTTGTCAAAATGAATCGTCGATAATTAAAGTACATTAAATTCTCTAAATGTACAATATTTTATATTTTTCTTTATTAAATAAATCGCCTTATTCGAGGAATTATTTTTCTACTTTCATCATTTAATACGACTAATGAGTCTAGTAATCTTCCGGCACTGCCTTTACGAGCCTTTGACCTTTTTGAAAACCATTTGGAAACAAATATACATATGTACTATATATAATTTCAAAAGAAATCTAATCTCGTACTGGTTTATAGTATATCACAGATATTTATTGTCATATGTATATACTCGCACATTTATTTACATGTTCCATAAAACCGGTGGTCTAATAATGATTGTCGACTGCACAATAACTGTACTTTACGTGAAGGTTTTTCTTCTCGTATTGTTCCAGCTGTAATTATTGCCTTTTATTGTACGTATTTGTTGTGCTCGTTATAATCGCATTCAACACTGTTGTGGCAACATCCCATTTCTCATTAGCAATTTGCGTCACAATTTGTCGTGGCTATCATTTTTTTCTAACACAAGACTACAATTTCAAATATTTAACTAAATTACTTTATACTATGATAGCGAGTTCAATTTACATAGTACTTTTATATAACATATACACATATGTTATTCTACATATTTATCATGTGTGTGGATGTGTATGAATTTACTGTGTAAAAATTGTGTGAAGGTATCTATTTAAATGGTGTGTAGCTTGAGTTGTAGCTGTAATACAGTATTTTATTGATTTTTGTAATATTATTGATTTAAAATTTTAATATTATATCAGCTATTTATGGCATATACAATTCAAGAAATTAGCGTCACTCATTTCAAAATGTACCTATACTAATACTGCAGAGTTGCCTCAGTCAACATCTGTTGCAACATTCCCTGTTTTTTGACAGATCACTGCGAGTGGTGTCAAAGTATGTTATTTTTGTTCAATATTGTTTTAGCCATTTTATCATGGAACGACTTACGCCTGAACAACGTTTACAAATCGTTCATCGTAATCGGCATACTGAGCGTACTATTCGCAAGATCATTCTCCTTCTTGCGGCCCAGCATTCATTATTGGGTAATATTCAACCAAATAGACCACATCCAGCACGCAGTGAAGAAAATATACCAACCGTAGCTGAGAGTGTACACAAAGACCGTGGAGAGTCGATTCGGCGCCGCTCGCAGCAACTCGGACTGACGTATGGAACGACTAGTCGCATTTTACGTCGAGATCTTAAATTGAAAGCGTACGAAATACAACTTGTGCAGTAACTGAAGCCGCTCGAACTTCCCAAGTCAAATCGCTTCGCTATAACCTCTCGAAAAAATCCTAGAAAATCCGACATTTTCAAACCCATTTCTGACTTCTGTAAGGAAGAAGAATTGCCGCGTTTGGGAGGAAGAGCAACTTGACGATATTTAAGATCATACAAAAAAACATCGAATTGGTTTCGTTTGTGGGCCGGTGGAATCATCGGTCCATATTTCTCAAAAATGATGACGGTAATTTTCACTGGCGACGGTTATCGCGCCATGATAACCGACTATTTTATGCCTGAAATTGAAGCTCGTGATATCGCAAGATTTCATCAATAAATTTATTGAGAGAACACTGAGCAACTGTGAACAGATAATTTTATACTTCGGGCGTGTCGATTGGCCACAAAAAGATCGTGTGATATCACACCGTTAGACTGTTTCCTGTCTATGCGGACCATCCCGCTTCGATTCAGGCCTTGGAGCAAAACATTTTGCGTGTTATTCGCCAGTCCAAATGCTCGAACGAATCATCGAAAATTGGACTCAACGGATAGACCATCTGTGACGTAGCCGCGGCCAATATTTAAAGAGATAATCTTGAAAATATAAATGCCAAAGAATTTTCTTTCGAATGATAATAAACATTCCCCATTAAATTTGAAGTTTCTGTGTTTTTTCTTTCAAAAAGTAGGGCACCTCGGAATGGATTACGCTTTATTAATGATTAGTTTGAGTTTTTTCACGTGGTCGAGGGCGACAGAGACATCATCCCCCAAAAAAGGAAAGAATGAGCAAGTCAAAAGT
Organism: Bactrocera correcta; assembly: GCA_027475135.1. Classification (NCBI taxonomy): domain Eukaryota; kingdom Metazoa; phylum Arthropoda; class Insecta; order Diptera; family Tephritidae; genus Bactrocera; species Bactrocera correcta. The sequence goes on from CM050325.1 coordinate 32,999,210, forward strand.
TAAAATGATGATCGTTGTCTTTTTTGGCACCAAAGGCATCGTCCACCATGAATTTGTTTCTCCTGGACAAACCGTTAACGCCAAGTCCTTAAGAGACTCAAGCGAAGGGTCAACCGGGTCCGAAAAGATATCGCTGCCGATTGGAAGTTGAACCACGACAACGCCTCGGCTAACACCGCCTTTCACCGCCTAATAGCTATCTAACCAAGACCGGCATCCCAACGCTTCCACAGCCGCCCTACTACCCAAATGTGGCCCCCCGGACTTGTTTTTGTTTCCTTACCTGAAAAAAGCATTTTTAGACGACAGTGGGGATACAAGCAGCATGCACCTCGGCTCTCAAGGCTATTCCGGAGAATGCCTTGCGTGACGTCTTCAATGCTTGTAAATCGCGCTGGCAGCGCTGCATCGACGCAAAAGGAGCCTATTTGAAAAGTTTTCAAAGAATCGTAACGATTGGTTCAATACATTTTTTAAATCGACATAGTCCTATTACTTGCCAGACAAACTCTGTATATGGCTTACGAGTAATCCTGAATGGAATAAATATTGGTGCTGAAGTTTAACTTACTTACTAAACTTTAAACCGTCGATACTTACGTTCGTAATAATTACCCAATAATGGAGTGTGAGTGCTTGAGTATCAATAGTCCGTACTGGCAAGCTATCACTGTGCAAAGGCAAAGAAAAATTAAAATGACAGCCGGACTTAATATTTAATTTAAACACACTTTTTTTCTTTAGCATTTCATTGCTTATATTTTTTCTTGTATTATTCAATTTAATTTCTCAATTCAAAATATTGTGTGAAAAGTAACGCCTGCATCATAAAACTTTAACAAGCATATCTTGCCAATTTAGTTAGCAAAAAAGAAAACTGCCGTTCAATACTAATTGATACTAAATTGACATTTAACGAATCGAAATGAAAGGAAAAAACTTAAAAGCTGTGAAAGCGAGCAAGGAAATTGAGCACTGGTGCATATCCTGAAAAAAAAATCTCACTCCAAAGTTGGCTAGGAACGCGTTGGCACAAAAAGTACAGCGACTTATTAAGCGGAAAGCCCCTCATACTACTACCCAACACTGGCAGCGTATTTCCGCTTGTTAATTGCGCGCAATTTCGTGGCAGACTTGCACTTTAGTGATTATGAAAGTTTTTCCTACTTTTTTCGAACTTTAAAAGCAAAGTTATACTAAATTATGACAGCACGAAGGAAGAAGAGGTAAACATTGTTTTTCACAAGAAAATGAGATTATTGAATAATGCGACAATGGAAAAGTTTTGCCTCTCAAAGGCAGACAACAAGGTGGGTTGTTGTTTTGCCCGCTGAACTGTTTATATACATATATGCCATGTGAAATGGGGTTGTCTGACAGCCATTTTGGTGGGAAGGAGACGCGATGACAGCAGGAAGGATGCCGTAGCATTTGCTGCATGCAGCTGTGTCATAGCGAGGCAGAGGCCATTTAGGGACTTGTTGTGGCAATGCCACCGTGCGTAAAGGCGTGTGCCTCATGGCTCACTGCTTTCTTATATACTTACATTCATTCCTGCGCTTTCTATATTATTTTATAGTTCGCTAAGCCAACATAATATGCACTCGGCTTGCAGCAATGCGGTAAGCGATGTGGAAATCGCATAGGTAAATGACTGCAATGCAATGCCGACGCGTGCGTGTTATGAAAATATTTTCCAACACACTGCACTGACAACTTACACAACATCACAGCGCAAAATTTTCTTTAAATTCACATTTGAATTTAAATTTGTTCTTGCTATTTGCACTCCAGCTTATTTTCAAGCATCTAACCATCTTTTCCGTTCTTCCAGCTCTCCGTTGGCATCGAAAATGGTGTGCTCGAGTCATATAATTCCGATTTCGAATTACAATTCAGTCATCCGCTCAAGCATATTGTCGGCATGTGCCGCATCGTACACAAGCAGAGCAACACGAAAAGCGCCGGTAACGGTTTCCTACAGTTGAAAGCCTTCACCAGCGTTGGCAGCGCCACAAGTAGCACAGCGAATGGTTTGAAATCGAACGGCACAGGTGGTGCCTTAACCACCTCCACTTCGTATGGTTCGCTGTCCTCGAGTGCAGCACTGCGCGAACGGGAGCGCGAGCGTGAACGCGAGCAGGCGGCGTTGGCCGCTGCAAATGGCGTGGATGGTGGTACTAATGAGCCAGTTAATGGCGGAAATGCGAATAATTTCATGGAATTTCTTGGTCCCATCACAGGCCTCGTGTACTTGATGAAGGATCCGCGTGACCCGTTATTGCATATTTATCTATTCGAATGTGAAGCGGTTGAGGAGGTAAGTGAAAGAATTTCTTATGAACCATTAAGTAGTCAACATTATTAATACTAGGAAATATGTGAAATATTCAAAGAGACAAGACAGAGAAGTCAAGTTAAATGTATGGTAAATTCAAGCAGCTTATCAGAAAATTCATTAAAAGTTCTCTGGTTTCTAGAATTGTTTGATAACGCAACTTAAACTTAAATCGGATTAAATTATTAATATTTCTTCGCTTTGCACTACTAAAGCTCCAAAAGTAATGCCACACGATTTTTATCAGTTTCTTTTCCGCATAATTAAATAAAGCTCTCGAAAGCTTTTATTTCGGTGTTTTTTTTTTATTTTTGAAGTCGTTATTTTACTCTATTTTTTTTGTATTGTCTTGTTCTGCAATGATAGTTTTAACAAGTGATCTTCATATTTTGATTTACGATTTTTACGAAAACTAAAAGGTTTGAAAAATTCTTAGACTAAAAGAATGAAATATTTCTTCACATAAGGACTTTTAAGTTCAATTATAAATTATTACATGCATATGCTTTAGCCAGCACTGTATAAACACACATTTTTGCTTTCCGTATATGAAGACTCCAAAAGAAGCCCCTCTTATATATATCGCCTAAACTTCTCTCTTTATTCGACCAATATTTTTTCAAATTTGTATTTGTTCGATCCAAAATAGTGTTGCATCACTCGATCAGCATACTTAGAAAATATAAGGAATTTTAGAATTCTACTCTAAAAAGGAATATAAATACTCGTATGTATGCTTATATTTGCTACAAAGAGGTCAAATGTGGCTAGTGAAAAAATAAGGGACTACGACCCCATATTTAAAAAGCAATTTAAACCATTAAAAGGACATGCAAATATTTGCATGCGAGTTTACAAATGCAAATCCATATGAAATAAATGAAAATTGCTTGAATTATAGTATTTAATGGTATTCGAATAGCGGTTGTTAGTTCTATTTGAAATGACCTCTTTTAAGCAAACACATACATATGTATATGTATGTGCACGAATGTGTCTAGGTTTATATACATACATATGTATGTACGAGGGCTGCTTTATATATTTCTGGCCTAATAATGAAAATAGGAATATTTATCAACGAAAATGGTTTTATTGTTTTTCAAAATATTCTCCATCAAGATTTATACACTTTGCGCTCAAACCAATTTTCGAAGCACTTTTTCCACTCCGATTGAGACACCTCCAAAACATGGTTTTTGAATGCTTCAACAGCATCTTCTGGCGATGAAAATCGTTGAACACGCATTATTTTCTTGATGTGTAGGAATAAAAAAAAAGTCATTGGGTGCCAAGTCAGGGCTGTACGGCAGATGACCCATCAATTCGACGTTTTGGCCGGTCAAAAGGCGCTGGTTTGAGCCGATGTGTGAGAGCTCGCATTGTCATGGTGCACAATGATTCGTCTTCTCTTGCTCGTTTTTCGAATTTCTCCGAAGACTTGAGGCAAACAAATGGTGGTGTACCACTCAGAATTGACCGTCCTACGTTGCTCAAGCGGAACAGTCGCCACATGACCAGTTTTGCCGAAGAAACAGGCGACCATTTGCTTCGAAGTGCTTCTTCCACGAACAACTTTCGTGGGATTTGGCTCGTCTTGGAAGACCCACACGGTCGATTGCTGTGTTGTTTCAGGCTCATACGCATAGATCCATGATTCGTCACCTCTGACGATCTTATAAACGTCTTTTAAAGCACCGCGATCGTATTTTTTCAGCATTTCTTTACACCAATCCACACTAGCCTTTTTTTGAGCGATCGTCAAATTGTGCGGGATCCAACAAGAACAAACCTTTTTTACGGCCAGGTGTTCATGCAATATCGAATGTATGCAGGTATGTTACATGACGGTCTTGCATTATCAGTTCACGTACGGCATCGATGTTTTCTGGCACAACGGCTGTTTTTGGACGACCTTCACGGTATTCGTCTTTCAGCGAGCGTCGGCCACGATTGAATTCGTTGTACCAGTTTTTCACAGTGCTATAGGATGGTGCTTCATAGCCATCGATGCACTCTCGTCGTGATAACCCACGTCGAAAGTTATGAAAAATGATCGCACGAAAATGTTCACGAGTTAATTCCATTTTTTGGCCGAGATGAATTTTTTAATTCCCTGTAAATAAAACAATTCACGATTAAATGACAAAACGTTCTGAGTGATGTTATGCTAAAAAATGTCAAACTTTCCAATGGAAATGTCAGATTGCACCTGGCAACACTTAGTGTTGCCTAGGCCAGAAATATGTATAGCAGCCCTCGTTTGCCTATGTACAAACAAATGTGTCGCTCTGAATTTGAAATGCACGTGAAAAAAAGTTTTTTTCATTAAAAAGCTGCCTTTGGACAGCATAATATGAGTGAATTTCTGTATTCGTACCACCAGACCTTGAAGACTGACAAATCGAATGAACAACTAGACCGCGTTTGACTGGTAAAATGGAAATACAAGCTTCCAAAATTTTGATAGCAACGATTCCAACAATATTTCAATCTTTTGAAAATACACGCAGAGCTTACAATGAAATCTTACGCCATTCGCCAATTGAGCCATTCACAAAAGCAAGAAAACTGTATCAGACGTAAGTCTCTACCTTGATTGTTCCTTTCACATGAATGTTTTTGCAAGAAAGGAGTGCTTACAGTTTGTTAGCTGAGACGTGATAATCGCATATGACTTAGCCTCTCATTCTCGCATGTTTATTCTTCCAATCCTTCTCTCTGTATAGAAAATAACCTTACTTTCAATGGCGAATCGAATAAACAAATGGCGTAAATCCCATGCCTTTGTTATAATTTGTATCCATGTTTGTAAGTATGAGAAATGTAATAAATAATATCAGAGTCGACATACTATGTACATATCGTCACATGAAATGCAAATCAACGTATCATCAAAAAGTCGTAATTAAGTTTTTTAGTGGTCATATCGTAAAATTTGTAGCTTTCGCTCTTAGATATAACCAATGTATAACCATTTTATAAATAAAACCCAAATTTTGTTTCAATATGAAAAGCTTCTATTATATCGTTTTTCCTACGCCTGTAAACTTATGAAAAGTGTTTTTACGTTATTTTGCATTTTAAGTGACGATGTAAAGGGTAATGCATTTTGAGGTTCCCTATTTTTTGAAAGAAAAAACACCGAAATTTTAATTTCAAATTTAATGGGGAATGTTTATTATCATTCGAAAGAAGATTCTTTGACATTTGTTTCTTGAAGATAAACTCGTTCAAATGTCGGCCGCGGCTAAATCTCAGATGGCCCATCCGATGAGTCCAATTCCTATGACTCCAAGGCATTTCGACCACTCCAAGGCCTGAATCGAAGCGGCATTGTCCGCATAGACTTTAGGCTTCACATCTCCCCCATAGGAAAAAGTCTCACGGTGTGATATTACACGATCTTTATGGCCAATCAACCGACTGAAAACGTGAAAATATTCGCTCAACAAAGTGTTCTCTCAATAAAAACATTGATTGATACGATGTGTGGGAAATGGCGACGTCTTGTTAAGACCAAATGTCGCCGAGATCATGAGCTTCAATTTCAGGCATTAAATAGTCGGTTATCATGGCGCTAAAACGGTCGCCACCAGCATCATTTGTGAAGAAATATGGACCGATGATTTCATCGGCCCACAAACCACACCAAACTGTTCTTTTTTCTGGATGAAATGGCAGCTCTTTATTCTCTTCAGGTTGCTCTTTGTCCCAAATGCAGCAATTTTGCTTGTTTATATACCTAATACAAAAGGATTTACTTTCACTAACCAACGGTTAAATGTCGTAAAATATTCATCAAATTTTGTTGTGATTTTAAATTTGTAAGGCAGGAGCTTACGACAGCTATACCAGCTATAATCACTATTTTATGAGAAATAAATATTCAAACCATTTTTTGTAGCGCCACACAAGCATGGACAGACAGGTATTCGCTGTAATTTGCATATATGAATATACATATGCATATATATGAAGAGTTTATATATGTATGCATGTGTCACTTTTTCTGTGAACCGATGCAAAACTCAATGCAAATCCTTTATGCACCGTTGGCAACAGTTATATTTGCATAAGCAAAAAAAAAAAACTACTGCGAACTGCTTGCAGTGGCGCCAGGTTCGTTAACGCCCTCGAAATCAAGTTGTAAACACCCGACAATGTCTGCTGGGTGGTGGGAAATTCAGTTTACAGTTTGCTCGTGCAACAATAAAAACAACATACATACATAATAAAAACTTACACATGTGTTTGTGTGTGTCCTTTTTCGTTCGATACTCTAAAAAGTCAATTTCCGAATTAACTTTAAAAAGTTTGAAATGAAACTTTAGTAAAAAATTCACGCTGCTGTGAGCAACTTTTCTCTCCTAGTCTTTTGAATATCCATTGGTGCCTGTTCCAACAAAACCATGGTTTAAGTTTTTAATAAAAGTTGCGTGAAAAAATTATTTCATAAGTTAGTGGAAATTGTTTTTTTGATTGGATGGCCTTCATACCTAATTACAATAATTTGGGTTTCGTTTATTCTTCTGCTTCCCGACGCTCATTACTATTGAGTCAATTTAAAATACGCTATAAAAGTAGGAAAATTAGTTTCTGTGATAAAAATCGAAAATATATGTAGACATCACCAACCGTATAGAAGAGACAAGCAAGCTTTCGGTGCACACAGTGCAGTCTGGAGCTCCTCGATCATTACGCCCCATACCAAAATAAAAATATTCAACTGTAATGTAAATCTACACTCCTACCTGGCTGTGAAACGTGGAATCTTGTAGCTTCTGAGATCCAAAAGCTGCAAGTGTTCACTCACCGATGCCTTTGTAATATTTGCCGCATTTTCGGACCCATCACCGCCTCTAATCCGCTCTTATGCTCATGAACAAACCAAAAACCACTTTGAGATGAAATTTTCACAAAAAAATCGCTTTAATTCTGTCATGATCTGAACAAGATCCAGACGTAACCACATGGTACACTATCGATTAGAGGCCACAAGGCAGTCGACGGAAGACTCAACTCGCTCAAATTCCAATAAAGTTGAATCAAATCAAAAAGTTGACGCAAGATCAAAATAAATGTTAAAGTTTCATGCCACCCCCGTGCTCCCCGCGGAGCCTTAGTAAAATAGAACAAATTTGAGATGATATAAAGATTATAATAGAAGTACATTTTCCTTTTCAAACGACACCTTCTTTCCAAGTCAGCTGAAATTCGTTCTAGAGATTTAGGTGTCATGTCCATGTCACCTCATTTTTACATCTTCTTTTTATTTATTGGCGTAGATAAAGCTTACGCCGTTATAGCCGAGTTTACAACAGTGCGCCAGTTGTTCTTTTTTTCACTGTTGGACGCCTAATGAAAATTCCAAGTGTAGCCAGATCCTTCTCCACCTGGTCTTTCCGGCGGACTGGAGGTATTCTTCTTCCTCTGCTTTCCCCGCCGTGTACTGGGTCGAATGCCTTCAGAACTGGAGAGTTTTCGTCCAGCCTGTTTCTTAATTCGCTGAACTATGTCAATGTCGTCGTCTATCTCGTACAGCTCATCTTTCAATCGGATGCGATACTCGCCAATGCCAATGCCAGTTGCCAATGCCCAAAGGACCATAAATCTTCCGCAGAACCTTTCTCTTGAAAACTCGTAAAGTCGACTCATCAAATATTGTCTTCAACCATGCCTCTGAATCATAGAGCAGGATGGGGATGATGTGTGACTTGTAGTGTTTAGCCTTTGTTCCTCTGAAGAGGTTTTTTCTTCTCAAATGCCTACTCAGTCCAAAGTAGCACCTGTTGGCAAAAGTTATTCTGTTTGGGATCTCGGAGCTGACGTTGCTTTTGGTGTTAATGCTGGTTCCAAGGTAAACAAAACTATCTACCACTTCGAAGTTATGACTGTCAACAGTGCCGTGGGAGCGAGTATGACGACTGTTTGTTTGATGACAAGAGATGTTACATCTTGCCCTCATTCACTACACCCATTTGCTTGGCTTCCTTAACCAGTTTGGAACAAGTAGAACTGACGGCGTGAATGTTGCGGCCAATGATACTCGTATAATATCAACAGCAGCTGTACACTCTTATGGAAGGTTGGACCTGTTCGATTAAGCTCTGCAGCCCGAATTATTTTCTCCAGCAGTTGATTGAAGAAGTCGCACGATAGGGAGTCGCCTTGTTCGAAATCTCGTTTGGTATTTAGATTATGATGACGTCAGACGTAGTTATGAGGAATGAATCAAGCAATAAACATATTTTTGTATTCATCAAAGTCCTATTATTTTCTAAAGAGATTATTAAGAGTGAATTTCTATGTGCCATCGATTTTCTATCGAAACTTCCTTCTCTTCTTCCTTGTCTCAGCTTTCAAGGTTTTACTAATGTACATATGTACATATGTATGTATTATATACATATATGTGTATGTAGAAATATTGTAAGTTCGTAGCTTGTGTAGCACACTACAAATTTTAGTTGGTTTACAAATTTAAAGGAAAATTAAAATGAAAATTGTGCATAACAAATCAATTTGTTCAATTTAAATTGCTGCGATCACGAAAAGTTGAATTCAAACGCTGGCGATCGTCAATGCACTTCAATTGAGACTCAGAATATACAAACAGCGAATACAAGCGTATAAACACGTGTGCAAATACATTATATATACATATGTATGTGTGTATATAAATGCAAATTAATAAATATCATGTGCATATATGTATATAGATATATTAAAAAAAAAAAAAAAAATACAGAAAAGTCAGACAGGCGGGAGTCATAGTAGAATTTCATGCATTTCTTTACCAACTTTCAAGCTCCGTGCAATATACGATACTTATATACAATGTACATAATATAATATTTGCATAAATGTACTATATATAATTCTAGTAAGATTGTATTCATTATCTTACTCCTTTTTTGACGTTCATGTGTTAGCCACACGATCAGTCCCGATTGTCTCTTGCCTTTATATCATTGTAAAGGAAAATTAATGTGAAAATATTTGCCAAAAATCGAATTTTACTTTCAGTGACCTTAGTCAAAGTCCATTGCTGTCTCTGCTCTTTATTGTGATCAGAATACATACATTTTACAATTCGAAATAAGTGATTTACGTAGATATCTATTTTATGTCTTCCCTTAATATTGTTTTCGTGTGGTCGTGCCAACTGAACTTTGGCCATCAACAAGGAAGAAAATGATAATATTAAGGCCACCAGGGAAATTATGGCTTACTTTGTAACTACGAATTTCAGTCAGAAAGAAGTAGTTTAAAAAAAAACATTTCTTTTAAAATAAGGATGATTAATCAGAGAGTATACCAGGATATACCCTGTTATTAACGCCTCATTTATATTTAAAGTGTCAAAGTCACACAAATTTTAGTGATAAAATTTGGAATTATTCTGTGGTGAAATAAGAAACACAAGAGTTCTTCTTTTTCTATGGCTTTTCAAAGGACTACATATACCAGTCCACGTGCGATCTTCGTTCAGCCATCTAACCTAAATCAGAAAATCAAAAACGGAAAAGTTCCTTGGGTTGAAGTCATATTAACTCGAGGATAAGCTCGCTTAACTTCCGGAAGAGATATTATTAACACATTGCGCTTGCTTTGGACATGTCGCTGGTTTCTTAAGGCACTAGTAAATTACAAGCCATCTGCATGCTTGATTCAGGATCGTGTTTCAAAAGAAATCGGTTGCAATATCCACCAGTTTCCAATGCCTTCAATTAGTTTGGAATATTCATTGGCCACCATGACTTTAATTTACATATGGATTTGTTATTTATTTTGCCATTTAAAATTTCCTTAAAGTTTTTTTTTTTTTGTATTTAATTTGTTTAGAATTCCTTATGTCTCAGCTGTGTTTACATAACATGCATTAAATTTGTGTTGCTTTAGTTTTACCAACGGTAACAAATCACTCATTGTTGCGGGGGACAAGTCATTGACGACTCATCTTGTCACTTCTAGCCACTGAATGGTACGATCACTTGGTCTAAACGAGTGCGTTTGTGCTATTTGTGTGAAATGAGAGATAGCTAAACATGAACATATGTAAATAAACTGAGAGAGTGAGCGCTTTAGATACAGCAATCCCGTAAGACGAACAGAGCGATTTTGAGTAATCAGTGGCTTTTTAAGTAGAAAGTACGAGTATTAAATGCGGCTAAAAGTGATTCATTCTTATCTGAGTATATCATAAAGTTTTTATATTTCTAAACATTTTGAAATTATTTATATCGAATTAAGAGTTTGTAACAGAGTTAATGCTTCTTTTTCGCCGCGGTAAAGTTTCTAATGGACTGAGTCATCTTTAGAGACAGTTCATGCAATGAAGATATTTTATGTTTCTTGGCCTTAGTTTCGATCGAAGAATATTTCGCTTTCGTTTACAAATGAAAGTACCTGTAGACTCCGGGATTGATAACTGTCATCGCTAGTGAATATAAATGAACATATGTTTGCTGTATTGCTATATCTACATATGTATTCGCAAACAATAAGTTCGTGCCACCAAGCGGAGCAATCGTCCGCCGCCCAACAGCTGTTGAACAGCCGTCGCCGCGATCACGTCGAACAATTCACGATTTTGCGTTGCCCGTCAGTTGAAAAATTAACAATTTGCCGTTAACATGCTAGTCCAGAACGCTCCCTCGTGTATAATGTTTAGGCAGGGAGTAGAAAATATTAATTAAATTGAAGAAAATATTATTGAACGTCTGAAAGTGCATATTGAATTTGTGATTTTTTTTTTTGTTTCAACGTTAAAACTCACCGCGCGTTTGGTGATCGTACGTTTACAGTGATTACTTATGTAAAACAGTTTTGACGGTTTGACGGGCGTTACAAAGTTTAAATCAGCAGCTGTGAAAATGTGATTTATGCTAAGTTTTTTTTTGTTAGAAAATGTCGGCAAGCAATTATAAATATTAATTTATAATTTTAAAATTAAAATAAGAATGATTTCATAAAAATTCGCAAAATCTCAATTCGCCGCATAAACCAATAAAAATAGTTCATTGAAATGCTAGTGACCTACAAATAACACAAAGAATTAATTGATGCAAAAAAGTTTCCACTTGGTGATTTATTTAAAGGATCGCACGCCACACTTCATTATTGGTGGTGTGATCTTGGTTGATCGCCAAAACACTACATATGTATATATGTTTGTAAGTGTCTCCAACAACAAGAAAAACAAACGTATATCCATAAGTGAACATATAAGCATATAGTGTAGTCGTGCTTGTGGCATGCAACCTAGCTGTGCCCCTGTGTGTGATGCAATCGATCGTCATTGATCGCACAAACGATCGATCTACATTAAAATTAATAAACTAATTATAAAAGCAATGTGAAAAATGCAAGTCTTTTGAGCATTGAAGCTGTATACAAAAATTGTGATTATACTATTGTGATATAAATTAAATGAACGCAAACAAAGGAGTTCAAAATTTACAAAAAAGTGATCAAGGCAGCAATTAAAAAAAATTAAAGCACTATTTGTCCTTAGCTGTGTCCGCTAGGGTCAATCGCAAGCAATTAACCTATAATAAAAAATAAAATTGAAAAAATATAGCATCTGTAGCAAAAGCTAACAAAAATCTGTGCCAAAAACGCCGAACTGCCGAGTAATTGCCCAGCTGCAGTTTTGAAAATTCAATGGTAAATTGAATTAGAAATCAAGTGGTTGCCATATTATCATATAATTTAGGAAGTATTACACATATTTATACAAATAGAAATTGGCCCCTAATAGCTGTTCCGGCTCATCGACGCAGAGCTTCCTCTTTACAATTCCTCTAGTAAGTGTAATAAATTGCAGAAAACAAAATGTTCACGGTGCCATTTCATCGTGACACGATTCTCACCACATCGCTTAGCGATGCCTCAACATTGAACAAGAGCCGTACAGTACGTAAATAAATTGAGTATATGTAAAACAAATTAAAAAAATTAAAAAAAAAAATTTAAATAACAAAAATTTGTTTTGCTTTGTTGCTGACCGCATTTGCGAATGACATTGAAAGTTGTCTGTGTTTGAGCATTACCGAGTAAAGAAAGCAAGCAAAACACTAATAAATATCCTCTTCTTCCTCAAAACGGCAGTAATTTTTCTAACAGACAAACAAACAATTTTGCATGTGCATGTGCCTCTCGGCTGATCGTGTGTACTAATAAAACTTGTATGCAAATTAATCTGTTTCGATTTATTATAGAATTTCCAACTATTCTTGGAATAGTAAATCTCCAATATAAGAGAATTTATGTATGTGCTAACTTTTCGGAATGCTGCACTTGCACCAGAGCTAATGGATTCAAAACCGTATGTTCGCGGCTGCAAGTTATGGCAAAAATATTTACTTCTACTAATAAATAAAATTTGAGCAGAAAATTTTGATTTTCTGTTTAATTTGCGAAGCCGTTGTGACATTCATTTTTTTGCAGTAAATATATCGCTTTTTTTACCCAGCTTCTTTCGAATTATGAAAACCTTACAAAGAGAGTCTTATTGATAAAAGCTTTGATCTTATGAAAGGTGATCCATTTCGAGGTTCCCTACTTTTTGAAAAAACACAGAAACTTTACATTTAATGGGGAATGTTTATTATCATTTGAAAGAATATTCTTCAAAATTATTATTTTTTTTAAATTTCTCTTGCAAATGTTAGCCGCGGCTACAGCCCAGATGGTCCATCCGTTGAGTCCAATTTTCGATGACTCGCTAAAGCCTTTCGACTGGTAACTGGCGAATTACCAGCGTAATGTTTTGCTTCAATGGCTGTCTCGAAAACGTTGGATCTCCTTTGGAATTTTCAAGAGCCCATAAACAAACTTTGGAATATTCCGACCTCTAATTTGGATTCCTTTTCGTTAGTTTTGGCAGTTTAAGAGATAAAGCCAATCAAAAGACCTTTTGAATAGTGTGTTTGTAGTTAATAGTTAGTTTCCAAAATGTCTGTTGACTAACCCACATCGCATTCGATATCGGAGGAAATTTGACAGTAATCTTTTTTCAGATTTCTTCCAAATTTTTAATGTTTTCAGGAACATAAACCTTCTCTTCTCTTAGAAAGTCGGAGCGCGGAACTTTAAATTCGTTACTCAAATTTCACATTTCTCTCACAGAACCACTGCGCTAAGTATTACTTCATGGGAGAGAAGAAGTCTTGTCATTATTAGAGCTGACGCTTCGTTGACAGCTGTCCATTTGACAAAAGACTTAAACCTATATAGTTGCTGTCGAATTTTCCACTGTGAAATTACCGCCAAATTTTGGTTTTCAGCTTTTCTCTTAAACTTGAAAATGGATGGCAGTGATGGAATACTTGTTCAGAGTCTTCTGTACACTTCGGACAGATCGGACAAAGATCATGACGATGTTATAAAGATAGCTTCTAAAGCATCGATGAATACGTTTGGATTATGTCAAAATCCAGTTCCCCATATTTGTCTATCTATGTATCGAATGGATGTCTGGTATCAATATGTTAGTCCACCGTCCTTTGCATGAGATTTTGTGACATTGTGATTCTTTCGATTCTATCCTCATAATTCATTACCGTGGATATCAACCTCGCTTAAGTTTAAATAACCAACATTTTTGGCTTATTACTTGCGCCGGAGGACTTAAGTCTTTTAATTACCCAACCCACCTAAGTATCTCAAAAAGCTGTAATTTTTCATGAGGCATTAAGTTCGGAAAGCACTTAGCTTAGATCAAAAGTGGAACCGCATACAATATAAATCATCCCATTATTTGTTTTTTTTTTTCTTTTTTTCATCATCAAGTTCTCGATTGAATAAAAATACAGGCCCAATATAATGGTTGATGAAAATGAAATTTCCAAACAATTCGTTAAAATTGGCAACTGACAGATTACAGCTCTGCACCTCAAAAACTGTTTGTTTAAACCATCAGTAAATAAAAAGTATAAAACTTTTATCATAATTTCCTGAAAACATTTAAGTACTCGTATGTTATGTACAAGTCTTCTCTGCCTGATTGCAACGCATTGCAGTCAATTTCCGCATAATAAAGTGCAATGATATTCAATTAACAGCGTACCGGCGACGCTCGGTTTCTCACAAGCTTAATGCATTTTCAAACAGTTATGTTTATGTATGTATATATGTATGAATGTATGTGCTATATGCAGTATTTATAAACAATGCAAACGTTAATAATTGGCAATAAATATTTACAACGAAATCAGCATGTGTGTACCGTTAATAACATTCGGCCACCGACTGCCCACATAACTGGTCGGCCATGTGATAAGCAGTCGCTGGCTGGCGGTTGTTTTGGTATAAAAAGCTTAATATTAATTCAATTAAAACTGTATTAAAAGCAATGTGTATTAACAGCAAGTGCGTAAACGACTGTGTATTCGTATGCATACCTACATATGTATGTATATACATTGTATGCAAAGACGCACGCACAGAATTAAAGATAAATAAATGTGCGCACAAACACGTTCCTTTATTGTAGACAAAATCAACTTTTTCCCCTACAATTGTTGTGTTATTTTAATAAAAAGCTAAATTGATTGAAATTCGGTAGGGAACCACAACACATTTTAAATTGATTTACATATGTATGCATGTACAATTGTATGTATGCCTAACCAAACATACAAAAACAACGTCATAAATTAATTTATAAAAATAAACAAATCGCTTTCATTGGACGAACGCGTCTGAGCTAAGCATAAAACGCTGAATAAAACGCTGAAAAAATATTTATGTTGAAACATATGTATATATATATATGTATATATATACATGTACATATATACCATATATACCTATAATCCTATTTACATATGTAAGCAAAGGTACTTGCACACCTGAGTATGTACTTGAGTACATTGGTTTTTAGAACTATAACAATAAGTTTGTGATAGGTGATAGCTGTCCAAACAGTCAAAGTAAATACATATGTATGTATTATAAGTATATGTTTGAACTTTATGCTTAGCAATATTCGCAAATTATCATACAATCTTGCTCCGGAAATACATTAAAAATCTTTCAAATTTATTTGCGATTATCATTGTGGCAAATAAAACCTAATATTTAGTTATTCATCAATTTTTATTTGGTCGCCTTTAAAGTAATTCCCATCAGATGTAATATACTTATGCTAACGAGTTTTCCAGTCACACTTTTCATAAGCAGTTTTTGGATTGGCCTTCAGTTCCTTCAGCGTTTTTTTTTATCACTTCGATCGACTGAAAACGAATTCCCTTCCGACGATTGTTGACTTGTTTGCATGTCACACTCCTAAACCCATGTCTCATCGGCACTTATAATGCTCTCCATAAATATGGGATCGGAATTCGCACGATTAAGCATGTCCTAAGAGACCTGTTTACGATCGAGCTCTCTTGCCATCTTTCTAACACTTGCCTGACGATTTTCAAGCACCGCATCCGCCACTTATTTAATATTTCCAGTTGAAGAGGTCGAAGGTCATCCAGAACGGGGCATAACTTCAACGATCTCTCGATCGTTTTTGAAGGCTTTGCACCACTTGTATGCTTAATATTCTCGAACGAATGTCCAGACTGTCTTTCATTAAAGCTTAGTGGGTACATAGTTCCAGCTTGGTATCTGAATCATACTAGGCCAGCTAGGTGAAGAGATTTGAGTCAGACATTGTTTGGGGAAGTCAAGAACTGATCGTGGCTGACGTTATTGTTGGTGTTAATGGTGGTTCCAAGATAGGCGAAATTATCTAGGTGACATGGGAGCCAAGTTGCAACGACTAGAGATATTTTGTCTTGCCCTCGTTCACTACCAGACCCACAAACTGAAATGTCCAATTTTACTCAGTAAAAATATTCCTTTGTGTTTCAAAAAGAGAAACCAGAAATCGGTACAATCTATCCGTGGAAAGAAAAGTTAGGTTGAAATATACACGTCAAAGTTATGTACTCAAAATGAACTTAGGGATTTTAGTAAAAAGAAAATTTTGTAAAATATGCAGACAAACTCCGAGATACAAGGCGAAGAAATGACAATATCCGCAATCATTAGGATACATTTTTGCATAATTAAGATAATTATAGCCAGAAAAAGAGAGCGCGGTTCCAGCGGGATCTAAAAGTGATGGAAAAACGGTATCAAGGCTGATAGCATCCTCCCATCATTATAGACTATTGCTGATCCTTAAACAAAAATTGTCAACTAAACAATTACAAAGGAAAAACTTACAAAAGCGGATTGACTGTAACACAGTATAAATAAGAAAAATATAAAAGAATGTAAAAAAAACACTGAGAGTTCTGAGACAATTTTATTATTATTTTTATACCCTGAACAGGGTATATTAAGTTTGTCACGATGTTTGTAACACCCAGAAGGAAGCGTCGGAGACCCTATAAAGTATATATATAAATGATCAGTATGTTGAGATGAGTCGATTTAGCCATGTCCGTCTGTCTGTCCGTCTGTCTGTATATATACGAACTAGTCCCTCAGTTTTTAAGATATCCTTTTGAAATTTTGCAAACATCATTTTCTCTTCAAGAAGCTGCTCATTTGTCGGAACGGCCGATATCGGACCACTATAACATATAGCTGCCACATAAACTGAACGATCGGAATCAAGTTCTCATATGGAAAACTTTTACATTTGACAATGTACCTTCACAAATTTGATATAGATTATTTTCTAGGAAAAAAAACTAATATCCGAGAAAATTGTTCAGATCGGTTAACTATAGTATATAGCTACCATACAAACTGAGCGATCGGAATCAAGTTGTTGTATGGACAACTTTCACATTTGACAAGATAAATTCACGAAATTTGGTATATATTATTTTCTAAGGCAACAATGTTATCTCCGAAGAAATTGTTCAGATCGGTTAACTATAACATATAGCTGCCATACAAACAGAACGATCGGAATCAAGTTCTTGTATGAACAACTTTCACATTTGACAAGATATATTCACGAAATTTGGTGTATATTATTTTCTAAGGCAACAATGTAATCTCCGAAGAAATTGTTCAGATCGGTTAACTATAGCATATAGCTGCCATACAAACTGAACGATCGGAATCAAGTTCTTGTATGGAAAACTTTGACATTTGACAAGATATATTCACGAAATTTGGTATAGATTATTTTTTAAGGTAGCAATGTAATCGCTAAAAAACTAGTTCAGAACGGGTTACTATAGCATATAGCTTCCGTACAAACTGTACACATAGTTACTAACAGGAATGCACCTGTGAAGGGTATTTAGCTTCGGTGCAACCGAAGTTAACGTTTTTTCTTGTTTTTTTTTTTTAATTTTAGTCTAAATATTTTAATTTTCTCTCTGTCGACTTCGAATTTATTTGACAGAATAATCAATTATTCATCATTATCTCAACATTATTTAGTTGTTTTCCTTGCAAGTTATGCAGTCGGTTTCACTTTATTTAATCATTCTTTCATTAAATATTTCTAAATTCCATAAATATTTACAAACATGTTATATAAATATTCGTGGATTTACTAAGCACAAGTTATCTGTAGAAGCCGCGAGCTATTTACAAGTACTTCACTTATTGGTCAGCCAATCAGTCCACTGTTTTGCTTTTCTTTTTCGATTTCAATATATTTTCTCTGCTCTTTGTTTGTGTTTAGTTGCCTTCGTCGTCAAATAAACAGTCACGTCGCCTTGGTTTACATACATACAAACATTAATGCGAATATGTAAATAAGTAGTTTAAATATTTACTATTAATTACATACATATGTACACTAGTTTAATGCTTAGCCGACAAGTGTTTTTACTCACTTGTGTAAATTGATTCGTTTGGGCATTACAACATTGAGTAGTTAAAATGTGATTTTTTGAAAAATATTTTTGATTGTGTTTATGTTATCGCAATTTACACAGATTTTTAGTTTTAGCAGAAAATAAGTGGAGAATATATAATTTCGATTTCTAAAAGGTAGAAGAGAATTATTTAAGAATAACCAAATTGTTTTTCAATTTAAGGAAAAGTTAGAGTTCTTGTGGGAAAAGTGTAGAAAATTAGCAAAATGTCATTTATTTTCTTTTTATACTCTTGAAAAGTGTTGTTCAAAGTATGAGCTGCTTAAGATTAATAGCATTCTACGGTCAAGGGTCTTCATCTTTAACATATTTATGTATGTACATACTTGTATAAAAAATACATCTGCTGCATGCTTTTATGCATGTATTTGTGTATACATCTGCGTATACATGAGCTTAATTACCTGATCAGTTAAAAACATATTTCCTCGACTATTTATAGAGTTGTTTAATTTATTGCGAATTAATTACGCACTCGTCAATGTACTTTTGCAAATAGATAGTTTTGCATATTTACATATGTCCATATATATGTACGTACTTACAAGCATACATATGTACATAGACTATGTATATGCAACTGTGCTTGTTACTTGTTAGTTAATAATTGGGGTCACAAAGTCTAGCTTCAGTTGACTATATTATTTATCGTACATTCATACATACATACAAGGTGCGTTCCAAAGTAAACAGAACTTTTTGAATCTGACGCCTCTGGTGGCGCCATCTACTGGTGCGTTAGAGTCTGCTATCTTTATCGATTGTCCAGTGAGAATTTCATGTCATTGTCAATTGGAAGTGAAGTTATTGCGTTTTGAGTGTCAGTATGTTTGTGTTATCTGTGCGAAAATGAGCTTCGAACAAAGAGCCAACATTAAATTTTGTTTTAAAATTGGTAAAACTTTTACCGAAACATTTCAATTGATAAAACAAGTTTATGGCGATGATTGTCTATCCCTCTCTCCCGTAGCAGAGTGCACAAGTGGTTTCAACGTTTTCAAAGTGGTGGTGAGGACCTAAATGACGATCAACATGTGTGCCAATAAAAGTCGTGATCACAGGAAATTCCTCTGCATGAATTTATCAAAAATCAGCCGAAATCATCATTGAAATTCATGAAAATGGAAATAAACATTTCCAAAACATCGATTTATCGCATTTTGACCGAACATTTGGCCTTACGAAAGGTGTATGCACGGTTTGTTTCCGCACAAATTGACCGACGACCAAAAACCGCTCAGAATCCAACATTCGAAGGACGATTATTTGACCAAAAATCACATTTTAACCATTAACCGCTCCCCGTATTCACCTGATATGGCAACATGCGACTACTTCCTTTTCGGAAAAATGCATTTGAAAGGAAGGCATTATGCAGATGTAGTGGCCATTCAAAAGGCTTGCACCGACATACCGGCCGACAAGCTAAAACACACGTTCGACATGCTTTTGGACCGTACAAAAAGCTGTATGGAAACAGAAGGAAAAAAAATTTGTTTTTTTTTTTTTAAGTCCTGCTTACTTTGGAACGCACCTTGCGTATGTATATGTTTGTATGCTTATAATTAGTATTAAGAACTCATGGTGTTCCAGTGAAGGCTTACAAAAAAAATAGTTTTTAACAGATTTGTGAAAGGAATTTTTTTGTAAATATGTATAAGCTTATATAAAACATCATGTTTATCACACGGAATTAATTGCAATTATAAATTACATGCACTTATTTTCATTTGTTCTTATTGTTCTTTGCTTTTGTTGAAAATCATTTAAATAATGCAAATCTTTTTTTTTTTTTTGGCGTAAAGTTTTTGGTAAAGCTCAAATACAACGCTGCTACAAAAATAGTTTATACATATCAAGGAAAGTTCTTCCATTTTTGGCTTTTGTTTGCACCCACACAATATTCTCTCCCATACAGCACTCTCTAAGGCACAGAAATAAAGGAAAAAATGTGTTATTGTTTGCCATTTTATTTTTACACCTGCTTATATAACATGCATCTCCTCTCTGACCGCTTACAATTGTTCTACTAGCTGTACAAATATTATATTTGGAAACATCAAAAGAAAGTCCACAAATAAAGCCATAAAACTGCAATTAAATTTACATGTAATATACATACGTACAATATAACTGAATTTATTTTGCATTTATTGTTGTAAAATTTAAATTCTTATTTTTAATGTATAGTAAATTATTTTCGACAACCTAGCTCTGTTTCGTATTTGAATATGTGAATAAAATATAAAAAAAATAATATTTAAAACAAGCACAAATATATGTATATACATGTACATATAGTATACTCAAAATATATATGCAATTAAAAATACTTGTATATTTGGTCATCACCACAATCCAAAAGAAATTTGCATCTTCATTTGCATTTTTGTGGGCTTCTGTTACTCATGCATTTATAATGCATAATCTTTCTGTATATATGTATGTTTACATAAGTATATACAAATATACATATATGTACTATATATAGGTAATATGTCGCGCACCAAGTACATGGTTGCACATCATCCTAGCCATGTGTGATCAGCGGCGATCTGTCTTCATGATCACTCAGTGCGACGTCATTGCAGATTGCTCATACGCCATGGCGTCCACCACCAGCAATGTGCTCGTAATGCATATTTTCGGCAAAAATAATCACAGTAGTTGCACAGTAGGACAACAAAGTATCTTTTGCATATTTTTTTATTTACGCTAAAATGTTTTAAACAATTCATTTTTTTCACAATTTACATATTATATATACAAGTAGTTAGACAGTGAAGTTCATTATTTACGTGACTTGGCGTTTATTTAAATATGTAATTACCCAAACACTTCTCACTAGACAGAAAAGATAGAAGTTTGCACAGCAGTTTTAAGGAATTCACGGCAGAAAATGTAAATATTTTGCTGTTAACACGTTCGGCTGCGATTTTTTCCACACAAACTTACATACACACAAGAGACATCTGCACTTTTTGAATTATTACAAACAAGCACTTAATAAATATATTTACTTACATACATTGTAGACATACATACTAGTATTAGTATATGCATTCAGCGAACAGATACTTATTGTCTTGTTCCAGTCAAGCATTGAGCACACACGGAATTTTGATTTTCACACGATTTGTGGCTATTCCGGGAATTATTAATTAAAACGTTTAGATTAAATGCAAAACTACAATGTAGTTATATATTTTCTTAAATATATACATATATTATTGTATATATGTATATTAAGTTGTTTGCGGTTTAAAAACTCTTTTAAGTGCTTTTTTAATATATCGAATCCCCACTTCTGCTACTTATGCACTATTTGAGCACTGCCCTCTTATTAAATATTCGAAATCAAAACAAAACTGTCCGATTAATACAATAAAAAATGGTTGCAAAGAACATGAGAGTTGCGTGTATCGATTAGTCACTAGTTAAGTGGTAGCTTTGTAAGCTTTTGATAAGTTTTTGTCATATTTTTTATGAAAACCATGAATCCGCAAACAGACTTTATGTAAATATCCAAATACCTCTTACTTAGCTTGAAAACAACAGATGTGATTAGGAATGTTTTTTATACTCTGAATAGGGTGTACTAAGAATGCCATGAAATTTGTAACAACAATATAAAATACATACGTAAATCATCAGCTTCGTTGTAGAATTTGGTCGGACGAAAGCATGCCCGACGATTGCAATTAAAGTGTGTTCTGCCCAATCCACAAAAAGGAAGACCCCACAATCTGGGCCAACTACCGTGGGATAAGCTTCCTCAATATCGCATATCGAACGTATTGTATGAAAGATTAAAGTCCACCGTTAACCGACTGATTGGACCTTCTGAGTTTGGCTTTAGGCCTGGAAATTGACCAGATATTCCCCATGCGCCAAATTTTATGAAAGACCCGTGAAAAGAGGATCGACACACATCACCTCTTCGCCGATTTTAAAGCTGTTTTTGATAGAACGAAAAGGAGTTGCTTCTATGTGGTTATGTTTGAATTTGGTATCCCCGCAAAAGTAATATGGATGTATACTGACGTTGAGCAATACCAAAAGCTCCGTCAGGATCAGGAATAACCTCTCTGAGCCTTTCGATAACAAACGAGGCTTCAGAGAAGGCGACTCCTTATCGTGGGACTTCTGCAATCTACTGCTGGAGAAATTAATTCGAGCTGCAGAGCTATATCGACAAGATATAATTTTTATAAGAGTGTAAGCATTGGCCTCAACTGCTTACTGCGGACTGGATAAGGAAGCGAAGCAAGTGGGTCTGGTAGTGAACGAGGGCAAAACGAAATATTTCCTGTCCCCAAACAAACAGTCGTCGCACTCGCGACTTGACTCCCACGTCACTGTTAACAGTCATAACATCGAAGTCGTAGATGATTTCGTCTATCTTGGAACCAGTATTAACACCAACAACAATATCAGCCCCGAATCCAACGCAGAATAACTCGAGCCAAGAGGTGCTACTTCGGACTCAGTAGGCAATTGAGCAGTAAAGTCCTCTCTCGACGAACAAAGACCAAACTCTATAAGTCATTCATTATTCCCGTCCTGCTATAAGGCGCAGACGATGACAACATACGATGAATCGACGTTACGAATTTTCGGGAAAAAGGTTCCGCGAAGGATTTATGGCTAAAGGCAACGACGAATATAGCATTCGATGGAATGATGAGATGTACGCGATATACAACGACATGGACATAGTTCAGCGTTTTAAGAGACAGCGGCTACGCTGCTTAGATCATGCCATTGGATGGATAAAAACTCTCCAGCTCTGAAAGTATTCGACGCAGTACCGTCCGGTGAAAGCAAAGGAAGAAGAGCTCCATTCCGTTGGAGAGAGCAGGTGGTGAAGGACCTGGCTGCCTTTGATATCTCGAATTGGCGCCAAATTGTGCGCTATTATTAACTCGGCAAAACCCGCTTAAGCGGTGTCTACACTCGTAAGGAAAGAAATGGTACGCGTGATAAACAAAGTCCATTTAGCCAGAACGGCCTCTTTTTTCAGCTATATACATACCTATGTATATGCAACCTTGAGACCTCAGTTTTTGAGACATCGATCTGAAAATTTTCACACGCCCTTTTTTCTTCAAGCTGTAGCTCATTTATCGGCGCTTCCATACAAATTGAACGATAAAAAAGTTCCTGTATTTACCGCCTTAAATATCTTTAAAATTTAGATATAATTCCTTTACTTTTCCGATTCAATGTTATTGTGCTTAAGAATGGGTGACTCACAGGAATATTTTTTTTCTACGAATTTTATAATGCGTTCGAAGAAAATATTTATGAGATCAACATTTGCCTTGAAACTTTTAGACTTTTAAGTCTTAATTTTTTGTTGCACAACTAAACAATTTTAGTTTTTCGTGATAATACTAGCAAATATGCATACATTTTTTGTCGCATGAAAGAAAAACAGAAAAAATAATCTCAGGACTACAATCACATTTAATGTTAAGCTTTTCAAAAAATCAAAACATTTTCAGTTTCTAAGGTTGAAAGTATTTATTTTGTTAATATATACCAAAACACTGGTATATACATATGTAAATAAATATATACATATGTATATAAAGAACCTGTAGTTCTATTTAAAATTTATTTCTGTTTATCAGTCAGTTTGTAGATTTTTATGCTGAAATCGTTTGAAAAGATACATAATTTAATTTTTCGTTGTTTTCAGAAACTAAAAGCTTAAAAAAGTATACATATATGTATGTACATATATCTTTGCGCTTCTATATGCTCAAAAAAAATCGAAAACAGCCCACAATAAATCCAAAAGTGAATTCTTCATTTCTATCATTCATTTACGTGTGCGGTGAAATTTTTAAAATGAAAAAAAAAAAAATAATAATAATTTGAGAAAAAAATGTGATAGCATTTGTATATATTTTATGTATATAAGAAAGTACACAAGTTCATCACACTTTATTTTGTTGATTTATGGTATTTGGCAGCACATTTTCTTTGTTGCTGCGCTTCTATCTAGGTGTATTTACATATATACATATGTATATACATACAAATATAGCCGCAAATGTTTGTGTTTTCACACAAATATACTATACATCTACTGATGTGCATTTTTCTGTTTGAAGTTTAATGCTTTGTAATCCCTAATGGATTTTTTGCTAAATTTTGTCTTGATCAACGTAGACTCATAAGCGCCCAAATAAATTCAAATATACTTAAATACATACATACATATGTATGCATGTATAAGATATATTTATTTAATTGCATAAACTATTCCGATGTTGTTGCCACCCATAGAAGCTTCCTATACATATAGAAATTGTGACAAAAAAGTACCCAGAAGTTCTAATTTTTAGTTATTACTCAATATTTGTTTTGTCGCCTTCAAAGTAATCTCCATCACATGTAATACACTTATGTCATCGATTTTTCCACTCCTCCAAACACTTTTCATAAGCACTTTTTGCGATGGTTTTCAGCTCCTTCATCGAATATCGTTTTGTCTCTTCGATCGGTTGAAAACGAGTTCCACGGAGCAGTAATTTCAGTTTGGGGAACTAGAAAAACTCACACAGATCCAAATCTGGTGAATGCGGTGGTGTATAATCATCAGGTAAAATCCATGAATTATTCTCCCACAATTTCGGCCATTTTCGACGGATGTTCTCACTCAAACGCCCCTTTACGGCCAAATAGAACTCGCTATTGACTGTCTGTTCCTCATTTATTCAAAATCATGATGCACCAAACTACTTAAATCGAAAGCACAATGAGCATCACCTTGATTTTTGAGCGGCTTTGGCGAGTTGTTTTTTGGTTTCGGCACCTCTTTTTCCTCCATTTCGAGGATTGTTGACTTAAACCTCTTATCTTCTCGGCAGTTATAATACTCTCCATGAATGTGGTATAGGAACTCGCACCATCAAGCATGTTCTAAGAGACCTGTTTACGGTACTCTTTTCGAAAAAAAACCTTTAGAACGCATTTCATACCCAAAATAGTCACCAAAATCCATTCCAACGTATTCACGAGAGATGTCGTGCTCTCTTGCCATCTTTTTAACACTTGCCTGACGATTTTCAAGCACCATACTCTTCACTTTTTTTTAATATTTTCATCAGTTATAGAGGTCGAAGGTCGTCCAAAACGAGGCATATGCTAAACGGTCTCTCAACTGCCTTTGTAAGCTTTGAGCCACTCGTAGTTTTGTGTTTTTGATAAAACTGAATCATCGTAAGCCTTTTCAGCATACGTAACGAATCCGCACACGAAAGTTGGTTAGAAATACAAATTTGAGACAAATTCTTTGTTCTATATATTTATCCATTATAAAATTCGCAATTCACTACTAAGGTGTGCCGACTTAAGCAACTGCTGTAAACAAACTGGTTGACAGATCGCGACCATATTTGGACAGTCCTACCAACTTAGCGAAATACATTTTTTTTTTAAATATCATTTACCTGGGGAATTTAATTACAATTTCCAGGTGCTTTTTTGTCATAATGTAGGTATACTAATTACAATTTGTCGCTATTTTGTTACTATTTTTAAACCTTTTTGTATATTACACTTTTATAACAAAAAAAAAACAAAAAAAACAAAAAAAAAACAACACGCGCGCTTTGGCAAAATGTCAACGTCTGCGACGTGCGACATGAACGCAGTGGACTTGGCGCTCTTCATTATTACTTAAAACCGATTTGCAGTAAATAATATACTAATGCGACGCTGCATATATACCCCCGACTGTTGCAACATTTTGCCGAAAAGCAAATAAATGTTTGATTTGCATGCATTTTTGTATTTAAACTCAATACAACTACAACTAAAACTACCGTTTGACGATGTGTGAATCACGTTTGTATCACGTGTGACGCTAATGATGCACTTTTTTCTTGAAATCGTTGCCGTTTTTATTAATCAAAGTGAAGCGCTGACGAGCGGTAACAATTCGTAGGAGGTTGTCTAACAAAAATTTTATTATTTCAATAACAATTGCTTTATATTAACTGCAATTAATCGCAATATAACGCTTTTTTGACAAAATAACAAGATTATTTACCGTAATTTCGTTATGCTAATGATTTTATTTTGCTTTTGTTAATCGTTTTGCAGATGGCCGAGCTCATGCATCAAATGCGTGATCCTGCGCACACACTTGGCGGCTCTGTGGGCAGTATACCGCAGACCTTTGTCGCCAACGGCTCCAACAATGACTTGTCCATGCAACGCGCACTCACCGGCAACGGCGTACACACCACACCGGCCACCAATCTCAAGCTCAGCGAAGCCGTACGCAATGCTCAACACGATGCTAGTCCCAATATTATTTCGTCTAAGATGAAATCGTCTAAATCGTATACGCATGGCTTGAGCAACTCAGCGGGCACCGTAAGTACAATTACTTCAGTCAATCTACAAATTCAACGTAAATATCTATAAACACGCATACTAAGCCAACTTTCCACACTCATACACAGGTGCACATTCCGACATCTACCTCCGCGCAGAGTAATCTGTCATTGCTTGCCGATATCTCACCCAATCATACACACTTCTTCGAAGTCATGTATGTGGGTAAAATACGTGTGTCACACAAGCGCGTGCCCTTCTCATTCATCGATGACGCCCTGCCCAAGTTCAAGGCGTACGACGCGCAACGTACACGTCTCATGCAGTTGACCGCCCCCGCCACGGCCAGCGCTACAACAACGGCAGCAGCGTCTAATCGCAAACTCTCCTTGAATGTTGAGTCCAACAATGTCAACGCGCACGCCAATAGTAGCACAGTAACATTCGATCTGAAAACCATTTCGCTCAAAGAGAGTGATGCTGAAGAGTCAGCGGCAGAAATGGCTGAGGGTGCGGGCGCAGAAACAGAAGCTGAAACATCAACGGAGACAGAAACGGAAGCTGAACAGCAGGATGCAATGCCACGCAAATCGATGAAAGAAAGCATTGCAGAGGAAGGCGTTACACAAATCGTTGAGGATGAGCAGAATACATCAGACAAATCGAATAAATTACCAAAGCGATTACTGCGCGGCATTAGTCAGACTGAACTTCCTGTGAAAAAAGAGTAAGTGCCCATATGAGTACATATTTTCAAGGACATACATGTTTTTAGTATGCGTGTATGTGGATGTAAGCTTAAACATACATCAAAATTGTATACACTATGAATCAAAAAAATTAAATTTTTGAAATGATGTGAGAACTTTAGATTTTTCTGTCGTTTGCATAAGAGGAGAGAAGATTCTAAGTTGAAATGCAATCTAAACTAGTCCAAAAATTAACTTATTTAATAAAACTTAGGTTACATTGCTGGCGCTAGAAAGACCCACTCAAGGACAAGCAATGAAGTTTGTAATATACTTCCAATAGGCCGCAATGTTTTTAACACTCAGAAGGAAAGGTTGGAGATCCTTTTAAATATAAATATAAATGATAAATCGTCTTTGTTCTTTTATCAAGAAACGCACATTGGTCCGAATCGCTCCGGTATCGGACTACTGTAGCACATGGCTGATATACAAACTGTTCGATCAAAATCAAGTTCTTGTATGGAACACTTGTTAATTTGACAATATGTCTTCTCGAAATTTGGTATAGATAACAGGCCAAACCACCGCTACAATCTCCGAACGTATTTCTCAGATCGGTTCTCTATAACATATAGCTGCTGTACAAACTGACCAATCAAAATCAAATTAAATATAAGAAACTTGCCCTCAAACTGACTGTCTGTCAAATTGCATGTTCTTTCCTCAATATGTTTTCAGGGCCGATTGCTCTTTTCTCAAAGTATTGCCTTGTAACCAGGCAATAGTGCGACATTTTCTACCCTCTCAGCACGTAAGAGTGAGAGTTGCCCCGTGACTTTTTATTTATGGTTTCTTAAAGTAGCAAAGTATTTTAATCAAGTTTTTGCACAAAGTGACATGATTCGGTCAGCTTTATTAAAATGAAAAAAATTAGTCGATTCATCCTCATTATTTTCAGAGAAGGAAAAGAGGATGTTAGCTGTTGAAAGAAAACCCCTACCCCATTGAAAGGACTCGTAGAAGATGTTCTGAATGCTTACTCCGACTCAGAGATACAAAATAGTGCTAAATGATAAGCTTATTTTCATTATTTTCGTAGTTTCCAGTTCAACAGGTTTATTATATTAATTGTACTAATTAAGGAAACGAAAACAGTGCAACAGCTGATTTATAATAGGGTGTCATTTTTTTTTAGTCTTTGAAAATTGGGCCATTTGCAGGGTGTCATGGAACATTTGCACAATGTTGCTATTTAATGAGGCAGAATTTTCATCGAGAAAAGAAAACAATACATCTCTGCGCATAAATTTAATTCCTACAAATATTTCCAAGCTACATTGTGTTTCTATTTTCCGTTACAAAGTAGAGAATTATTGCAGTTCCGCAATGACAAATTTCAAAAAAAAAAAAAAAAAAAAAAAAAAAAAAAAAAAATTCAAGAAGAAAAAAAATTTTTTAATATTACTAACCAGAAATTAGCGGTTCCATAAGCATTGTATCTAATTTAAAGCGCGTATTCCTCTTTTCCTTAATCAACAACAATAACAAAAACGGAATAACAGTGCAAGCACAGAAGAAGAAAAAGTAGCAGGTCCAAGGACAGATGTGTCACTTGCACCGAATGTTATAATCAACAAACATCCATCACCGCCACGTCAGGCGCAGGAGGCGGAGGCTCCAAAAGAGCAAGCGAAGCAACAAGAAAAAACGACAACAAAAACAGCAGCTGATGAAACTCAACAGCAAGTGCTCAAGATACCACAACAACCAACCTACGCAACGCTCGACACGTGAGTAGGATGTTGTAGCGTTTTCTGGCTTTTCACCAGCGGCATGCATTAGATTGACCGTGTACTTTGAAAAGTTGTAGCTTTTTGTTGCATTCTACTTAAACGCATTTTGTTGCTTGTTCAAGGCTCCAAGCTGATTGAAGAAAATGTGTATTTAGTTATATTTTTTGTTATGTATATTGGCTTAGAAGCTTTTATAATTATTTTTATTTTTTTTTTTTTTTTTGTGTTTCAGAAGCTTTTGTCTTGCATGATTATTTAGTAGCTTGAGTTGAACCCTTCGTTTTCGGTGTTCAGTAATATTACATTCGCAAACCATTCGCATAATAAATATCCACATTCTCTCCCTTCCAACAGCATACCCAAGCAACGTGATCGCTCCGCCTCGTACGGTTGTATTCCTCCTTTTGTTGAGCAGAACCGCACCATGGTCTTTCTGGTGGGACGCTCTGATTTGCGACTCATCTCACCAGATCGCAAGCAAGTGTTGCTATACAAGGACTTCAAGGATGTGGCCAGCTGCGCGCAAGGACAGAAGAATCCCGATCATTTCGGCATCATCTGTCGTGAGGTGCATAATGATGGCTACATAGGTTATGTCTTTAAATGTCAGTCGGATCATGTGTGCGACGATATAGTGGCGGCCATTTCGCAAGCGTTCGTCACTTGCGCAGAACAAAAGAAAAAGGAAGCCACACAGATATTCTCGTGTGAACACTGTCCCATGTTGTGGTATCACAAACTCTGTAGTGACGTCGAAGGTTTGAGTGAGAAGAAAACACAAGCGATGATATTCCGTCGCATAGAATCGCTTACGGACGATGAGCAGGACATGATTTGGGCCAAATACTATGGTTCGGAGAAGACCAGCTCACCGCTGTCGGAGCAAAATCAATTCTTGATGATGCTCTTACGTGCGCATTGTGAGTCACGTCAGCAAAGGCATGTGCACGACACTGCTGAGAATCGTTCGGAGTTCTTGAATCAATACTTGGGTGGTAGTACGATTTTCATGAAAGCCAAACGTTCGCTCACCAACTCATTTGATCATCTGTTGAAACGTAAAGCATCCAAGGATGACATTGGTATAGCGCATGATCTGCGCGATCATCAGATACGTGAAAAATCGGCCGAGCCGCATCCGGTTAGTCGTAGTGGCAATGAGACACCACCGGAAGGTTTCCGCTCCCGTTCGAACACGATTGGTAGCGCAAGTCCGAGCAAACCGAATGCGGAGCACTTGAAGAGTCCCATGATGGATATGTAAGAGATATTAACTGTTTTCGTTATAAAATTTGTTATTGATATATTACCCGAATTTTTTTTCGTACAGTTTCATTAAAGTCGGCAACAGTCCCAAGGAATCTGAAGCACATAAAGCTTCATGGCGTCACGCGATTTTAAACAGCGTAGTAACACCATCAAAGGGTATGGATGGCGATGCGCAGAATGAATTTATGTCACCAATGAGGATCACAAGTGAGTTTTCACATGTGAAATACATTTTGTTTTATTATTAATTAATTTCCACGTAGAACGCATACGCGGCAAACGGTCGCGTGAGGAGCTTCGCGATCTCTGGAAGACCGCCATACGTCAGACCATACTGTTGAATCGCATGGAAACAGAGAATGCTATGTTGCAGGCGCGTCAAAATGAAAATGAGCTCAAACGCATCAAACTCGACTATGAAGAGATCGTGCCATGCGACAAACAACTGATCGAGCGTTGGGAGCAGATCATTGAACGAGACTCCATGAAAATCGCCAATAAGAAGGATCCCAAAGTATTGGCACAAGCGATTAAATGTGGTGTGCCACGTTCGAAACGTGGTGACGTTTGGACCTTCCTCGCCGATCAGCATTCCATGAACACAGCACCAGTGGATACAAAGAAATTTCCCAATTTCAATACGCCCTACCATACTTTGCTGAAAAATCTCACCGAACATCAGCATGCCATCTTTATCGATCTGGGACGCACCTTCCCTAATCATAAATTCTACAAAGATCCACTAGGTGTAGGACAATTGTCGTTGTTCAATTTGCTGAAAGCCTATTCGATACTTGATCCAGAGCTGGGTTACTGTCAAGGCTTGGGTTTCATATGCGGCATATTGTTGTTGCATGTAAGTATTGCATTTACCGTTATTTATGACATACTCACAGAATTTATTTTCTTTAGTGCGATGAGGCGGACGCTTTTCAATTGCTCAAACATCTCATGTTTCGCCGTCAGATGCGCACGAAATATTTGCCGGATATGAAGAAATTCCAGTTGCAGTTGTATCAACTCTCGCGACTCGTTAAAGATCACTTGCCAGAATTATACATTTGGCTCGATCAAAATGACGTGTCGCCCACTTTGTATGCCGCACCTTGGATTCTAACTGTATTCAGCTCACAATTTCCGTTGGGTTTCGTGGCACGCGTTTTCGATTTGCTTTTCCTCGAGTCATCGGAGGTGATTTTCAAATTCGCCATTGCTCTGCTGACCGTGCACAAAGACGAGTTGCTGGCCCGCGACAACTTTGAGGAAATTATGGATTATCTAAAAACGGTTGTGCCGAAAATGGAAGCGCACACAATGGAGAAAATAATGAAATTGGTGAGTTTGTGCAAAATTTAGGCAAAGGTCTATCGAACTCTGTGGTGGCCATTTTTTTTTTTTTTTTTTTTTTTTTTTTTTTTTTTTTTTTTTTTTTTTTTTTGATGGAGATCTTTGTAATAATTGAAATTCTCTATATTTCCAAACATTTCAGGTATTCACTTTGGACGTCAGCAAGCAGCTGACCGAATATAATGTGGAATACAATGTATTGCAAGAAGAGATCTCAACAGCAAATCACCACTTGGAGATGTTGAACCGAGAGAAAACACGTAACATGCATCTCGAGCAGCAACTACAGGTGAGACGACTTTCGAATAACAACAAATACGTTTTTTCTGCATAAAACCTATTTCTAATTTTCTGATTTTTCCTACACAGTTTGCTCAATCGTCGATCGCACAGTTGGAAAAGACACGCTCCTCTCAGCAAACGCAAATCACCTCGCTGCAAACACAAGTACAATCGCTGGAGTTGACCATACAAACGCTCGGTCACTTCGTCACTCAATTGGCCGAACAAAATGTCGAGCTCGAATTGCCTGGTGATGTGCGACGCATACTGCAACAGTTGGACGATTTGGAGCGTCAGCGGCGCAGACCACACTTCACTGAACGCAAAATTGGCAAATCGGTGTCGGTCAATAGTCATTTGGGGTTTCCACTAAAGGTGTTAGAAGAGTTGAACGAAAGAGAAGAACATGGTTCGCCACAAAAGAAGAAGGAGAAGACACCTTTTTTTGAGCACACCTACGAACAATTGCGACAACAACGCTTTGCACAACAACAACAGCAACAAAACGCTCAAACTTCACCAACAACACAACAGCCACGAAAGTTATTAAGTAGCGCTAGCAATTCGCTGGACGACAACCAATACCAAACACAAACGCAACATCAACGGCCAAATCGCCTACTTGACTCAGCCGACATACAAACGAAACCTACAGAACTCAAGTTGCCCAACCAATCGGAGCAACCATTCGATAGCGCCAACATACGCAGCCCACTTGAGGTGGACAGCGGCGTGGGCACACCACTCAGCCCGCCCAGCACGAGCAGCAATAGCAGTAGTAGCGGCCTGAGTACAGGCTCCAGCAGTGGTGGCAGTCTCTTCAGTCGTATGGGTTACAGAAATACACCAGCGGCACTATCACCGTTAAGTAGTCGGCAAACTTTGTATGGCGCCGGCAGTGTGCCAGCAACAACAACGCCTGGTGGCAAAGTCGTGCCAGCTGTCGCGATTATTGCGCCCGCCGAGCAACCACAAACGGGTGCAGAAATGCATCCGCTCAGCATGGTTGGTGAGGTGAATGTGCGTTTTAACGGTACAACACAGCTCAAATCGATACGACCCGTACATCATATGCGTCCCATGGCCACTGTGGCAGCAGGTGTGGCGGCAGCGGCTGCCTCGGCGCTGCAAGAGCAACCGGCAAAGACGGCCAGCGAGATCAGCAGCAGCAACAGCGGCAGCAGTGAAGCAATCAATACTGATGCGGCTAATGGTCGCAGCTAACGGTTTTGATTCATAGCGAAAATTTTGCGTAGCTTCTATTAAAGCAACAATATAACACATGAAAGATACAAAAAAAAAATAGAGGAAAATAGAAAATAAAGTGAAAACTGCGGTATTTTTCCAGTTTGAAAGCGGACTTCAAAATAAAGTGGTTAACGCAATTGACAAAGTTTTATAAGAAATACCGCTTCTTAAAATAATAAAAAATGCATAGCTTCTTGACATAAACCTTTTACTGAAGGATGAAGTTAAAAGTCTGAGAATATTATTCACAGTGCTATTTACAGTTTGATATTATCCGAGAAATTATGAGTTCCACTAAATTTCTAAACTGTGGCTGTTATCACCAATTTCTCCAATAACAACAAATATGTATGTATTTCGCTTTCAAACTGAAACTGATCGCAGTTGGAGCAACCAAAAAAAAAATCTTTAAGCTTTATGCGCTTAAAAGATATCTAGCAAAAATTCTACAGTTTCTGAATGAAGAACTGCTTTCAAATGCCGCTAACAGATTTGATAACTTTAATAAGAGCACCTACGCCAACACGATCGCTATGCAATATCTCTAAAATTATAAGGTGAATTATGTATTTAGACAAATATATGTATGTATATGAATGTCAGCGTTGAAATGTAACCGCTAACCCCTTGATGATAATTATAGTGATAATTAAATATTATTTCAGTGAATAATTATTTTACAAAAGTTGTCCTTGCAAAGTCAACTGTTATTATAAATACATAAATATTACTATTAACTTAAAGAAAAATTAATAAAATATTATAACGTTTTTTTTCTTTATTTTTCTTCTATTAATTATTATTAATATTTTTTTATTGTTTGATTTGTTAATATATTCTAACAAATATATGTATGTAAATTTTGGTCTGAAAGTTATAAATATTCATGAGCGTATATATGTTGTTATATTATATTTCACGTGTTTGCACATAGTTTTGAAACTAGTCACGAGTCAATCGACCCTGTGTAAGCATAACGGAAAAGTAGAGTTTTGCGGTTTTGAATAAAATTAAGATATAAGTTCCTTAAAACTATTAGTTTATATATTTTAGTATTTTTTTAATGATTTTTTTCTGATTTTTTTTTCATATAAAAAATTATAATAAACCAAATCGCTTGACATGTAAATAATATAATTATTGTAATATGTATGCTTATTTATACGTATAGTAATGGCTTAATTTAAGCATTTGGAACTAAAAAATTATACATATTTGCTTCGCTAAGTCCCAATTCATGCATGTAAAGATAACTTTAATTATTCTCTTAATTAGTTTAAACCAAAAATAAAAATAAAAAACATGAATTAAAAAAAAAATGCTTAATAATTTTTTGAAACCAATATTTTAGCAGTAAGCATTATTTATTTTACTTAATTTTTTTATATATTTGTTTGTTTTTTTATTTTATCTTTTTTAGTTTATTTAATTTTTTATTTTTATTTTATTGTCTTATTTTATTTATTTTTTTTTCTCATTTTATATAATTTAATTTTTTTAATTTTATTTGTTTATTGTGAATTGCTACTCTGGCAGCACTGCCCAAAATTATTTATTTTACTTGATTTTTTTATCTCTTATTTTTTTATATATTTGTTTTTTTTTTATTTATCTTTTTTAGTTTATTTAATTTTTTATTTAATTTAATTACTTTTATTTTATTTTTTACCTTTATTTTATTTAATTTTTTATGTTTATTTTATTGTTTTATTTTATTTTTTTTTTCATTTTATATAATTTAATTTTTTTAATTTTATTTGTTTATTGTTAATTGCTACTCTGGCAGCACTGCCCAAAATCATTTTGGGTATATTTTATAACTCTAAAACATCAGAATTAAAGTGAATGAAGTTGAAAGTGATAGATCTCGAGCCTAGGCTTTGGTAAATATGTATGAAGTGGAAGCTAACCTTTGTTATAATTCTTCAGAATAATTTTTGTGTGAATAAATTTCAAAATATAATTTAAAAATGTTTAAATTATTATAAAAAAAAATAATTAATTTAGCATTGTTTTTAGTTTAGTTTATAAGAATACTTAAGTGTAAGTAGATTGTTAGTAATTTTCAAATATTTATATAGATTCTTATTCAAAGCTAATATACATATGTACGAGTATCTCTATGTATGTGTGATTATGTTGCGAAATTTTAGAAAATTATCTGTTTCATTTCCATCTGTATTTTTTTTTTATTATTATTTTTTTTATTAATTTTTTTTTTATTTTTATTTTTATTTTTTATTTTATTTTTTTTTTTTATTATTTTTATTTTATTTATTTATTTATTTTTTTTTATTTTATTTATTTATTTTTTTGTTTGCTTGAAACAAATAATTCGAACGTTGATGCCACTCATATACTCGTTTACACAAACAGTTAATATTTACATAAGTACTTAAGTAAAAATTAAAAACAAAAAAAAACATAACGTTAAATGTGTATGCTTGCTTATATGTACTATATGTGTTATGTTGTGATTAAAAAACAAAAAGAAAACCGAAAATATTTAAAAACTTATATTCGAAAAAGTGCTAGTTGCAAATTACTCGCTTAATTACCTACAAATACCTACAAAAGTACATAAAATGTTTATGTATAATCTCTCTTAGCATAAGCTGGTGCATAAATTTGTATAATCACATGCATATGTATAAGTATAACTATTTTTTTTTTTGTTATTTACTAGTGCGTGTTATAATTTATTAAAAACAATTGTAATCACATATGTAATCAAAATTAAAATATATATTGTAATTTCTAGCTTAGTAATGTAATTTGCAAGTACCAAAAGCATAGCCGTGACTTAAATGTACATAAGTGTATCCACACATGCCCACACATATATATACATATTTGTATGTGTGTGTATATACTTGCATAGTGTGTAGTGGTGTCGGAGTGTAGTGCCCAAGTATGCGCTCTGCTGCAATTCTTCGCAAATATTTATAGATGCTAGTACTCGTATATTTGTATCCCGACTTTCGAATACCTAACCTACTTTTCAAGGTTTTATAAAATGCTTCAAATTGTTAAATTTATATGCTTACACAAATTTACATACATAAATACAGATATACAGTTATATTATGGAAATGTCTCAGTAAAATATAAATTGCTATATGTCTTTGATTGCGGAGCAGCATATTTATTTGATTAAACAAATACAAAAACAAAAAACAAATAAATACAATTTATTATGTAGTTCACTAAAAGCAATTGCAGCTATTAAATAAAAATGTATAAAAAAATATTTTCAAACTTTTTTATTTAAAAAAATGGATATACGATTTTAAGATTTGAAAAACTTAGATTTATTTCATAACGTTTTGTTACACAATTATATAATATTACAAAAAGACATTAATGGCTGATCCACAAGGAACTTCTACTTCGCTTTGCGTCAGACATTTGCATTGACCGAAAAGTTGGCTGCATGTGTCTTCTTTATGAGTTCTTTCACATCAAAGCGAAAGCTGCAAAGTGAAGCAAAATGTTGGCCAACTCTCATTGTTTTACACTTTGCTAAGCAAAAGTCACTATTTTTATTAGAGAGAAACACTATGGCTTTACGGGTTTCAAAAATCGAAATTTGTATTGTCTTATTAAATATGTACTACAACACCTCTAGAATAATGTCCTAAATTGATCCGAGTAATAGTTTCGGAGATACAGCTTTGAGAACTTGTGCGCTCGAGGCTAGCTAGCCGTCTTTAAACGCGTTTTTCTCGTAACTGTGTTTATGAAATCGGTTTGTAAGATTTATCGAGAACTACTTCTCAACTGATCTTCTTGAAATTTTACACAAGTTTTTGAGATACAATTCTTAATGACTTGGATGAAGGAATTGAAAAAATATGTGGCAAAATTTTTATTTTTTTATAAAAATGTCTGCCAAAAATCCAATTTTTAGTTTTTTTCCTTCGTCCAAGTTTTAAATTAAGGTTTTTACTAAAACACGTACTTTTTCACTTTAGATAATTCTGTAAGGAGTTTTCCTGCAACCGGGCGCATATTTTTTTTGAGAGGTCATCGGAAGTGGTGTCGCATTTGCCGAGTTTACAATTTTTTTTTCAAAAATTTCAGAATTTCTTTATTGATAGTGTATCTTTGTAACAATAAAAAATTCTAATAAAATGTTTCATTTTTTATATGAGAAAAAAAAAATTTTGAAAAAGATTGATTTTACCCAGGAAACCCATGTTACCCCTTAAGAGGTATTCTGGTCTAGGCGCATGAATTTTAAGCATTTTTTAAACTAAGTAAAAAAATAATGAAAAACATTTTTACTATCCATTTTTTATATGTTGTTTATTGACATTTTAATAATATAAAAAAAAAATTGCAGGAAAAAAAAACTAAAATTCGTCGAGATACAGGCCGGTGGAGTGGGGGCTTCAAAAAAACGGTGAGTCTTGGTTGACGTAATTTCAACCCTTGTAGAGATCTAAAACACAAAAAACAAGAAGATTGTTTATTAGTAAGGATGTCGTTATCAAGTTGACCATTTTCAAAAAAAAAAAAAATAACAAAATGGCGTCGACTTGAAAAAAAAAAATATTTAACCCGATTTTTTCGACTTTTCGAATTTTTTAAAAATACTTCAAATCAAAATTTTTGGAAATCATATGTAGATATGATGTCAACCACCTTAAAAAAGTAGTTTCGAGAAAAACGCGTTTAAAGTTTAGGAGACAATTCTAGTGAACACGGACGCCACGTCACAAAATCAACTGTTTCTCCGAAAATAAGTCGAATTTTGAAAAATCATTCCAAGTACATATTTTTTAAAGTCTAAACTTTCAAAATATGCAAAAAAAAAATTGATTTTTTCAAAATCCTAGACCAGAATACCCTCTTAACAGCAACATGATAACTAATTTTTATTCTTTATCCAGTCCCCTAATCTGCGAAGTTCCTACATATTTCAGTCGAGTTCTAGATAAGACTAGACAGAAGCGTAGGATGTGTTCCAGCGTCTCTCTCATGCCTATTTCCCTTTTTCCGTTTTGCATGTATCGTCCGTACTTATGTATATCCATCCAGCTCGCATGTGATGTGATTAGGTTGTGACCTGTCATTAGACCAAAAAACGTTCTGCAGTCCTTTTGAGACAGTGTGAGTAATAAGCCTGTGCTCTTGCACATGATCTTGACGATCTTACATGTCCTTAGGCCATTCCATCTCTTCATCATCCACCTCTCCTTGATCCGTCTGTCTGCCTTTTCAGAAATTTCATTGTATACTGTTTTTAGTGACTTCAGTGTCTCCAGTGCTGGTTCGGCAGCCAGACGGATAACACTTTTGACAATCCCTTCTACTATTTCGTTTCACGCATTCCTTTGTGACCTGGAACCAGGTATATAGTATATGCCGCCGCTTTCCATCTGCCTCTATACCCACTGCTTCCCTGCTTTTAAAGGAATTATCTGACACTTTATTGCATTACTTTCCGCCTGGCTATCGACGTATATATTTTGGAAGTAAGTACTGGTCACAGGAAAGCTCTTTAGTCGTCGCCTGACCTTTGTGTGGTCAAAGACCCTCAACAAGTTCAATGACGTATTATCAAAAAAAAAAAAATTAAAATCGTTGTCAGACGTAATAACCAATATCTGTATTACCATTTTATAACCAAAACTCTAACTTTGTTTCAATACTAGTGGTTTCTATTATTTCGTTTTTCCTTCGTCTGTAAACTTATGAAAAGTGCATTTTAGGTGACGATATATATATGCTTATACATATATTACTGATAAGGTAGATATTTTATACGAAAAGTTGCTACCTCATTAAATAAGTAAGCAAAAATATTATTTTAATGAAAATATTTTATTAAAAATTTATTGTCTACTATTTTTAACTGTATTTAAGTTTAATTTTGAAACATATTGAATTATTTTTAATATTATAAATTACATATGAATACACACCAATCAGTTAACAATTTAAATTAATCGCATTTATTTACAATAATTATAAGGAAATCACAGTTATAATTTGTTCGTTGAATTTTTTTATTAAAAATAATTTTTTTTATTAATAATGAAAAAAAATATATATACCGCGAATATTCTTATTTCATTTATCCTAATTATGATAATTTTTTTTTAATAATTTAAGACACGCAACCCGCTAAACAATTTTCATGTGAGGTACAAAAAAGTCCTGTATAACAGTTTATACTTTCAAATACTGTCAATTTTACTCCGGAAGACACTAAACACACCCAAAAAGGTTTTTTGCCAGCTTTTCTACTTGTGTAACAACTACCATTGAAAAAAGCTTAAAGCTTTAAACAATGAGCTTGCACAATTTTTGAAAAGTTGCCAAAGAAGCTTTTTCCTAAATAAGGTCTGAAGCACATTAATTGTTTGAGAGTTAGATCTAGAAATATATGGGGTCTAGAGAATTTTTGCTAAAGTATTACGGAATCGAAATGAATTTAAGCTATCAAAAGAAAAAGATATATATTTTAATTCCTATTCACATATTCATGGTTTCACTAAAGAGCCATTTACAATACAATTTTGTCAAGAGATGAAACGACTTTTTTAGGCTCAGAACCCATTTGTATGATCGTACTAACGCTGTTGATATGTTCCATTAAGCTTTCACCATATGAATGGCGTTATAAAGTTCCGATACAAACTCGCACCGACCTATTATCCCTCCTAAGGGACGAAAGTGCTCTTAAAGCTCTTGCAATAACTTGCACTGAAGCTTTTACACCGTCAACTCAAACGGTACAGTGAAAGTCCTCAGACTGTCAAAACAACAGACAGATAACCCTTTGAGGACCTGCGATGCCCAAACCACAGTATGCAAATTTAATTGCAATATTTCAAACTACTTGGTGACCCCTGTCACCATAACCTATTCAACAAACTCCTTTGTCAGCGGCTCACATTCACTCCTTGTATTGTTGCTGCTTCTCGCCGTATTCTGATTTGATAGTCGCACCTGCCGGGCCACCAAAAGTCGACATATTACCATACAGACCGGTTGCGGGTGGCATTACACCAGCTACCGCCGCAGCACCCAACATGTTCGCCATATTGGCTGGCATACCACCCGGATAGAGGTTTTGGTAGAAAAGTGGGTTCTGTAGCTGGAAGAGTGCCATCAGATGAGTCAACTGCATATTTGGTGTATTGGGATCCTGCATTTGCATGCTCTGTGCAGCAGCTGCCGCAGCTGCGGCTGCAGTGGCAGCATTGAAGTTGGGCAAGAAAGGTGGTGGGAAGAGACTCGCAGCAGTGCTTGGCATTTGTGCGTTGTTGGCAAGTTGTGCCGTAGGATCAGCGGTGGCAGACAATTGGTCAGTAGTGGGCTCCAACTTGATGCGCTTGGCTGACTCAGTCTTAGCAGGCAGTTCCTACAAATAGAGAAGACAATAAAAAATAAATTCGTAAAAGTTTTCTTATTACTTCACTTACGATTTTCTTTGGTGGACGCCCACGTTTGCGCGCCAAAAAGCGATCAGCGCTGAGCGAAGACAAAGGTGTAGTGGTGTGCGTGGTCACATTAGCCGCTACAACGGTAGTAGCCGCTGCGGTTGTCGTGGCAATCGATGCTGGTGAATCCTCACCGCTGGAGTCCTTCTGTTTCTTGAAATTCTGATAGGCCTGCTCGCCATCGAGGCGTTCGTGTTTGCGCTTATGGCTGATCATTTGACTGCTTGAGTGCAGAATGTAAGTGCAGCCCTCGCGTACACAATGGATGTGATTGCAGACGGTGGAGAACTTGCAACCATCGAAAGGACAAGCCTCGGTCTTTAGTATTTTCTTGAAACCATCCTGTGTG
This sequence comes from Bactrocera correcta, assembly GCA_027475135.1. NCBI lineage: Eukaryota > Metazoa > Arthropoda > Insecta > Diptera > Tephritidae > Bactrocera > Bactrocera correcta. The sequence goes on from CM050325.1 coordinate 33,040,188, forward strand.
AGCTGATAGTCGCGCAGATGATAGGACTTGTGTTTTTCTGCATAAAGAATTAGAATTAGACTTCAAACGTCTGACAGACTGCGCCAACAAATTATTTCTCTCCGTCCAACACTTACCCATATCAGCCTTGTTCTTGAACGTGTGATTGCAACCCTCACGGCAGCAGTGATAATGCGACGTCTTCTTGCCATAGAATGGACAGTCTTCAATTTTGCAATTTTCGTGTGCGCGAAAGCGTCGGAAGCCTTCCTGTACGATTTCCGAGTTCTTGCGATGGAAATTCGCATGCATCTGCACATCGCTCGTGCTCACATAAACCTTCGGGCAATCGTCGTAGACACAATGATAATGCGTTTGCTTCCAACAATATGTGCAACCGGCGCCATAAGCAGGCTCACAGTCATCCGAGGCAGAGAAACGCGCAAAACCCAGCAACAAACTCTCCTTGCGTTTCTTATGCCATTTCAAATGTCGAATAATATCATCTTTCTTGCTCAATATCTTACCCTGACAAGGCTCATCGAAACAATGGAAATGTTCGCGGAGATTCTCCTGTCGACAGAGCGCATTCTCACACTCCAAATAAGACGACACTTTGCGCAGATTCTTCAGATTTTCTTCGTTTTGCAGGAATGCATCTAAACTACTGACGGTGTTCAGACTCATTATTCCTGATGTGCCCGTTAGACCAGTTACTCCAACCGCTTGCTGTGTTAGCTCAGTATTGAGCATCTGTGTGCTTGGATGTAGACTATGTTTTTTGTTATTTGCTGTGGGCAACTGGTCACTGGAGGGTGGTGTAAGTAAGGTTTTCGCAAGCGACATTGGTGTCATGTTGGCACTCTCGTTTTCTGTGAGCTGTGTAAACGGGCCGGCTACGTCTTGAGTGAGCTCTGTAGAGCTCTGTTGTGAAATGTAGTGCGTGGAATCGGCCGGTTGCTTTGTGGGTGTTATATAAGGCTAAAAAAGAATTTAATTTGTATTGGAGTTTGGTTATAAAAAATAGCATTTTAATTTTGTATAATAAAAATGTAACATTGTTGTAGCCTTCTAACTGGTCGGTGGAAAATAACTAATTTTATTTAGTAGGTACATAGGTAGGTTTGATTTTTGGAATTGAAATTCGAATCTAGATCTGCTCTCTGCTGGTATCTAGATCGCCTGTAGGGTTCTCTTATTAATATCAGCCGTGAGTTAACAACTGCATATGTACATATGTGTGTTTGTATAATATGCATACATACATACATACATATATCAGAAGGCGAGCACGTTCAATCAGCCCACGCGAGCTCTCCTCTTGGAAGTCTTTGCACATCATCATAAAGTTTATTTACTCAAATCGCTCGTATTTTCATTAGAAATGAAGTTGTCGTTTAACTTTTGTTTATTTATTTCAATTTTTTTTGTTATTTAAAATCGGCTGCAACATTGTTGCCGAATTTGTTGTTGATCTTGCACAGCTGTAAGTCAGCAGACTGGTAATGGATACTGTGTAGTGTTCGAACATTTGTACGTACATTATATACTTTGAGATATACATTTTTCCACTTATAAATATATATGTATGTATACACGTATCGCTTTTTCGATTAACCTTAAGTGGGATATTTTTTCAAAATCCGTATAAAAGTACGTAGTCATTGGCAGTGATGTCGAAAAATATAAGCAAAAAGAGATTTCGGAAAAGAAAAGTTAGAAGTTAAGTTAAAATAACCGTTACAGTGTCTTATTCAATATTGACACTAGCCAGCGGTTAAGATCAGTGACTCTGTACTCGTTCTCACGACAATGGGATCTAAGTAATAGGGACGGCATCGTTCCTAGAAATTACTTCAAGAATGTTTTCTTTTGCTACAACAACATAAACAACTCTGCTTTGTTGTTCCCACGATAGTCGGGTCTAAGTAATCTAAACGGACTCGGGTTTTTATCCAGCCAATGACTGTTAACTGGCACCATTCCTCCAAACTACTTCGGGAATGTTTTCTGCCGCTACAAAAACATTTTGACTCTGCTCTGGGTTGACCCCATACCCTTTTAACAGTTATATATATGTAAGTATGTATGTATATATTCAGTCAGAATTAAGTAGAATTTAATGCTTCAGTCGATGTATTAAAAGATTGTGCTGAAGATCGAGATTTTTTCTTTAGTACTCTATTCACCAAAGCCGATTTTAAAATTTGAGTATTTTGTTAGGTTCTATTCGGCTGCACCGAAGCTGTAACACCTTTTCCAGGTTCAGGTTTTCCTTCCAAGAACCAGATTTTATTTCAGCTATATGCTATAGTGGTTCGATTTGAATAATACGTTCGGAAATTGAGAACTTCTTCTTCTGATTTACTGGCGTAGAAACCGCTTACGCGATTATAGCCGAGTTGAATTGGACGATGGAGTCATGACTCATGAGTAGAGCAGTAGTTCACGCAAGTGAGGAAAATTCTCTGATTGCCAGTCACTTAGGAGTGGCCAAGCAAGCAGGGAGTGCCCAAGCAGCTCTTTTACATATGATTGAAGCAGCTCACGATTTTCGGTCTTTGACCAAGTATCCCCTGGGTAGCCAAAGAACATCCGTTTGAAGGCGAGCTAAAGTGAGAAGGCGAAACATACCCTCCGCAGGGTTGTGCGCTGCGTTTGGGACCCACCAAGAATGCGAACTAATCGACAGCCTCGGAAATTGAAACCTTAACTTGGACAAAAATCTATGCCAAATTTCGGGAAGGCATCTTGTCAAATATAAAAGTTGTAGAAAACTTGACCCGAGTCTTGCATGTCAACGATATAAATCCCAGTGTTTTTTTTTTTTTTGTTGTAGTATCAGAATTTTGCTGTTCGATATTCCGACCAATGAGCAGTTTCTTGGAGAGAAAGGAACGTGTGCAAAATTTCAGATCGATATCTCTTAAACTGAGGGACTAGTTTGCATATATTCAGACAGACAGTCGGACATAATTAAATCGTATCAGCTCGTCACAGTGATCATTTATATATATGTATGTATGTATATTTTATTTCCTTTCGGATGCAAACTACGTGGCAAACTTAAGATACCCCGTTCAGGGTATAAATATAACATACGTAACGTAGTTTAGTTAGAATGCGCCAGATTTAACCTGACAATTTCATACAGACTTCGTTTTTTTTGAAACGGCTCAAAAACTTGAAATTCCAATAACGGTAAATACATCAACTATAAATATGCTTTTACTCACCACACTCGTAGAACCGTCCAAAGAGTTCGAAGAATTTCGCGCATCCACATCACTTCTTATCCTCAGGCAACGTGTCTCAGCGTTGCTATGCCGCAGACTAGCCAAAGGCTTTTCGTCCTCTTCATCGTCATCAAGCACCTCTACAGCTTCGACTACATCATCGCTTTGCTGTTGTTGCGCCTTTATCCCACATTCTTCTGCATCTGCTTGCGGACACTCACGCCAACGATCTGTCCGTCTATCGGATAAATCCTGCGCTTGTGCACGATACTTCTCCTCCTCCACCGTAACGGTGTCACTGACATCTTCAACGTCGTTGGATGTGGTCGAAGCATTGTCCAATGGACTGCAATCTTCCTCGTCCAGTTGCGTTGACGCCGCCGCCACCTCAGCTTCTTCTTCCGCCCGCTCTTCATCTTCGGTGGGCGTAGATGTCACTGTAGAAGATTGAAGAGAATTAGCAGTTGTAATATGACCAACATCACAAGCTAAATCGTTTGTGGGGAAAATGTGTGTTTGAAGGGGAAATTGACTGCCGGCCGAAACATTGTAAGCAGCCGCTGCCAATGATAACGCCGCCGCCGCCGACATGCTCGAATTCGGTGTTGTTGGTGTTAACAATAAATTCGACGGCAAGCCGAGTGCAGGCGGTGTGGTCGCTAGCATTGGTGGCGGTGGTGCTGACAATTGGCCGAACAGTAACTGTTGTAGGGGGGAGAGTGTGTTGTGTTGTGTATTGTGTTGTAGTTGCTGTTGTTGTATGGCTATTGAGGAGTTGGAATTACTATTGGGACTACGGGTGGTACAACTACTGCTACTACTACAGTTGGTGATGGTGGTGGTTGTGGTTTGCGAATTTTTGCGTGAATGCGTTCTTGAATTGTGCGGCTGCTGCTGCTGTTGGTGTTGTTGCTGTGTTTGTTGTGTCGCATCGACGAATGTTGTTGCTGTTGTCATTGTGCTGCTGCTGATGTCCATCTCCATTTCACGCTTACTGGGTGAAGGAAGATTATGCATTTGCTGTTGTTGTTGCTGCTGCTGCTGCAATTGCTGTTGTTGTTGTTGTTGCAACAAATTCATCATATACAGTTGCATGATAAACTCCAGTTGTGTAGACATTTTGACGTTGATTTTATTCTTTACGTATTTTGTTGTTGTAAAATTGTTTTGAAATCTACGAGCACACTCACGCACAAGCGGACGATAAGGGTATTCACAGTCAACAGCGGCACTTTTCACAGCAATAATTCTTATGAAGCAAAAATATTGTGCTTTTTAGTATTTAATTAAAATTTTTTATTTTATTTGCACAATAATTTTATTTAATTTTTTTTAGTTTGAATTCTCAACTTCTTTTTTTGCACAATAAATTTTTCAAACATTATAAACAAAAATTTTGAATTAATTATTTTTAATCGTTTAACAATTTATTGTTTAATTTATTTCATTAATTTTATTATTATATTTTCAATAAATAATTTCTCAATATTTTTTCAACTTAATAACAGCCAAGAACAGCACAATATTTCTACAATGATTCTTAGTTCGCAAAAAATTCACAAAACCACACTATTTTTTTTTTTATTTGGAAATCTTTCAATTATCAATTCGTTATTTATTTCTTCGCAGCGACGTAGCTGTGTCTTCGTCTACAACTCTTTCGTTCGCATGAAGTCTTAAAGAAATAGAAGCGATAGATTTAATAAATTGTCTCGCTAGCTTGGCATCAAGGCTCAAACTGATTCAACTCTTCCACAGCAGGCGTCTAATATACGTGACTGTCCTTAAAAAATTCTTCTAATGCCAAAAATAGTCCAAATTGCAGCATCGCAACACTTTCAACCCTCTCCCTGCCGGTAAAAAGTGATCAACAACTCTAGCATTGACAGCAAATAACGTGCTCACCTAGCGTTCTCTGCTAAAAAATATCTTCCACATTTGTACAAGCGCACATCCATAAAGCCATAGCAATCCGCTCTGATCCGTTGCTGTGCTCATTATTTGCACCGACACACATACATTCGTATGTAGTAGTCGACTTAGTAGAGCCAATTTTCACTTTTTAAGCCAGAGGGTTGCTGAGCTCAGCTATTTTTTAGCGTTTCAGCTACATATTCTCTCATTCGCAGCCACACTCAAACTCTTATACTACTTGGTTGTGCTCTTTTGACGCCCCGGAAAAATGATTTTGTTCGGTAAAAAACATTTTTTGAAAATCTCTGCTACATTTACTTTGTGTTGTTGTTTTTGTATAAGTTTTTTCCCAAATTTTGCAATTTCTTCCACCAATAAAATGCCAGCAAAATGCTAATCGCATGCGGAAAGTGGTGTTTTTTAGATAAAAAATGAAAATCCAACAACCAACGGCAAGTCGAGGAATTTGTTTTGTCCTGCTGCGCTCTTGTTTGGGTTTTTTCTACGTTGTAATTGTTGCTTTCTATTGGATTCGGACAGCTGTGCAAAAAATTCCTTTGGTGCGAAAAAATGGCATATGGGCGAGAGAATACGTAGATGTTAAGGATACATATATGTAGATATGTAAATATGTATATATATTTATACTTTAAGGATTTTTAATTATTTATTAATTAAAATTAATTCGAAAAATTAATCAAAATTCAATACTTTTATTAGCGCATATGTATGAATGTATTATTAATTTTCTAAAACGATTTCTCTAGTTCTAGCAATATATGATATGCAAAGAACTAAAGAGGTACACGACCCTCATTCTAATCTATTATCAGCTAGGTAAATACTTTAGCATAAGCAGATAGTTAATCTATAACGAAAGGAATTAATCTCTCATCCGTTTAGTCATTTGGAAATCGGAAATATTATTGTAAGTAGCTGGGTTATCACAACTTGTTGTAAATAATAAATAAGTAGCAAACTTGGACAACAAAGGTTTCGAAAGTCGTAAATAGTAAGTAATATAGTGAACAATAAAATATATAAATAATATAACAGTATTTTAACAGCTTATTACCACAAGTTTTAGCCATAATGACAACTCACATCATTTACATGAACAACTCAATATTGTCGAAAAATAGCTAAAACATTGGAAGATGCACAGAAGCCGTTCAAATAACGTTTACATTAAGATTCAAAAAATGTTCTTATGTATCATTAAATGATACAATACCCGCAAGTGAAACTGTCAAATACTTTGGTCTTTATTTAGACAGAAGACTCACTTAGAAGACGCACAAAGAAGAGAAATTGAAGCAGCTCAAACTTAAAACAAGAAAATGTATTGGCACAACTTAGTATTGAAAATAAAGTTCGACTCTATAAGTCAATCCATAAACCAGTATGGAGGTATGCAATTATGGGGTGCGGCGAGTACATCCAACATTAAAAAACTCCAAGGATATCAATCAAAGAGTTTAAGAATCATTGTAAGAGCTCCTTGGCTTGCAAACAACTTCGAAATCCACAAAGACTTAAATGTGTCTTTTGTAAAAGATGAAATCAGCAAAGCTTGCCGAAGATACCTTGATAGACTTTCTATTCATGAATACTTACTGGCAATAAATCTACTGGACAACAGTATGTATGTTAGACGCTTAAAAATAACTCACGTTTTGGACCTTACAGATAGATTTTAATTAGTTTTAAGAATATTTTTTAGCAAATTATGTTAATGAAGAATATATTAATTAGTCTCAATAGAGCCCAATCAATTCTGTTATCATTGTTATATTTATAAAATTAACTGATTGTCTTCAGATAGATTGCAAATAAAATAAATAGAAAATAAATATTTTTGAACAAAAATTTAGGTGGAATCGTTTTTGCAAAAATCTGAAAAAAACATGAAAGAAATGAAACGTTACATTTGTTGCCAAAACGTTCTTATATCTGCTGAGTAAACGTGGACCTTATTACTAGACGTTTGAAGCAACTGCTCCATAAATATTTGCCGTCTGCCTTGACGATCTTCCACAAATAGAACAGCCTAGTCGATATATTTTTAATCAGGACTTTTTAATGTAAAACTATGTATTTCATTTTAGAAAAAGACTTGGAATTTCGCCGTACTTGCCAAGGAGTGACCGTTTTTAGCAAACTTTTATATGTATTATGGATAGGTACGAAATGGACGGAAAAAACTTGTCTAATTACTTAGTTCAATTTTATTATTTTGCTTACAATGAACAAAGTCCAAAGGTGAACTACTCTCTCGCAAGACTTTATTAAAATATCGGTTATTTTATGGTTTCATTACTCCAGTTACTAAAGGTTTCATAGCTGAGCGCTTAAAGTATGACGTCTATGGATGGAGAAACAATCTCCCACAAGACTTTGTTAAAGTATTACCGTATTTTTAGTTTCCTAACTTCAGTTCCAATAAAGCCTAAAAGCTTCACGGCTTAGGGCTTAAACTGTGGCGTCTATGCTTTTATATACTGTTTTCTCAATAAGCTCATCAAAAAGGAAAAGCATTAACTTCTTATGAAAGAAAATACTAACCTTCTAAGACTATGAACTAAAACTCGTATACAACTTTTGCTTGACTAATATTTTGTAGATAATGTTTACGAATACTTTTTTATTTAAGCAAGAGCAAATTTTTGATATAACAGTTCGGTATTCTATTTTTGGCTTATAGAACTGATCTATGTATTCAGGTCTGGTTGCAAAAAAGCAGTGCAAATTTAATGTTCGCATTCAAAGTATAACCGAGATGGCAATAATAAAAGAGATTTTACGTTGATCCTTCCCAATGGGAAAATATAATCTTAGTTTTACGATTGCGTCACTTTTTATACCGCTTACATTTATAAATGCAGATTTTTAATTACAACAGTTTCCCTGCTCCATTAATATGGAAAACTTCGCGCACCTTCTGGCATGTCGCACGCGGAAAATGGCGTAATAAAACAGCGTCGAGCGAGAAAACTAAATCGATTTGAATGAGCGCGAATTTCGCAGCTGCAAAAAATGCGCTTGATTTCGGGAAAAACGCCGAATGCGCGCATAAAATATGGCACAACAAAATTATGATTTCCTTTACAATTACAAATAATGCAAAATCGGCACAAAAAAATCTGCATTACAAAGAATCGGTGAATGTGGAGGAAAAATGGCGCAAACGAATTTGCGAAAAATATGCACCGAAATTATATTAACGCAAATGAAGTGAATGAGAGGTTTAGGGAAAAACACGAATTTGCATAATTCATTGAGGCACAAACATTGAAGAGCGCTGCCAGCAGAGGGAGTCAACGGCAAAAAAGGTTTGTCATAAAAAGCTATTAAGAAATACAACAACAAGATGAAAAAACACATTGGAAAAGTGTGCGCGCAGGATTAAAAGGCAAACAGCGCCGTAGCCAGGATGTTGTAGGACGAGCGAGACGTGGCGAGCGCAGCAGTGTTGCCGATCGTTTGCCGATATCATTTGCATAAATTATTGCAAAGGACCTGATCGCTGTCGATTTGCACGCACAAACACATACACTTATGTAGCTATATATGCTTGCAAAGGGTAGCATAATTTTGGCAATCACGACGGAAGCCAGCGCGCTGCTCACCTTACGCATTTCAACCAGAACGAAATTCAGTCGGGGCGCGCATGCGCATAGTGTTATGCAAATGACCTGTCGAACGGTTCGATTGAAGAGTCTTTCACCATTCACTATTGCAAAAGTCTTTTCTACATGTATGTATCGATGTATGTATGTATGTGTGTCTCTGCGTTAGCAATTGAATGGCGCATGCGCACAATTTTCAGCGAACGTGTGCTACGTTTTTTCAAAACTAATAGAAATTTATGCAAATTAACAAATGAATGAAATAGTACTTCGTGTACAAGCTGTAAACTATGTAAGGATATATGTATATACAGATTTATATAGGTTTGTATATCGAGCGTAAGAGATTATAAAGCGCGAGCAGTCAATATATTCGATTCGGTTCGATACGGCAGTTTGATTTGTAGGAAAGTTATTGTGGCTACAGGACACCCTCCCAACTTTAATTTTATTAAAGCAATCGTTCTGCAAGCAGAGCTGAGTTTTGGTAAATATGACATATATATATAATTTTTATATAGTGTCTATTACAGGTATATACACAATCAACCAATATACATACGAGTTTCGATGCGAATGCCGATCGCAAGCACAACAACAACAACAGCAAGTAAGCGTATTGCTTAGTTTAACCCAGCTCAGGGCGACATTGTTAAATATACTATACAATTGTTGGCTTAATTAAGCAAAACACCGCAGACAAAAGATGTCAAAGAGTTGGAGCAAAAGCTCAACTACATTATGCGCTAAGTAGGGCGGCTCTTTTTTCACTGCAAAATGGAATATTAGGTTAGGTTAGTCCGGTAGGTCAGTAAGCCACGCATAGACCAGTTTTGGTACTTTTCGAAACCAGATGGAGTTCAGTTGCTAGGTGCAAGAGGAGTAGTCATCCTTTAAAGTGCCTACGCTTGAGTGAATTTTTATAGACTCTGCGGCCTCACTATCGACACCTCCACCAGTGTATCATAGAGTGAGGACTCTAGATACAGCGTAGTCTTGCCAATGCCGAACAAATGCACAAGAGATCTTTTATTGTTCCTCTGGTGGCCTGCTCTAGACATTTCCTGCAGTCTTCTCGATCTATCAGCCCCAAAATGCGTGTGTATGTCGCCACCACACATTCACCAGTTAGTATTATCATCATGTCCCTACAATCTGTTCTATATAGTGCCAAGAAGGATTTTGTATACTTCCGATCTACCGTTTAGCAGGGTTTTGATTTGCTTTTTGCTTCAAGGATATTCTGATCAAGAAGAATTTTCAAATTGATCCATATAGGATCGTAGACAGTTCTGACAGTTCAAAAAAAAAAAGAAACACTGAGTAACCAGCTGACTTCTACAAGTAGTGAAAAGGTCGATATCACATCAACTGAAGAACCTTGTTCTTTTTAGACTTTTTACTGTTTCTCCCCGTTTACTCTGGTCTTCGCTTTCGACTATCGATACTTTATATAGTGGTTAGCTCTTCACGTAGATTAAAACCTGAATGTTGGACAGCATTCTTGTAGTAAAAGTTTGAAATTGAAAGTCCTGTAAAAGAAGGTTCTAAGGCTTGAAAAGATATTTGGTTGAAAGTGCCACTTAAATTTTTCTAGGAACTGATTGTGGTATATCAAAAGAAAGCTGGAATTTTTTAAATTTGAATGTAGCCGGAGCGATTTCCTAAAGAGTTTTAATGAGAAACTTCTGTTTCAATTTCAAAGACATTCCTTTCAGATAAAAGGCCGTTCATCAATTTTTCGAGTAAGATAATGTTTGGTTGATGATTTATGCAAATAATGCCTGTTCAGAGCAAAACGACTCTCAAGTTGTTCAAACAAGTTTTCGAATAACATGGTTTATCTGTATTTACACGCTCATACAACTATGTGAAATGTTATATAAATACCAATACAACGGGACTGCCCTAATGTGTGCCTTTTTAACTTTATATAAACTCAGTCCAAAATCAATGTTTATTTCTCATCAACAGTCGTGCGGATAAGTATTGATTTCACTAGACCAAAAGACTAACGTATGCCCATTCAAAACACACACACACACATGTGCATATTTATTAATATTAGCATATCCACTTTGAGTTTACTTTCCTACCAACTTCCTTGCATAGCCAGAAGTTCATTTCCCCGTGTTCTCGGTATATTTTCGCCATTATGCGGCCCTACAAAATCGCAATAATGCCAGAAATCAGCATAAAAATAGCGACATACAATGGCCATTGTGCCCTCGTCTGTGACAGTTGCGCGAGTTTTCAGTTGACGTTTTCCGTGCTCAGTTACAAGCGGACAAAATATTTGCCGCCACGAAAATGCAACATTTGTAATTGGTTTGATGCAAATTTGCATATTCGCTGCCAAAGGCTTACACACACACACGTACCTTGGTTGTGCATACGGAAGCAGCCATTGCTGTGGCTTTTGTTCGATTTGATGCGTTTTTGATTTGCTTTTATTGAATCGATCCAAGTGATTAGGTTACAGTGCTCAACTGAACTATATACATATGTTTATGTACACATATACATATAAACCGTCATTGTTATTTGCATTTGTAGGATTTTGCATTATCCTGCCGTTACAAGCTGGATTACAAGTACAACTAACCAATGTGATTGTTAATCAAATGAAGCGACAACTAAAATCACGCACATTCTCAGGTTGTGGCATTTCACAGTTAATAACTACATACATACATTGAGAGTTGTTGATATGAGTAAAAAATGTATAGTATATGTATTTATTAGCACAATTCTGAATGGCAAATAAATATTTAAATAGTTTTTCTCTTCAACCTTTCAATTGAAGGAGTATTAGTAAAAATAATAGTTTGATGCCAGCCTCTATCTAGGATCCCTAGCGATTTAAGTCACATCATTAAATCATATAATTTTATCGAGAATCTTTTTGAAATACATACAAAGGTTCGCCATTGTGCCTTTGGAGGTATCTTTGAATGCTTTTTGCTATTATACAGTGAAATATCTAGGGCTCATCCTGGACAGGAAGCTTTTATGGAAGCCGAATATCAAAAAGATAGAAAAAAGATATCGATTATCTTGTACTACTCTAAAGAAGCCATTGGCAAGAGGTGGGATCTCCGAACTGAAAGTGGTCCTCTAGCTCTACGGCACCATAGTCAAGCCCATTATGTTCTATGGAGTCTTTGTGTGATGGAGGGCTTAAGAAAAGACCACGCTTGCAAAGAAACTCGAGAGTTCAACGGGCAGCGTTCATCAGCATGTGTGGTGCACTAAGGTCCACTCCAACTATGACATTTAACGCCATTTTGCCCGTGGGCATCACCTGAAGATTTATGGCCGCGTAAGTGGCTATATTAGACTCAGATAATCTGGGTTCTTAAAAGAACGCGTATCTGAGCACCCAAATATCCTCACACACTTTGAATGCATACCAGATCATCTAGATCAGGAAGTCGAAACCGAACTCTGGCGGCTCCTTCTCTGTCCATATACCGACGAGGCAGCTATGGGTGAGAAGAAGCCGTTGGAGGAGTGGGCAGTGAGCTTCTTTACTTGTTGGGGGGAAGATTAGCGGAGGGTTTTACTATCGGGAGCTCTCTATCAACTCCAGTTTCAGACTTCCTGACTATAGCAGTGTCTTTCACGCTGAGGTCATCAAGGTAGCAGTAGATTTGCTGTTCCGGAGTGCGACCTCCTTTAGAGAAGTAACCATTCACTCTGATAGCAGATCGACGAAACTAGCCTTAAGTTCATTTAAAGTGCGTTCAGGGCTGTTCGAAGAGTGCTTAACCTCGCTATCAATAGCATCCAGTGTCTTTGTGATAAAACTGGTATGGGTAACATGCTATACCAGAATCGCAGGTAATTGCAAAGCTGATGAGCTAGCAAGGAAAGGCACTCTAAAATCACTATCGGTAGAATGGGAAGGGGTCGGTGCCTTCGTATCCTCTTGTTTTCTTCTACTGGTGAGCTGGGCTTCGCGGAAGTTGGACCAACGCTGGGCCACCATCGGCACTCGGGCAGTCGCAAAAGCTTTCTGGCCTAATATTGATCTATTGATCCTTTTGGCCCCAGTAAGGGTAGCCACTCTCTAGTTCTGGGGACTTTAACAGGTCATTGCCCTATTGGCGTACGTCTGTAAAACCTGTTTGGAAGAAGATGAGGTAGAAACAATTAAGCAATTCCTTCTTCACTGTCCCGCGGTTGGGAGGTCAAGACTTAAACACTTGGGAGCAGATACCTTCAGACATCCCACCAAACTGGCGGGAGGTGAAATTAATCGCCTTCGTAAATTTGTATTGACTTCTAAGAGTTTTGCGGATTTGCAAGTCCGAACGCAGGAGTTCTTATTTTCTATAGCTTCACAAAGGACTACATATATCAGTCCAAGTGCGATCATTGGTCAATCATCTAACACAACCTGATTGTTTTGTGACTGAGTCTTGGAGAATTGGAGCTCTGAATCTTTCATAGTTGAATCTGAAGACGAGTTAGGTATTTCGAAGGCATATTTTTTGCTCTAAACAATTATTGTTGATAACGAAGGTACCAGGTGTACATACACATACATATAGCATGTTAGACTTATATCTAGTATACTCAGCAAATATTAAGCTCTTAATATGTGCAATTAAAGCTGTCATCGGCGAATCAAACAACAACTATTAGAAATAATTTACACTGAAATAATGAAGCATAGAAATAATAAAAATAGTTATAATGATAAGTTATCCACATATGTACTATCCTCTTTTCAATTCCTCTCGAGACCGGAAACTTTGTTTTTGCTATTATTTGATAAGTTCGTCGTTTGGTGAAAGAGCAGAGCTCAAACAAAGCCGACAGAGAACTACTCACCTTTTTCTCCAAATACAAACAAAATATTTAATAAACATTGACAGTTTTTGGTGAGAGAATAGAAAATATCTGAGATCTTAATTGAGCCACGCAATTACGAGCGAACCTTAATTGACGGCAATATTTTTTATTTGGGAAATATTTCAATGAATTTATGCAGAAATTAAGTTTTTATTTTCTAAAATGAAACACACACATATCTTTCACCACTTCGACGCATCTTCATTTATTGGAAATGCATATCCTTAGATATTACGAGTATTGCATTGCCTTTTCCACTTTGTGTTCTTTGTATTCTCACATAACTGTGAATAGCTTACCACGCTGGGGGTTTTGCCGCTATTGTCGCATATCCTTAGATGCCAAAAAACATCGTTCAACCACAGATTTATTGCCTCATTTGCTGCCTACCCTCCCTTCTCAATGGCATTCTTTATGTGCATATTTTGAAGGAAATTTTAATATTTAGTTTTTTCTGTTCTTTTTCGGGTAAATTACCTTAATTTATATGAATGCAATGTTCGCCACCCTTAAGTACACGCAATGAGGATCTCAAATGCTCAAATAGGATTGCCTGATGAAGCAGTATTGATTTTCGCCAAAGGTGAGTTGGCAATTATGGTAAGCAGTTTAAACTGACCTTTGGTAAGTGATCTCGGGGCGTTAGATTTCAGTTACTTTGCAAATTCATGCCAAATACGCTCTTTGTTTCGGTGCATTCTTTGCTTTAGGTGTGAAGTGCGTGCGAGACCCTTCAACACCTCATTCTGCATAGTAAATACACACTCATTCAAAGTGTTGAACAAACGAGTGCGTACGAAGTCCTAACTTGCTAATGACTATGCATTGTCGAGCTGACCATTAAGGAACGCATTTGTTTGCGACGGATAAGCCGATAATGAGCCGACGCTGATCGTGTTTTGACTTTGTAACTCTTTCTAAGACGATGACCGTTTGATTGATGGCATTTATGCTAATGAATGAAACAAACAGAGCTGACCAATTGGTCAGTATTTGTATGCGTTCAGCACGTGGACAAAAACGATAAAGAACACAAAGGGTGCAAAGACACGAGTCACTACTTAGATTGGACAGTGGTCAGTTGAAAGTAAACAGGTTTTGACCCATTAGAGTCACATTCAAGAGATGAGATTGAGTTGCAGAGTTTAACTGACAAAAGGGTTTAAGGAAAATCAGTAAGCGGTTGTATTCGTAAGCAATTACTTAGACAAATATGAATGGCATATGCTCTGATGTTAAAACCTAAATTTTGGACTAACATTTTAACTATCAAATCTCGAAAAATCAAGGGCATATTATGCGCTCTGCCATTCAACGGTTATTTAGATTCTATCTCGCGAAAAAAACTCCGAAACGCATGCAATTTGGTTCCCATACTTTGACTATCCGCTTTTTGGATAAATACCAAACTCTGCCATAAAAAAAATTAAAGAAAATAAAAGTTGATGATTCTTCAAAAGATTTGCAGTTTCTTACAATTACATAGCAGTAAAAAAGATAGTGAAAATTGAAATAGCTGCTGGAAAACAAGCTGCGCGCCGCAGAGACAAAGGGATGAAACCAAGCAGCCAGCGAACCAACCAAGCGAGCGAACATGCAATCAACCAACAAACTAACCGAACGGACCCCAGCATCAGGAACGCATCATAATTTGGAAAACCGGTTCGGACATCAGCATTAATTTCGCGCCCTAACGGTAAACGCAACAAAAGCCAAGCCAAAAAAAAGCGGACAAACAACATTACACAAAAGAAACCCTTTCATCAACGGAGTGGCCTAAGAATGCGCCGGTCCATTGCGAGCGATCTCTGGTCAACTGCCAAGCGAAGAAAGGATGGAAATTATGCTGCATATGCTTAAGCGTATGCTGAATGGTTTGAGAAAATGTGAGTGTGTGTGTGTTCGCTTGGCGCATAAATTGCGATCTCCCGTTAGGTTCTACACGACTCTGTGATTTGTTGCCATTTTCTAGAACCAATGCTGTTGTCTATTAATTGAAAAAAAAAAAAAATCATTATGGAAAAGCGCGCTTGGTCGCACAAAGCCTCGGAATATGTCATAAGCCAACATCTGTGCATGCAAACAGGAATGTCTTCCTTTTTACGAAAGGGTTTAGTGGTCACAGGAGCATCCCGTTTGGGAATATTTTATTGTTTTTTTTTTGCATTAGTGTACTTTGAAGTTTAGGGTCCAGTTTGGTATTTAAAATTCAAGTTATTATAGACGAATTTGTTACGGTCGCAGGAGATGCGCTGACATTTCATTTGATTGGTTAGCTGGTTGAAAGGTTCAAAGGGTTCGGTGGACTGGTAGCATACGAAACCGATGTTTAACGGGCGCTGATCGCCATTCGATGCAGTAGGGTCAGCCATTTCGTCAAAACATTTGTTCTTCGCTTGTTAAGGGCTAAATGCTGAACGAAGTTTTGACCCAAGATGGCGGTCATTTGTTTACGAATTAACAAACATGCGTCATAGCTGTGTTGAACGTGGGAATTATTTTGAAAAAATAGAGTTAGATTACGAATATACTTGTAAAGAGTCTGTAAAAATTATAGTTTTAGTTATTTCTTTATAAGTTTATTTTTATTATTTTCCTTTTTTTTTTTGCATTCCTTAATAACATTAAAAAAATTCAAAGTTCACACAAATATTCAGCATAACGTTACTTCGCAGCGCCCAGTGCAGTCTTGCACCAATTTATATTGTCTGTTGCTACCGTGGAAATCTGCAGAGCTTCGAGAAACTACTAATTATTATTTTTATTGATTTATTATTATTGACTTTTGCAAATATTTTTTTATACTGCTGGCTTATATATAACTTATATATTACTTCTGTTTTCCAAACTCCCCCTGAAGGCTTTACTCACTTTGCCTATTCCCTTGCGTTCAGTGCCCTTTTGATTTAATTTTTCTGCATCTTAATTAATTGCAATCATGGCACGCGCACGTTGCACCCTTTTTAAACTGACCATTGCTCAATCAGCTCACCATGCAAGTGACCTCCATAAAAACGTTAAAACGCACTTATGTTGTTTTAATTTAGAAACTGGTTTCTCGCTTGACCAACACGCGCCAATGTTGATCTTAAGTGATGGTCAGTTTCAAGCAATTAGAGGGGTCATCTTTAAAGCAGAGATCATGACAAAATTCATAAGGGTTATACAACAACTTAAAGGGCGTTAATTACATACATGATCATCGTCTAAAAAGGAGACTCGTTTATTTGTCTTAGGTGTGAAAGTAAAAATGACAATTTGAGCCCACCAATTGTTTTGTTTTTTTCCTTAAACCTTTTTACGTATGCAAAGTTGTTAAATCAGGTATTAAGATTATTAAATTTTAAAGTACATAAGTCAGGCAAAAAGATGTAGACTTACACTAACACTTTCTATATGAACTTTTGTTTGGGAAAAAATGTAATAATAATAAACTTAATACTTAAATTTATTAAGGGAATATCAAAATAGAAAAACTATAGATTCTAAAAGTAATAGCTCTGTAAAACAACACACATTGATGGCAGTTGAAGGTTTGAGAAACATGTGGATACCGGAAAAAAGGCATTTGGCGGTGAAGCAGAATTTTTTTTTTTGCTTAAAAATTTCTCAAATCCAAAAACAAAAACAAATTATTATCATAGACTTTTAACAAATAGCAGCTCCCAAAAAAGGTTTTTTGTGAAAAAACTTGAACTTCAAAGTGGCTTAAAAATCGAAATTATTATTCAAGATCTTATTTCTTCGATCATTACCCATTAAGGGGCTATACCCGTGTGAGACTTTCAAAAAAAAAAAATTTTCATTTGCTTTTTCGGTAGCTTATATTTTCTTAAATATCCTGTGAAATCGGGAAGGTCGTATCTTGAATAGTTTTTCGATGGCAGCCTTCTAAAGAGCGACCGCTCGGAGGTGCAAACATATACCATATAATTAAAACTTTAAACGCGTTTTTCTCGAAAAGACATTTTTCAAAACTGCTGACATCATAACTAAACTAGAAATTGACCGAAGGACTTCAAGTTAAAACTGAGTATTTCTTAATCTTATTGATTGGTTTAAAATTGTCAATTTGGCATTAAAAAAATACCATTTTTTCGTAAAAAAAAACGATTTTTTTTCAAAATTACGCCATTTTCTTAATTTTTGGTATTTATCAAGGAACGTAGTTCATTGTATAGAAAATATATTTAAGTTTAATAAACATTTTGAATTTTTTTGTTTCAGCTACTCATTCGACCGGAATCATGCCAGCAGTTGAGGCACTTTTTTTTGGCCCCTCCAAAGACAGCCCATAACTCCGTTATTTTTCAACATTTTTGTAAAAAAAAAAATCTTAAAATATAGCTGAAAGAAGTTCGAAATGTTCAGTTGCGTATTTCTTTAAAAAAAAATCACGAAAATCGTTTAATTTTTCATGCGTCACACCCATTAAATAAATTTAGGAAAGTCGCGTGAAAATTATAAGTCTATCGGTGTAACCATTTCGGAAAAATTAGACTCTGATAATAGCGTTTCGAGAGATCGCGTTTAAAATTTAGGGGCCTCACAGTGGAGAGAACGAAGACTGCCTACCTCCCAAAGTTACAACCGACCACAACACGTGCGGGATGGGATAGATACCGACAGTTGAAGAGAGGATCGAGACGCATTTACAGACAAAAAAGAGAGAGGCTGAAATAGGTGAGTACGAAGAGCTTGACAAGCTGGCTAACAAGGGTAATGCTCGAAAATTCTCCGAAAAGGTACGGCGACTAACAGAAGGTTTCAAGACCGGAGCATACTCTTGTAGAACCCCAGAGGTGTTCTGGTGACTGATGCCAAGAACATATATTTAAATTTTGGAAGGAACATAAGACCAGAAGATGATGAACTGCACTTGGTATCTCGAATTGGCGCCAAATTGCGAAAAGAATAAGCGCTGTGGTTAACTCAGTGTGTTTTTCTAAAGCTGTGTTTTCAAATTCGGTTGTGAAAACTTCTCGAACTACGCTAATTTACAAGATCTTGAAAGAAGGATTACCATTATTTAAGAAAAACGCCGACAAAATTTCAACATAGTTGTCATATTTTTGAACAGTGTGCTAAAATTACAACTTTCTTTTTTTTTTTGTTTTTTCTTCGTCCAATACTGAGTTTGTGGTCATATCTAAAACATATGTTTTTTTCTTTTTACTTTTGATACAGGATCATCAAGATCATTAGAAATTCCACTGTCAACGGGGAGGCTTCTTCTTTAGAGAGGCCGAGTTTTGAATATTTTCGTTGAAAAACTCACAAAATGTTAAATAGATTCTAAAGATACAGATAATAAAAAGTTTTAATAAAATATTTACTTTATAGAATGTTTTAAATTTTGGGACAAAATGGTCGGAAACTCAAAACGCCGAAGTTCTTAAAATTTCATTATCACATCCTTGCCTATAATTTTATCAATGTCCTTAACTTCATTTTCCCAAGAAAGGCCATAACTGGTATTAAAGGCATATTATTATTTTTTTTTTTTATTTCTCAGCATTTTTCTTGGCAGAAACGTTCCCATAGACGAATTAAAATTCAATATTTCAAAATTTCATTGCGTGTTCTCATATTTTAATTATCGTCAAGTCATTTACGCTGATCAAAACAGAAATAAATCGAATTAGCAGGCATTACAAACATACATAAAGATTTTCGCACTCTCAAGTTGCCCCGAAGAGTAAGAAAGTGGAAATGCGTAATTAAATCAATTAAGAAAAGGGTACTGCACTACTACGACATGGGCTTATCGAAGTTATTTGCATACAAATAAATAAGTGCAACTGCAACGAGCATTTGCATACTCGCAAGCCGCCTAAGCAGCCATAAATGCGTGTGTATGCAAGTGGTAGCACCGGAAATAGTGCATTGACTGTGGCGCATGCGCAAACACTCGGAAGCGCAAATACAATGCAACTCGTACACACATATGTATATGTATATGCAAATCATCGATAAAGTGAATTAGCATAACAGTGGCACAAGTCAAAAATGTGCCATTTTCAAAGCAATGCCGCTTACCGCAATGCGAGCAGCTCGATTCGCATATGTTTGTATGTATGTAGTAGTAGGCATGTGCATAAAATTCGACAGGCGTCACATCGACGAAACACAACCAAATAATCGTTGCGTGCGAAAATTATGCAAATTAGGTCTCAAGTCCCTTCATGATTATTTACGAGTACATACTCGTCCATGGCACACACCTACCCACCCGGGGCGTCCTTCTTTATCGTGTGCTAACAAAAATGGCGTCAACTTACTTTTCGCACTTATGGGTCTTGGCGTTTCGTAACGGATTTCCTGTGCATTGTTTATAATTATTTTGTGCATTCGACATCGTTTTGTGACAGTTGGCGAATTTCCTTTCGCACCGCAATGATTTATGATCATTTGAGATTTTTTAAAGTTGCTGCGATTTTTTACTTGAGTAATTATACGATTTTTCGCCAAGTAAATGCCGTGAAAGTTCAGCATTATTTGTGTCGAATATCATTAATTTTCTAAAGCATTTCTTCGAGACGATAGTCGACGTTAAGGAAAATATTGAAGAGAGTGGCTGCCGATCGATTGGCGTAATGACGTTGCGCGTCGGCGCCCCAATCGAAGTTGTGTTGACAGAGGTTGGCGAAAGATGATTAATCGATTGCACTGCCAGCATTTTGAAGTGGCAGCGACGTGAGAAAATATTTCATTTCAGAAATGAACTCAATGAAAACGGTTGTTTAGAAAGTAAAGCGAGTACATATGTACATATTTAATAAAAGAGGGTATTAAGTTGAATAATGTATAACATAATTCCTAAAAATTTTAAATATAATATATAATACTTAAGGTGATGACTAGATTTTGAGAGCATATGTGCAATAGGGTGGGTCAAAAAAATGTTAATATTTTGTCCCTTTGCTATTCTGAAAAATAGGTTCATAGGCATCTCTAAGCAAATCTCTTTAGGTATGAGTCCTATATTGTAATTGGAAGGTTTTACACCTTACAGTTTTCTATTTTTTGCTTATTATCAGATAAAAAAAATTCATATCTCATTTCCAACTACCTAAAGATATATCTCTTATCATATCTCTTAAGGGGGTATTCTACTCTAGAATTTTGAAAAATTCAATTTTTTTTTCATATATTTAAAGTTTAGACCTTTAAGATCATATCCTCCAAAGGATTTTGAAAAATTAAAATTATTTTAAGAGCTACAGTTACTTTAGTGACGCAGTACCTAGCCCGGTAGATAGGTAGACTCACTTTTTGAAACGAAACTACTTTTTTCCACACGGTACCGGCATTATCTCAAGTTCTATACAACCGATTTACTTGAAATTTTGTGTGAACCTTCTTTATATAATTCTTTATCGTTCCTACCAGCATCGTGTTAAAATTTTTGTTTTTAATATTTAAAAAAAAATTCAGGAATTAAAAAAAAAAATTTTATTTTCAGGCAGTCGGCATTTTTCAAAAGAAAATTTTTCCTGTTTCCTGTTTTTCTGGACTACATATAACAGCATCCTCACTGATTAAGAATTTCTTTTGATTTTTTTTTTTCAGACCACCAGGAGAGTCAGGATCTATGTCACCAGGATGCGCCATTTTTTTTTTTTTTACACCTGTCTCTCCCCCCTCTAATTATTTTAAATTTTTAATATTTTTTTGTAAATTTTTTTTTGTGTATTCTTAAGATATCAATAAAAACACCATACAAAATTTATAATAAAAATATTATTGTTTTTTTTTTTAATGAAATTCAAAAAACTGCCCAAAATTTGTTTTCTAGACTGAAATACCCCGTTAAAATTTAAAAAATCAGAAAAATACTAATATTTCATATATCGTACTTTTATATAAATTTTTAGGAAGTCTGGATTCAGAACACTTGTTATGAGGTTGAGGTTGAACCGAGAACAGTGTAAATACGAAGGTAATGGATAACTATCGGGTGTATGTATTATTTTTAATTCAAAGTAATCGACCAACTATTTAGAATCAAATTATTCCGAATCAAAAAATATAGTTCCAAAATCGAAACGTACATAATTATTTTAATATTTATTTTCATTTATTAAATTTAGAAAATACCATTGAAATATTTTACTAAAAAATTTCTTTCTTGCCGACAATATTTTCGTTAAGGGTTGTTTGTGAATATCCGTGCGCCCAAATGTCCTAACCTAAGATGCTTTCAACATGCAAGACAGCATCCTCTATCGATCATCAACCCGGCTTTACCCCTTTTGGCGAATGCAACACGAAAATGTTTCAAAATATACCGAAAAAAGGAGTTCGACAAAAAGATAAAATGAAATTAATGATCGGCAGGAAGATTGCCCAAAACTTCGAAAAAGATCGCTTA
The DNA here is from genome assembly GCA_027475135.1 of Bactrocera correcta. Classification (NCBI taxonomy): domain Eukaryota; kingdom Metazoa; phylum Arthropoda; class Insecta; order Diptera; family Tephritidae; genus Bactrocera; species Bactrocera correcta. The sequence goes on from CM050325.1 coordinate 33,062,180, forward strand.
GCTTGTTGCAAAAAAGCAAATGAAACGAACAATATACAAATGTATGTTACCTGTGCTGGCAAACAGCTAAAGGATTATTTGCGCAAGGATGCGAGACATAAAGTCGGCGGCAACGCACATAACCTTTTGCGCAAAAGGCAATGACATTCGCTGGAAGAAATCTTCAACGAAATTAAAAACGTCGAAAGACACATAAAAGAAATTGTACGAGACACATGTATACATGTACATATGTTTGTGTGACATGAGGAAATAAGGGACAAGGTGGTGGAGAGGAAAAAGGGGTGTTGCGACGAGTATCTAATATCACTGTAGGACATCATTAATTTTAATATTGTCATTAGTTAGGAAAATATACGGATGTGCAAGGAAGAAAAAGGATTGAAAATCACCCAAAAAGCGCGTGAGAAAATGTGCTGTTTAATGACAAAAATGAAATGAAAGAAATATGAAATTCGAGAATTCTTAATTCGTTAGATCATTTTGCGTAAATGTGCAAGTAGCTGCCGAAGTTTACGCAGAATCGTGTTGGCAGGATCATCATCAATCATAGGGAGGGTTGATTCTTGTAAGCTGATAGACGCTATAGGGACGCAATCGCTTGGAGCCTAATGGATTTTTGCTTAGAAATATGATCAATTATTGAATCGATTTATTGAATATTTCGTGAAAATAAATTCGGTGAAATTTAAGAAGAAAATCTCGAAGACCATGGAAAATTAAGCGACAAAAGGTAAGAAAATAGAGCTTAAATCTGAAACAATATAAATTAATAGCAGCAAATGGTTTATACATACTTTCTATCGACATTTTTTATTTATTATAACCGTTGCTTGGGTGCATCATTTCTATAAAAATCAGAATTGGCTGCCATTAAGGTAGCAGTAGATTTACTGCTCTAGAGCATAGCCTCATTCGGAGTCGAGACTATCCACACCGATAGTAGGGCGGCGATACTATCCTTCAGCTCGCTAACAGTACGCTCGAGACTCCTGAAAAGATGTCTCGACTCCTTAACCCTACCATCGAGTTGCTTCATGTTCAGATTGGTTTGGATGTCTGGTCATAGGAAAAATGCAGGAAACTGTAAAGCTGAGCACTGTTGCAGTTGCAAAATGGGAATCGGTAACAGTTCTATTGTCAGCTTATGATTCACTACCGGATGAATGAGTTTCAGATGTATTCATTAGTTTCAGGTAGTCAGAAACTAGTAACTGCGATCCCTCTGTTTCAACGTAAATCGTAAGAGGTCTGGTCTGGTGAGCTCCTCGCTCTCAGACGACTTCACCTTTCTACTGTTATAGGAGTTCTGAGTGGTATTACCCGCTCGGAATTCATATGATAAGATTGAAAAATTTTCCGTAGTATTACTGTGACATAAGCTACTTGGAAGAGGATGAGATAGAATCATCTCAAACTCTCTTTTGGAATGTTGAATTTCTCAAACAAAGAATAAAATACCTCGAATTTCACAACTTTAGACAACCATGTGAAATAGTGGATATAGAAAAAGAGTACCTAAGCAGATTTGTGTTAGGTTCAGAGAGCTTTGTCGAGGATTACTATCTATCAGACTTTTTATTCAGCTTCACAGAGGACTATACTTACAGTCTAAGTGTGCTCTCTCCAACATCTTGGAGGATCAGCCATCTAACGTAACCTAGCAGTGTATTCTCCTGCAAATGTAGATTGCAAAGCTTCCCTGAAGAGTTCATTTTTCAATTATTCAATCAATTTTTTCATACAAATACTAAAGGTTTACTATCTAAGAAGACACCGTTATTAGATCTTCGATCTTAACCAGAAAACTTTGATATTTACACTCAATGCATCCTTCAAAGGATATTTCTGCTAGTAGATTGCATGGCGAATGCAACTGAAGAGCTCTAAAAAATCATATGCACATATATCATTTTTTAAACGCCTTAGAATAGAAATCGAATTCAATAAATCAGAAATTTGCATTTCCCTATAAATTACAAATTTGCAAAGCCATTGCGAATCCATATCCAGTTTATAGTACAGTTACCATAGAAAATTTCACAGTTTCGTTTTTCCAAAAATTTCAAAATCTTACTAATTTACATAATTTTTGGCGAGCAACCTTAACCACCCCAGCGCAGTCACCTTACAAGCGACGCAACCATCAATATAGCAACAGCCGAAAACTATGCACCACTTTCATGCCAACGCGCACAGTGTTATGCAAATGAGACCTGCGCATGCGCACAGCATCGGCAATATGCGCTGAAGCATTTGCGTGTGTGTGAAGCATTTGTATGTAAGTGCAGTGCGCAGTGTTTATGCTAATTAATGCAAATTCACGAAATAAAATCAATTCGTTGGCCTACAGTTCAATATGACTTCTACATTGATTTCATTGATTTTTTCCAAGTGTACGGATGTTTTCCTCCTTCTTTCACTACTTGTGCTTTCACTTCTCTTACTGTAGGGCTTCTGCTTTTACCGCAAACGTATTTTCAACGAATATACTTACATACATACTTTTATGTATGTATATATAGATACAGTTTCAAATAAAACAAATTTGAAGTGGGGTTTTCCAATTGTCCTACTAATTGAGTTACAAGGCAAGCGGAGGCATCAAGCTCGGCAGTCACTATTGTTGGTTCGCAGCGAATGACAATTTGTACCCGAAGTCACTGTGGCCTTTAGTTCACATCACCGAACTGGAGTAAGTATTGATTTCACAGCGGCAAAAAGCCATCAGTTCATTTCACATTTCCTATTTGCATTTGAATTTAAAACAAAATTGCAATAAAGCCGAAATCAGCATAAAAATAGCGAAATACAATGGCCATTGTGTCGCCGTCTGTGACAGTTGAGAGTTTTCAGTTGACGTTTTCCGTGCTCACTTACAGGCAAATACAAAACGCTTTCAAATGCAGCAGTTGTAAATGTTTGATGAGAATTTACATATTCATGTTCCGAAGAACTACCGAAGCACAGAGTTCGTACCACTGAGTTCGAGAATGTCGCAAAAGATAGTAAATGTAGTTAGTTGCTTGGTTGTAAGCGAAAGTTAGTAGGTTCGTTCCACTTTTTAGAAGAACAAAGAAATTAAATATTTGCTAGGTATCGAAATAAGAAACCAACTCGACCACTGGTCGTGTTTGAATCCAAAACCTTTTCTTTCAAAAAATAAAATAAAAATACAGTTCTGTGTTAGCATAAAAATAAGTAAAGGAAGGCTAAGTTCGAATGCAACCGAACATTTAATAATCTTGCAACTTGCAGAAATCAACGCCAAGGAAATACCTTAAGGGGTTAGGGGTAGTCAGAGGCACAAAAAAATAAGAATTTTCAGTATTTCTTCTTGCTATTAAATCATTTTATTTTACAAAAGTAGTAATATGGCATTATTAAGGAGGTATTCTACTCTAGAATTTTGAAAATTCGATTTTTTTCATATATTTCAAGTTTATACCCTTAAGAACATACTACATACAAGAGCTACAGTTACTTTAGTGACGCAGTACCTAGCCCGGTAGGTAGGTAGACTCACTTTTTTAAACGCGTTTTTTCCGAAACTACTTTTTTCCACACAGTACCGGCATTATCTCAAGTTCTATACAACCGATTTACTTGAAATTTTGTGTGAACCTTCTTTATATAATCCTTTATCGTTCCTACCAGCATCGTGTCAAAATTTGTGTTTTTAATATTTAAAAAAAATTAATTTTTTCCATTTTTCAAAAAATTTTTTTTTTCGTGTTCCCTAAGGTAGGGACTATAACAGCATCCTTACTGATTAAGAATTTCTTTCGATTTTTTTTCAGACCACCAGGACAGTCAGTTTTTAGAAAAAAATAATTTTGAAAGATATAGTTGTTTGTGTTGACCCAGTTCTAAAATAAGGTACTTGCGGTGACAACCATAAGTCCTTGTAGAGTCATCTAAAATCAATCGGGCAAAAAAAATAGCTTTATAAATAGATAATCCAGGGCCTGATCGAAAAGTTTTATGTTTTTTTTTTTTTTCAAAAACTAACAAAATGGCGGCCTCAGGAAATATTTTTTTAAATTTTTGAGAAAAAATCAACAGTTAATTGGTCTTAAAAAATCGAAATTTTTGGAAAAACAAAACCGTCGATCAGGCCCGAGTTTATTATGTATTCTAAAAGCTGTATAAATTTCATTAAAATCTACTGAGCGGTTTTCGCGTTACAGTTGTAACCAGTTCAAAAAACATAGTTTTGAGAAAAACGCGTTTAAAGTTTGCTTTTTTGCTTTGAAGTGCCCGGAGCTCTCTTTGTTATTTCTCGAATAACTCAAAAACAAATTATCGAATCAACGTGAAATTTTCAGAGAATATTTTTAAGATATTAAACTTAATAAAAATGCAAAAAACAAAAAAAAAATTTGAAAATTCTAACTACCACTAACCCCTTAAGGTGTAAAATGTCAAGGTGTAAAATGTCAGTGGATCGGAATGCAAGAATTTTTTTATACATATTTGTTTACGAAAATCATTATATTTAAAACAAGGGATATATTTCGATTGATGATTACGTCCATCTATGAACTAGTACTTTTTGTTTACCAAAGATCCAAGTTTCATCAAGATATCTCAAATTTTAATTAAGTCATAGCTTGCACTGGCGGAGAGACAGACAATCACACGGATCTCAACTTTTCTCATCATCCTGATCATTTATATATTAGTTTTAGGTTATACGTTCAACCGTTAAATAAACAAAACGATTATACTCAGTAGCAACATGTCGCAATAGTATAAAATTTCATACATCAACTGATTTGTTTCATAACAAGACAAGAAATATAAATGTATGCAGGTTAGGTTAGCTGTTAGACTAGTTCTAGTCCTTAATGATGCCAGATGGAGTCCATTAGGACTTGCCAGCGCTTGGCAAGAAATTCAACAAAATCTGTGGAATCACTAACGATACCTCTTCCAGTGTCTCATACCGTGAGGACCCCAAATGCTTCAATAGTTGCAGTGCTACAAGTGTAGAAGAAATGCTTCATTATTTCCCCTTTTGCCTTGCTCTTTACATTTCCTGCCAGCTTATTGATCTGTATCTGATCCTTTGTAGAAGTGAATGCGACACTCTGTCCAGCTTCCCAAAACACTTCTGACCGACATCCGAAACGAGATGATTGACGCTTGGACACCTATATAAATAGATGTTAACTCTCAAGTTTCTTATTGATGTCTTGTGTGTCTTACGATCCGGCTGCTTGAAAGGCTGCTCAAGGATAGTATATTCCCCCACCGTATGCAAAATAGAACTAATAACCCTGGCAAAATTTTTACCAGATAATGAATTCTGTGATTATCTCTTCATTACTGCTAAATTTCTTTCCAGCGAGTTTTCCCTTGAGGTCTGAGAACAGCCACTGATGGCCAGATCTGCGAAATACTGTGGCTCCGGGAGCAATTCGAAACCCAATTCGCGAAATTTTGACATCGTAATCATTGAAGTGAGATGAAAGAGAACTTCCTTCTTCTTCAAATGAGCCGTTTTTTCGCGTTTGCTTCAATAACGCAATACAGCGACTATTAGTTAATGGTTTTTCCCTTTCGAAGATTGTCGATGAATATTATACCGCGTGCATTCCGACTTTTGTGTCTTACTATACTTTGGGGTGGGTTCATCAGGTGCAGTTCACTCAGATGACTGTTAATTAGACTCCGAAATGATAGAGCCATGTTTCATCTATATCGACAAAAAAATTAAGTTTTATTACGATTAAAGAGCCTCAAACACTCTTCAGAATGAGCAATTCGTTCTTGCTTTTGTTGGATTATAAGCTTGCGTGGCACCCACTTTGCTTTCTCATTCGCAAATATTTATTCACAAATCGTTCTTTTCCTATCTTTATTATCTTAACTCTCTCAAACAACATCACTTTACGGTCATCCGAAATTATTTTCTTTTTTTGATCTTTTAATCGGTAACAGCCTTTTTAGGGCAACCACTGGCTTCATCGTCCTGGGTGCTGATTTCGCCTCTTCAGACTTAGCAAACCACTTTTCAATAATTGATTTCCCTGATGCTGAGACCAAATAATGTTGACTCACTATATCGACTGTTTGACAACACCACGTTAATCGAAGAAAACTGTCAACATGACCTTGATTTTTGAACGACCTTGATTTTGGCATGTTATTCGCTCGATTGATCACTTGTTTCGGGGTCGAAAGCATAGATCTAAGTCTCATCGCCAGTTACAATGCATTTCATGACACCCTGGTAGTCGGAAAGCATCGTTTCACACACTTCAACTCGGTACCAGTCGAGATTTGGCGCGCTTGAGGCCCAAAATATCCTTCAAAATGGTATTGGCTGAGCCTTTCGATATGCCAACTTCATCAGCAAGGTCTCAAACTGTTATTAGACGGTTTTTCAACACCAAATCTTTGATTTGTTGAAAGTTAGCTTCGTCGGTTGAGGTTGATGGTCGCCCTGGACGCTCTTCGTCTTCGACACATTCACGGCTGGCTTGGAACTCACTATACCATTTCTAAACATTTTTTTTAGACATAGCCTCATCACCAAAGGCTTTCTACACCATCCTCAACGTATCCGCAGCAGAAAATTGATTCCGTAAACAAAATTTAATGCAAATTCTCAATTGCCCAACAAATTTCGACATCGCAAAAAACGAAAAACTCACTTTTAGCAGCTCACAAAATTACACGTATCTCAAACACTAATAAATATTTTGACATGAAATTTGACATAAATGTGACTGACAGTACTACCAACCTAAAAAAAAGAATAATCCTTCGATGCGCGCAGTTTAAATTCAAATGTTTTTTGGACACAGTAGTATAGTAAACTTTTTTGCTGCTAAGCCTTTTTGTACAGATGAGTTACTATATCTACAAGTATATATGTACGCATGTATCGTTACTTAAGTGTCAAAAAATAGTCTTTACATTGCCGTAATGAAGCACCTTTGGCCGCACTTTCCCAGGCTACTTAATTTGCAGTATCGCATATCGCGAACAAATCTACAAATTGCAAATTCCAAAACATTAATAAATAAATAAATACATACTTCGATATATAGACACAGATATATGAGTGTGTGCATGCAAAACCATTTATTACAACTCCGGTGCTTAGGCGCCAGATCCGTGCGCAAGAATGCCCAGTGATGCATATTAATATGCCAAACTTAATGAATTTTCCGCAAACCGAAACCAAAACCGGCGGCAAACTAATGAAACAACAAAAAAATCGCGTATCGTTACAGGAAAAAAAATTCCCAGCAATTGTCATGCAGAATTTTTTTTTACATTACAAAGATTTTCAATTAAGATTTTTGGCAAGGAAGCAAAGCAACAACATAAGGCGAACGCAAAAGGGTGAAAGAAAAGGCCAGGAAAGGGTTGCGGAAAGCTGCCACATGCAAAAGTATACAATTTTATTTTGCATGAGTGGAAAATTCTTTTCCACTGCAAGGCGTTGCATGCACGCACACTCACACCCATACAGTCAGCATCACCAATGCATATAAGGGCATGCCATGCGAGTGATCTTTAAGAAAATGTTAGCGAAAAGAGGTTGCGGATTATGAAATTACTTTTTCGCTACCTACACTACTCCACGCAACCCCTTTCGTGCAATTTTCCTTTCCTTTCCGACAAAAAAATCTTTTACGCCAAATCAGCCTCCTTTTCCGTTCGCGTTTGTTGAACTCTTTTCTTGCACTTTCACCTCATTTTTGGTTTACTCCTCTAATTCTTTTATTGGGTGAAATCCAATGCGCTTTCCACATGTAACAATTGCAAGTTGGCGAATGTATCGAATTTCGCGCCAATGCAGTATTTATGTAATAAATTTTTGTGTTTGCTGAACTTTAGACAAAAAAAGCAGATTTTTACTTTTCATTTACAATTTTTAGTGCAGATTTTGCAACATTATTGCAATATTCGAAATTTATGATCATTTCCGCTTACTTGTCGGCAGAAAGGCTTCATTACGTAAGGAAAAAAAGAAAAATAGTTTCTTCAATCAATCAAAGATGACACAACTTAAAGGGGATATTATTGAAATTTGAGAAGTTACTAATGGAATATTGGTTACTAATGCGGAAGGAAATTTTCGATTGTGTTGTCAGCATCATGAATTTGAAGCCATGCTATACAAATATACTATACATAAACAAAATAACTCAAAATTAAAAGCGTTTTACGCAAAAATAAGAGTTTGAAAAGCTTTTCCACATCAGCAACACACACTGAACATTACTGTTCACTATTAAAAAGATATTATCTGCTTTCAAGCTACTATATCATACTTTTGGGATATCTGATTTGACGAAATTTACCGAAGCATACAATTAGGAGTTAACATCAGCTTTTAGTGAAATTATGCAAATTTTGTCATTTAAAAGTCGACAGCTTCGACTTTCGAACTTTAATTATTCATCAATATATATTTGTTGCCTGAAAATAAGTAGAATCCACTAGAATCATTCGAACGGACTCCGGAGTGAAGTCAAGCTCTCTTGCCATCTCTCGAAGACTTGCCTGACATTTTCAACCACCACATCCTTCACTTTTTTAATATTTTCATCTGGTGAAGAGGTCGTAGGTGTGTGGAACAAGGCATGTCTTCAACGAACTCTCGACTGTCTTTGAATGCTTCGAACCACTCGTAGGCTGTTTGCAAATTATTCAAATTGTTTCTTTTAAGATTTTCATTTTCTTTGAACTTAAGAACTATCGGCTTTCAAAAATCGGAAGGATGTGTTAGTCATACCAACACTTTTCCTTACAGATATTCAATTTCCAGCATGACTACACTATTTAGAAAACTTGCATCACTGTTTATTAGTTATTTGAACTCAACTCAGGATAACAGAAACACGCTCCTTCCCTCGGCATATCTCTAAGGAATCGCTTTATTTCAACTGCTTAAGACAAATTCACAATATCTCAAAGATATAGAGCATATTTTTGCCTTCTTCTAAATAAAAAATTACAGTAGGGATACGAAGAGATGACAAACGTACTTATTTCTCATATTTTTTTGATGAAAATTTCATATCTTTCAAAATAATTGTGACACAAATGCATTCTAGACATTATCTCTTGCTTTACAAACAAATGTATAATTTCCTCAAAACTTCATAAAGCCGCAAAACCAGCTGCTTTTCCGACGGAAAGTCGTGCACCGGCCGGAGATACGCAAGCATACGTTCTAAATTCTCTTTCTCGAAACAAATCAAGATTACGAATATAAAAGACATACACGAAACATAAGTATGTATGTACATCCACAACTACAGAGAAATGTGGAAAGAAGAATGAGCACGACAATCCTTTAAGCAGCCGAGAACAACGTTGTTGCCCTTTACAACGTCAGTGGAGAAAAAAGGATTACGTAATGGCATTTACAATTCATACAAGAGAATGAATGAAAATTAAAGAAAAAACTACAATATAAAATAAGCAAAAAAAATACATATAATAAGGATCTTGTTATTTTTAGTAGACCGTGCGTGCGCATCCAATAATAGGTGAGGAAGACAGAACAACAACAGCCAAAACGTAGTATTTTCCTAGCATAATTTTGCTCGCATTGTAATGACCCCAAAAGAAAACGAGGGTGGATTTTTTTCACTAAAAAATATAATTCGGTAAAGAGTATAGAATATAAGAATCATTGCAAACTTCGCACAAGCAACGTAGCAGCCGCCGATGGAGTTGTGAGCATTGAATCCTTTAGAATTTCCAATAATGAAAATTACACAAGCGCCAATACTCATGAGCTCAACTCAATTGCGCAGCTCATCAGAGGCAATGTGTGCGTAGTACACATGTAAGCCATTGCCAAAGCCAAAGCCAGAGCCAGCGCCAGAACATGACGATTGATTTCAAGGGCTGTTTTCATTGCTGGTAAATCAGGCGTACAACGCCAACGCCAATCCCAATACAATCGAACGATCCTGGTGACCTGATTAACTGTATACTACTTATACTCGTACGTACATTTATATGTGGTATGAGTCTACTTATAAAGACGTGTGCATGTGTGCAATTGCCGAATGGTTATTTTGAAAAGGATCCTGATGTTTTCGTTGAAAGATTATTGCATTATTTGCTAGAATTTTATGTGTGGTAAATTTTTGACACTTTAAATTGAAAAACTACAAAAAACATTTGAAAACAGTTGACAAGCGTTAAATGCGAGCATGATTTTATTTATTTTTAGAAAATTAATTTTAAGCATGAATGCGTTAAAAATGCATACAAAAATAACTGATATTAAAATATATACAAATATGCTTCATTTAATCACATTATTCGGTTTTTCGTTCCACTGCTAAAAGCTAAATTTACACACTAAGTGCTTTATCTTCCTCTATCTTCATCTTTTCGCTTCGATCATAAGACGATCGTGAAGTTCAACTAATTTTGGCTACATAACTTTAAGACATGAAGGTATTACAAAAAAAAAAAAACTAAGTTATACGCACTTCATCTTTCCAACGTTTACGAAGAATAGATCTTCCTCTGCTACCACTAGCTGGTCCCGCATTAATGGTTTTTAGGGCTGGAGAGACGTTATCTTTCGAACGATGTGCCAGTCATCCAACACATTTTTTATTCGCTGAATTAGATGACCATCTTCCATCTCCTCCAACAATTTTTTGCGTAATCTACTTCATGATAATTCCGTCAGTCATACTTCAGCTTCAGATATTTATATATGATTTAGGAAGGTTAAGAAACATATCTTCTCAATTGCCTATCTAGGAATAATAATACGTAGCTGGGTTTGTAGCCGAAAATTGTTATCGGTTCTGATATAGTTTCTAATATAGACGAGTTCTAAACAATTTTCTTACCTCTGCTTGAAATCTTCGTCTATTCAATGAGGAGGAAGGTTCAGACATCCTATTTTAGGTTTGGTTACGTGAGGACAAGAGGTCGTCCTTATCAGGGATCGCACTTGGGGAGATTAGAGCGCCGGTCTTTTCTATTACCTACAAAGTCCTATATAAAAAAGGTCATAAAATATTTATAAATCTACAAAGCGCTTTGTTGAATCGGCTAATATCAGTATCTGCTATGTTTCCTAGTTCACCGAAGGTAAGACTGACAAGATGTTTTAACTTCAGTCTTGCAAAAGCTGGACAATGGAGGAGTCCGGATGTTTCCATCTCAACCTACTCCATAAAAATTTGACAACTTGCTTCCAATATTTTTAGTTTTACCACATGAATGCCTATTGGACAATGTCCTGTAAGTACTCCTACGATTGCCGCAAAATGAACTTTGCTAAGTATAAGTAGTACAGAGATCTGCTAAATGTAAACGAGTTGCATTGGTCCAGTGCTGGAACACAAGATACGAATGGAGATCAATGTAAGCAGGGAAAGAGTACACCCTCTGGCTAGCGCGTAGCTAGCGATTACGCTATGATCAGGCACACAAACAAGTCTAATGATGAAGTAGCTTGATGATATTTCTAGTGAGGATAGGCACTTAGTCACTAGCTTTGAGCGCATAGTTTGCGAGCTCAGCGCTAATAATGCCGCCATCCTATCGGAGTGAATTCTCACTTCTCTGAAAGTTTATGCACTTCATAGCAGCACGTCTAACGCCAACTTAATAGCAGCTACTCCCGCTTGAAAAACACTACAATAGGCTGATAGCCTAATATTAACGGATAGCTTTTTACAGAAAACAACCCCTCCCACCTTTCCTCCTGGCTTCGAACCCATCCAAGAAAAAGCTCACTGTGCTTCTCCAGCGTCTCTCCCTACCCATATACATATGTCTCTTCGGTATGTAAGCAGAAACAAAGCCGCCGATAGTAGCCTCTGCGACGCAGTGATCCAAGTTTTTATTGATGCAGTTGTGGAAGATGAGGATTTCGGACTAACCTGAGTCTTAGAGCGCACTTCGCAGCAATTCACCTGCCGGCAATGTCCACAGACCACGAAAAATATCCGGTTCAAACCGGATAAAAGCAGACTAAGCGATCTTTATGGTTTTTAGCAATACAAATATTATGATTAAAATTATCCAAGAAGTGCACACCAATCATTTACTTTTTGTTCAGTATGCGAAAGCTGTGGTGAGTAAGAGGAAGCACCCATGCAAGCTTTCAAAGATTGGAGCTTTTTGATAGAGCTAAAGATCGCTACCAGAGATTATCTCAAGATGGTAATAATTTTACGAAATAATATCATCCGTTGAAACTTTCCTAGTTTTTAATAAACAAAACCACTCTATCCACCCATTTATCATCTAGATGACACAAAGTTAGCCACGATAGTTTATATTTGATAAAATAAAGTTCTTAATTAATGAATGATTTCTGCTGATAAATGATAAATCTTCTTGAATGATAAATTCCTATAGGAAAGCATCAGATTCTCAAATGATTTTATTGAAATGTATTTCTATTTTTTAAAAGTGCCTATACGATACCTATTATGAAACTTCTGGACCATATTTATACCCTCATTCAAATATTATTCTTTCCTCTTCAACTTCAACAAATCTTCCCATTCACACTTCCCTTTTACCAAAATTACCATTTGTCACATATGCATAAATCTCCATATCGATATCCATGTTGACCCTGCATGACCCACAGCTCCCTAAAACTGTCAACACAAACGATCGGCCATACACCTCAGCACTTTGGTTTTCTGAATAAATAATCTTATTAATTGCATTATTAGCACAATTTCCAAGACATTAAGGCGGAGAGAATGGAAACGAAAACCAAGTAAAAATTACATAACAAAGGACGAAGAATAGTAGCTAAAATGCGGCAAAAATAACAGCTCAATAAAGAAAGGAAAAATTCAAATGTGAGAAAAAGATAATTTTCATATGATAAGGCAGACGATACTCAAATGCCCGTTGGGCAGATCTGCGCTGCAATTTGAACTTCCCTCAGACAATTCTTCAAGAAATTGCATTCAATTTCTCCTTAAATACCCAAAAAATTTGTATTTGACCCGCTGCATCGACCCATGCGTGCTTACTCAGGTAAAAGCCATAATAAATTGTACTTTAAGTCGTCGCCTCACACATCTGATGCGTTCGTCGACTGGCTGCCTGCCTGCGCGTTCACTCACGATCCTCACAATTCGCACGATCATCATTTAACCTAAATGGATTTTGACCTCTGCACATTCGCACAATAAATGCACACACACGCACATACGTACTAGTATGTCTTTTGAATAGGCATTGGGTAGGGAGGATTGCAAGGACGACCGCGTTAAGCTGTGGCAAAAATGTCTTCACGGGTGATTTACTTCAGTTTCACTTAAGAAGACTTACTTTGCTGCGAAGCGTTAAGGCCTATCATTATTTTTTTATAGTTATCCACATCAGTCGATTCCTAGTCAATGTATGTATACATATGTATGTATGTACTCTTAGACTAAGGGTTGTTAGGCTATCTTCTCGCTTGTATGCCGATCGCGCTGATCTCAATCGCAATCATTTTGCAAAAATGTGTCCAAACAAATATTCATCAACTGCTTTATCTTGTCATTATTTATTTAGGTCACAAAGTAAACTTTTCCTTGAAAAACATACATATAAAGATGAGAAAAAGTTTGAGAAATTTCGTTTTTGCTGTTTACCGATCGACTGAAGATCTTAGATTAAATTCGAACTAGCATTTTAGATTGAATTGTTTTAAGATACAGCAAGGTCTAATTTTACAATTTTACTATGCTTCAATAAGGTAGCATCCCCAATAAAGTTTCTCAGCTTATAATAAAAAAATATCTAGAGACGGTAAGCCAAAATTTAGGCTATTTGGAGAATGATGGAAGAAATACGTTTTCGGGATTATGTGTGAGAATTTTACCTTCACAACTTTTAAGAAAATCAAGCTGGACGGATGATTGAGCGACTAACGATGGGAAGTTACTTGCTTTTTACACTATTCAGAAAGGACTTAGTTCCAAAAGAATTATAGATCTTCCTACAAATTATCTCATAGAAACTTCTATCGAGCTTGTTGAATAAACGATCCTTGAACGAACCGATTGAATCTTAGTCGTGTATATTTAGATTTGAAAAGTTTAAATTGATCGAAAATGCATCTAATCTAGCGAAAGACTCAAGAGAAACAGAATTTGTTCCCATTAACTATTTGTGCATTTTAAGACGATTTTCACATTGAAATCCTAGACGTCTGTGTAAAACTTTATTGAACAATAACGACTTCGACATAAATTAAGTTTCTTAGTCGACGATTCTTATCAGTAAAGTCCTTTAAAGTCATGTAAGAGAAAATATTGCAATTGGCTGGTCAGACTACTCATTATTTCTAAGCCAGTGAGATTAATACTCGTAATATACCCTGAACAGGGTATACGAAGTTTGCCACTAGTCGTAATCGAATCTATTTAGCAATGCGCGTCTGTTTGTGTATCCGCCAGTTTTTGAGTTGTCAATCTGAAATTTCGCACATATCCTTTTATTTCCCAATGAGCAGTCGTCGGAACCACGGGTATCGGACCACTATAGGATATAGCTGTCATACTAACGGGTCGATCAAACTCATGTCCTTGTATACAATTTTTTTATTTGACGGATTAATTTTCATCGCATCTCCAAACAAACTTAACCACTATGACATATAGCCGCCATACAAATTGACCTATCAAAATCAATAAAAAGATTTTTTATACCCTTTTCTGCTATAAGAAATGCACCTGTGAGAGGTGTCACACGTAAGGTAACGTTTTTATAACTTCGTCTATCTTCGAAACAGTATTGACACCAACAATGTCAGCCTCGAAATCCAACGCAGAACAACTTTTGCCAACAGGTGCTACGTCGGTCTGAGTAGGCATTTGAGAAGTAAAGTCCGCTCTCGACGAAGAAAACCCAAACTCTATAAGTCACTCATTATTCCCGTACCACTATATGGTGCAGAGGCATGGACGAACAACACCTGATCAGTCGGCCTTAGAAGTTTTCGAGAGAAAGGTTCTGCGAAAGATTTATGGTCCTTTGCGCATTGGCCACGGCGAATATCGCATTCGATGGAACGATGAGCTGTACGAGATATACGACGACATTGACATAGTTCTGCTAATTAAGAGACAGCATCTACGTTAGCTAGGTCATGTCATCCGTATGGATGAAAACATTCCAGCTCTAAAAGTATTCGACGCTGTTCCGGAGAAAGCAGAGGAAGGAAAGACCTCCACTCTATTGAAAAGACCAGACGGAATCTCCAATTGGCGCCAGAATGATTGGCGCGCTGTTGTAAACTCGGCTATAACCGTGTAAGCGGCGCCCACACCAATAAAGAAGAAGAATCTTATGTTAGAAAATATCACTTTTATAACATATTTTAAGCAGTTTCGACAGTTTGCACTTTGACCTCTAATTTCATCTCGTTACAAAGCCAACAAATAAACGCGAAGCACATGTGTGAACGAATTTAGAGTAAATTGAACGGTTATATCGGTGTAAATTATCAGCGTGCAATGGGTGAAGGGGTGGCAAATACAGTACAACAACAAGCGCATAGGCGCAAGGAAACTGCATATGGACACACTACAGCTAGGTAAACGCTTGCAAAAAGGCGTGCAAGCTACGAGCACAGATGAGCCGCCAACAAAGTGCAATGTTTGTTTGCGCGCGGAGTGCGCACTGGTCCAGACAGGCTGGACGTGCACAAAATTACACAATTTATTAGCTAAGCTATTCTTTTCGACGTAATTTTATATTTGGAATTGTCTACTACCGAGCAGACACACAACCGACGTGTCATGACACTCAACCCTTTTCGTTACGCCACATCACCTCATGGCAACTCTTCACGCGGAGCGCGCGGTCAACCCTTTTACTGGCATTTTTCACTGTGCACTTATGGCATAAAAGAGACCTACTGTTTGTTGTAGTTATTTTTGTACAATTTTAAAATAAAATTTTAGTTTTTAAACAACTGTTATTACTGTTTTCGTTGGCAAAATAACCAACGAGTACCAAACACCTAAGAATTTAGCGAGTGTGTATGAATGTTTTGCAGGAGGGATGCTGCGACACAATGGCAGGGCAAAACAATAGGAAGAGTTGATAGAGCGAGTTGAATTAGGTAGCTGAAATAAAAGACACACAGAAGAAGAGAGCAAAAAAACGTTATGTTCCAAGCGCTAAACTGGACCTGATGACACGGCGATGATCGTGCGCTCTGCCAGATGGAAGTAAGTAACGTAAGAATTTCTGTCAAATCACGGTGTAGCGCATGCAGCGCCACGCTGGCGTTTCGGAAGTGGCGTTCAATTTGTTCCCTCATGACTCAGGCAAACACACGGCAGCTGGGCAAAGAATGACTTAAAGATGAGCTGAGCTTGTGTGGCGAAAGGCTTAATTCGGCGATAGACGAGTATATAGTTGTGGGCAATAAGCTGTTGAGGAAGTAAGGATGTTCTTAAATGTGACGTGAGATATTGATTGGAAATACATTTGAACTATGCTTACAGTATCCAAAACTAATTTCCAATATAAAGGAATTCATACCAATTTAATTTAAAAGAAACCAAAGGCGCATGCAGTTCGCACACAAGCCGAAGTCTTTAAAAAAAATCAACCACCAAAATAAAAATGTGGATGCAGCAAGGCATATTGTGACCACAACTACAACGCGTACTAAAATTAATGATAATTCACAACAATAGCTTCGTGAAAACAATAAGCGACGGCAGACAAACACACCAGCAGTTTTGACCACACAGCCGAGCACGTTCCAATGGCGCACGAAACGTGCCAATGCTGGCTCTGGCTTGTGGTCACTCAGCAGCGAAATCAAAGCAAGCCACAGACACAAGTATATAAATGGTGAGTGTGAGACAAAAGGATGCGCACACAACAATGCTTGTTGGTGTAGTTCGCCCAACAACTGGTCAGTTAACTCGGTCGCGGTCAGTGCGTATGTGTTGCCCATACGCGAGCGCTGCCTGTGCGCGTGCTCCTGCGGACTTGCACTTACATGCCGTTATATCCTTGCCAATGTACGTAATCTACGTAGTTGTGCGTGAGTGTGTGTTAAAAGGGTGCTTGCGCGTGCCAAACTGACCGAACGTGTCTACACCACTCGGCTTGTCATTAGCTTTGTTTTGGTTGTGATTTTTGGGGAATTTCTATGCAATTTCAGGTTTTCTGCTTACTTAGTATTCAGGTGCATTGTTTGCTTTATTTTGGCGTAAGACAATGTCTAAACATCCGGTTTTTAATCTGTTACAATTAATGAGCTCTGCGGTGGTGTATTTGTAATTACGATGTATGTGGGTTTGTATGTAAATGACAGCGCGTGTCATTATTGAAAATGTGAAGGCATTGTAATTTGTGTTCTATTGTTTTTGTAGAGAAATATTTTGTCTAAAAGACAAACGAGGTTTTTCCAACCAAACCTTTTTAAGTCGAACAATTTATCTACAAAAAAATCAAAAACGTTAACGAAACTATAATAATCTTCACAGGTGCATTTCCTATAGCCACCAAATCAGAAAACGTAAGCAGTCAACGAGTTGCATCCAACAGAAAACGTTTCGCTAGTGCTCTAAGCCACGTTGTTTCATACAAGCACTTGATTTTAATCGAACAGTTTGTATGACAGCTACATATATGCTATAGTGATCCGATCTGAACATTTATTTGGCGATATTTTGAGCAGGGGCACCCCACAAGGTGGAGTTCTCTTTCCGCTTCTATGCCCTGCGTATGCTGACGATGTAGGACTCATGGTTAAAAGAAAGTTCCATTCCGAGCACCGTTTACGAATTGACGCAGGGGTGTCTTAGCGTCGTAACGAATAAAGCATCTCGCCAACAACCCAAATAAAACCGAGATCGTTTTTTTCACAAGAAGATACAAGATCCCGACGATACTGCTGCCGGGAATGGGACAAATCCATCTACAACCAGAGGATACAGTGAAATATCTAGGGCTCATCCTGGATAAAAAGCCGAATATTGAAAAAAGGGCAAAAGGTAGGGTATCTCACCGAAAGTGGTCCTCTGGATCTACGACACCATAGTTAACCCTATTATGTTCTATGGAGTATTTATGAGGAGGAACTTGAGCGAATTCAACAGGCGGCGCTCATCAGCATGTGTGGTGTACCAAGGTCCACTCCAACCATGGCACTTAACGCCATCTTGCACATATTGCCCCTCAGAAAATGTATGGCTGCGAAAGTTGCCATCAAACTCAGAGAGCCTCACTCACTATGATTTTATACCGGATCACTTGAATCATTGAGTCGCTAAACCGAACTCTGGCGGCTCCTTCTCTACCCATATACCGGTGAGTGAGCTTCTTCACGGATAGGTCAAAGCTTGGGGGGAAGGTTGGTGGAGCGGTCTACTATCGGAAGCTCTTTATCAACTCTAGTTTCATACTTCTTGAGTATTGCAGTGTTTTTCAGGCCGAGATTACAGCCATTAAAGTAGCAGTAGATTTGCAGCCTACCTCAAAGAAGTGGCCATCTACTCAGGTAGCAGAGCGGCGATACTAGCCTTGACCAGCTCTGAACGCACTGTTAATGATAATCTCGTTATATATAGCATCGGGTGTCTTTGCAATAAGACTGTTATGGGTATTAGGCCACAGCGAAAACGCAGGAAACTATGAAACTGAGGAGCTTTGCCCACAGTAAGACTAGCCTCTCTCTAGTTTTGCGGCTTTTAAAGGGCCTTTGTCCTATTGGCGTCCATCCATCCAAGTCTGGGAACCCTGACAGACGTCATATGCAGAAACTGTATTATTTATATTGTATTATTTCAAGGAATATTGAAAGCTTTTGCTTACAATAAACGCACTGTGAAGACAGCATTATATCTTCAAGTATATTTCGAAAATGAAAGAGCTTCCTAGAAATTGGAGTCAGCTTTTAGAGGCACATTTAATTTATTTTCTTCTCCTTTTTCTTCTTTTTCTGCTATGAACTATCATATGCTAGAAATATAGAGTTAGGATAAATTCATGCATATTCTACGGTTTGCAGTAAATCACTCTAATAAATATCAAATGTTGTGTATGTTTGTTTATCTACATAACTCCAACCCTTTTGATATCTAATGTATCTATTTGTGTTTTTCAAAAAAATTATGCCAGATTTTTAATAGCAAGAATTGTGCGGAAGCTATAAAATAAAGCTATTTAGATCTTTTTTTTTTTTTAAATAAAATCCATTATTTTCATTCCTTTAAACCACTAAAAAAGAAGTGAAGCGAAAGCACTCCGCGAAATCAGACAAAAGAATGCCAAGAAGAACAGCCATATGAAATTCCTACACAAAATACGCCAAGTAAAAGAAAAAAAATAAGTACATAAAACGACGAACAATAAACGATCGACAATCGGCATTCGATCAGTGCAACTGTTCCAGAGACAGTGTGCGCCAGTTGCGAATCAATCAATACTTAATGGCGCAGCGTGCTTGAGTTGCTAGGCGGAACCCTTTCGCACAAGAACACCGTGTTTTTGCATGCACACGCACATACGCACTGTTTATGGTATGTATGTAGTAACGCATACTACTATATGTAACCCAATCCTTACATCGATCATTCTTCCGCAAACATCGCGCAACACTTACATAAACATAAATACATACGAACTTCCACACGCTGGCAAGTTGGAAGAGAAGGAAGCGCACCTTGACGCAGCGCGCAAGAGAAAAGTTCCCACAGCTTCGCGCTAATCACGATATTTATCGCAAAATGTTTTAAAGGTCCCTCTCGGTTTTCCGCTGCTTCTTCAGACGCTGCTAAAAAATGCAATTGCAAAAGGAAAAGTGCGCACACACACATATATATAACAGCAGTACAAATGAAATATTTTCGCATTTTATTTCTTTACTTGTAATTTAAGAGGCGATCAAATATCGACGCGGCAGACGTTTGTAGCGTCGCATACGAGTGCCGCGCCGCTGTGTAGTGTGTGCGTGCGCACAGGTATCAAAGGGTGCAAAAATCAATAGACAATGCAAAAATGCATGCTGTATGCCAAAACAGGGGTGAAAGCGAAAGAGGAAGAACTTTTGCAAAATCTCTGTCTGCACAGTGTGATTGTTGGTAAAGGCACAGCAACCAAAAAGGATCAATTCCGATCAGTTCAATGTGTCACATCTTATGATGTCATTTGCCAAAGGATTTCGTCTGCAATTTCTTATCCCTCTTCTTATCCTTTTTTTCGATACGTTTTGCAGAAAAATCTGCAAGATATTATTTCATAAAAAATACGTACTTGCCCCTCGGTAGGCCGCACAGTGCACACAAGGACACATTTATCTTTGCTGCGATCGTTCGAAGATACTCATCGCGTTCTTTCTTCATCACAGTAAATTTCGTTCAAAGGTGAAACACAAACAAATGCTATGAGTATAGAAAGGATATTTTCCAATTCTTTTTTTCGAAACTATTTTATTATTTCAGCCCGTTTGATCGAGAAAAGGATCACAACCCTTGCGCAACCCCGCGTGCGTGAACTTTCCATTGCGTTCCTAATGATTTTTACCTCAAATTTATGTGCATTTTTTTGCGTTTTTTTTTATTTTTTGTGTGCAGGAAAATCATAAATGACGCTAAAGCTGCAAAAACATTCGCAGAAAAGGCAATAAACAAAAGGTTATCAAATAGAGGATCAAAGATCGCACCAATTTCCTTGGTTGCGTTTAAATAGTACGTACATTTTTGGAAGATTATCTTATTTTTGTTTGTGTTATGCATTTTCGTAATGTGCGCTCTACTCAGCCGTGAAGACATTTTTGCCACAAAACGAAATCACCGTGGAAGACCCCAAAACCAAGGAGCAAAAGGTTGAGACAAATTTCGTGGCTTGGAGCAATTTAAGTGTATGAGTTTTGTAGTAGAAACCTTAATGAGTTCATGACGTTTAGGTCAAAGCACCAAAGGGTATAATAAATGCATTGACCGTCTTTTTAATAGAGGGTAAACTCAAGAAATCAGTGACCTTAAGGATCCAACTCTTAAATGCCGAGAAACGTAAACTTAATGTGCTCTACTTATGAAAGATATGGTACCATATCTTCCCGAACTGACCAAGGGTGTCGAAAATTTGCTTTATAGTGTAAGAAATAGTGTAAGAACTTTTTTACAGTTTTAAAGTCTTAGCTTAGTTTAGTTTCTGTCTCTATTTTAGACAGCAAGAATTCTGATATTGATAAAACTTCGTCCAAAATCACATGCGCCTTTCTCATGAGATTGAAAATTTTTCTCCACAGAACCAACCTAACTTATTAGAATTTGTTTAAAATTTGTTAGAAATTTCTTCTGGTTGTGTAAGAGATAACTAATTCTATCTGTTAGATGGCATCATCAGAAAAAGTTAAAAATCAGTGGTAAAAATGGTTATAGTAGGAGGAAGCATCGAAAGCTGGAGTTCGGAACTTTAAACCGCAAAACTTAGCCTACTCCCAACGCCTCTCCCACGGAATCACCGGCTAAGTATTAATTTGTGGGAGAGACAGGACATTTAAGTCTCCTCTATTGATCCACAGAAGGTATGATGTTTAGCAAGTACTTTTCTTATGTGAGACTGCACTGGATTGGAGCCGGATTTAAATTTGTCAAAATTTTTTGGTGAATGATTTCCGCCACAACTACAACAACAACGTACCGTATTTTTAGGCTACCAAAAACAGTCATCATAATTTGTAATTTTGAGCTAACTGAAACTATAGGCACATAACTAACGATACAATGACATACTTACTGTGCCCAAAAAATAAGGTTACATTTGAATTTAAACTGCGCGCGTGGAAGGATTTGAAGAATTATTTTTTTTTTAGATTGGTAATACTGTCAGTCACATTTATGTCAAATTTCATGTCAAAATATTCATTAGTGTTTGAGATACGTGTCGTTTTGTGAGCTGCTAAAAGTTTTTCGTTTTTTGCGATGTCGAAATTTGTTGAGCAAAGAATTTGCATTAAATTTTGTTTATGGAATCAATTTTCTGCTGCGGGCACGTTGAGGATGGCGCAGAAAGCCTTTGGTGATGAGACTATGTCTAAAAAAAATGTTTACAAGTGGTATAGTGAGTTCCAAGCCAGCCGTGAATGTGTCGAAGACGAAGAGCGTCCAGGGCGACCATCAACCTCAACCGACAAAGCTCACGTTCAACAAATCAAAGATTTGGTGTTGAAAAACCGTCGATTACAATTTGAGACCTTGCTGATGAAGTTGGCATATCGAAAGGCTCAGCCAATACCATTTTGACTGGTACCGAAAACATTGAATTTTTTGGAAAAAAGGCGTCGCGTTGAAGTGTGTGAAACGATGCTTTCCGATTGCCAGGGTGTCATGAAATGCACTATAACTGGCGATGAGACTTGGATCTATGCTTACGGCCCCAAAACAACCGATCAATCGAGCGAATATCGTGCCAAAAGAGAGTCGAAACCAAAAAAATCGGGCTTTCGTCCTACCAAATTATACAAAAAAGCTGATACATGCTCCTTAACAGTTCTGCGCCGCAGTATTTGAGTAGCTCGGCCGGCAATTCATCGGCCCCAACCGCTTTGTTGTTCTTCAGACGAGTAATTGCTCCATCGCCATCGTTTGGGGAAACAGGTTCACCATCTGCTGGTGTAAAGCTTTTACCGCCATTCAGCAGGTTGGAGAAGTGTTCCCTCCATAATTATGGTATGGTCAGGGCATCAGTCACTAGATCAACTTGGAGGGTTCTACAAGAAACCAGAAACACTCGGTCGCATGTATACAGACAGACAGACGGACAGGCGGGCATAGTTAAATTGACTCAGCTCGCCGAGATGATCAGTTATATATGGTGTATACTTCATAGGGTATCCACTTTTTTTTCTGGCTGTTGTCAACTTTGTGGCAAACTTAATATACCCAGTTTAGGGTATAAAAAGTAAATGAGGACATTGCGGAAAAGATTTTTGCCTGCCAGCAGCCTCATGCACGTATCCACTGGTTTCACATGACTAGCTGTTGCTTATCAAGTCCATCATATTCAAAATTTACAGATTAGCTTAATACCTGACACCCATAAAATAATGAAAATATTCGAAATTTAACTCTTAAATAGTTTAGGGTTAATTGGATAAAAATGTGCGCATATGCGTGAGAATACAATTTAAAGATTTTCTCCAAAAAAAACCACATGCAATTCACTAATTATGCAGATATTTATAAAATAAAGAGAGAAAAAGCATTTTTTCATTGTTTTGACTGTCACAACGTGTTAAAAAGCCTTTCACTGCACTAATACGATCAAGAGAAATCATAATTACACACCCATAAGGGTTAATTTCTCTATTTCGCGTATTAAAACGCCTATTTGTATGTGAGTATGTTTGTATGCGTGTTTGGGGGAAATGCTATCGAGTAACCCAACCATCCTTACGCCGAAAACCAAAAGCACTCTTAGCCTTTAAAACAAAAACAACAACACAAACGACCTTTCTTCGATGGGGATGTTGCAATAGTAACAACAACTACAGCACTAACAACTAGAGCAAATGCCATGCCGAGTGTAGAGAATATAATTGAAAGCATCCATTTGGAAAACGCAAAGTTGACCTTATAATAACGTAGCTTTACAGGCATAAAAACAGCCACAAAAACAACAAACGCCACAAACACATTTGTTGTAGCAATTTGAGAGCCAGCGTCCAAGCCCAATGCTCGTCCTCGAACAGCAAATTGAAAAGCAACAGCTGACAAATTAATAAAACAGCTACATTAACATAAAATGTAATGCAAATGAGAAAAGGTGTTTTTGGGTTCAACCCTTTGCGCTGGTCTGCTTGGTCTGTTACATTTAGAAGCATCATTTCGTCCATCTGTACTGCCAGCCGTCCTTTTATCCGTCCCCCTGGGTGTTTTATCATATTGTTGTGAAAATTGTAGCCATTGCCCATGGCAGGGAGACGATGGTAGATGTACGCAAGCGTAGTAACGCATAACAGGGAGCGGTGGCAGCAACATGCACGCAGACGCAACTCTTCCATTTCATTCGTATGGTGACCAAATCACAATTTTAATCTGGACCGCGTCACGTCAACATCCGTGCTTTATTATTTTTCACTTTTATTCGAAGGTTCCAATTTGGCAGTTATTTATTTTGCTGTTGCTTTTGTTCCTGCGCTAATGCATAGTTAGTAGCTTAAAGTCCGGCAGTACAAAACTGGTTTTAAATTTCCACCTTTTCTATTTATTTCAATTTTTTTTGCACGCATTGCTGCTGCATTCATTATGTCGGAAGCTGATATTTATGCAATAAATACACAGTGAGAAAAATCACTACCGACTGCTCACAAGACCGCTCGTTGAAACCAAATAATATGCGATGTAACGAGCTTGGAATTGCCGTTAGTTGTGGAAGACCCTTGAATGATACTTTTATGCTTAAATAATTTTATTACTGCATTAGTTCTATTTAAAATGCTTCCTCTCCAATAATCGTATATAATCTTTAGGTCCGTCATATTTTCCCATTTCTGCGGATTGAGTTTTGAGTGAGAAGTTTTGAATATGTGGAAGTCGGACAAAAGCCTAGAATTTTAACGCTATTCATGAGCATTATAACTGCTGTTCGCTGTGTTGTCGGAGCTACGTAAGGGAAACAAATCCAAATTTTTGTTCGGTCAAGGACTTTTAACTCGAGACGGCCTCGAGACGGCATTCCACAAAGTTAGTAAAATTGTGTGGCCAGTCACATTTATTTAAATTATTAATAAATACTGGTAAGAAAACTCATTGTATTATGGTATTTAATTTTTTCATATTTTCTATAATTCCATATTTTTATATTCAAATTACTTGCTTAATCACCCTTTCGCTTTAGCATAAGTTTCGCGATATAGCAAAAAACACATGATATCAATTGCGTAGCCGTTATACGAAATATTGTTATGAGTACCGGCGCGTGCCAAAAAATAATACAGACACAATCCTTTAAAGAGTTATTAGCAACCATGAATAACCCTTCCAGGTGTATGAAATAAAAAACAAACAAAAAAAAAAAATAGATTAATTCAAAACTGGCCACTCGACTGACCGCTCGCCAGCGGATTATACTCCGTATTCAACCCTTTTGCCTTAAAAACGCACGCAAGGATATCTTCCTTGTGTTATATAAGTGCACATAGTATTTGACGGATGCGCACGATTATTTTCATGTCATATACAATCTGGTTAAAGCGTTTGTGTGTAAGTACATAAACAAAACGTATTTCCTATTTCATAATTTCTTTAAATTATTTGTATGTATGTATGTATGTATTCATCTAAACATATGTACATAACACAAATATCTGTGTTTCTAGCAACGATAATATGTCCGTTCTTGCATTACTCGGAAACACTATCCAAAAGTTAACAGTTGGGGTATATTGACTTGCAGGTGATCCAACAATTATTGGACCAACTTTAAGTCGATGGAATTGAACAGATGAATTAAGCAGGCAGTTAATGCTTACCAAATGAAGAATCCATTTGCTTTACATTCCAATTAGTTATTGTAAAAACTATTTCTTTCAATTAAAGTTTTAACAACACTAGATTACAAGCAAACGTTTTGTTAATTAGTTTGATTCATCAAATTTAACACATTTTCATTAATTTTTGAATAAACATATTTGGATGGAAATGCGAGTCACTGACAACGGATATGCAATGTATATCAATTTGTGGTTATAAATATCGATAATAAGTGTGCATGAGAACAACGATAACACATTACGGGTATTCTCTTGCTCTTGCAAATCTCGGTGCACGGTGCAAGCATTGCAGATTTACAACGGCACAACAACAAACACACGCGGAAAAATATTTGCAAAGGCTGTGAAATATGTCAGACCAAAACCCATGTATATTTGCGTGCAATGTCACGCAAAAATAAAATTGCAACCCTGTTGTAGTTGCCATTTTACATAAAGACATATTACGTCGTTAAATTGTTGAGAAAGGTAAATTTTAATTAGATTTTATAATTTCTATTTAAATTATAAAGTTTTGTTATAGTTTTTTTTTTGTCAAAAATGTATGCAGAAGGTGCGCCAATTCACAATAGCTATGCACAATAGTCATTTACAATAAATTGACTGAATCAGTCGCTCATATATCACTAGATTCTGCAATGGGTGCTCTCGTGCTCTTGTATATTTCGGTATAGTATTTTTGCAATCTGCAATCTTGCAAGAGCAAGAGAATACCCCTATTAAATTGTGAATGCACACATCACCCATTAGTTCCTAAAAGAATATGTAACTATGTTTATGTAAAATTCATAATTAAATTTAATATTTGAATTATGCATTATCTACCAATTCAAATGTCATATCAATATATTTGCATTTTATTTCAACCACTTTAAATTCTGCTAACTACGCTGCTAAATATCTATTGTGAATGTGTAATACAACAAGAAGTAGTTGTTTGAAAACATGTTTATTTCAACAAATTTTCTCAATGGATATAAATCAAGAAATTATACAAATAAAACATGTCCGAACGCAAAAATTAGCAGGCAAAAGGAAACCCGATAATAGTGTCGATGACAGTGAAAGTAGTGTCAAAAAAATAAAACTACTAACTGCACAGGATACTCCTCCAAAAGCTGCAATTGAAGTTCCGACTGAAAGCAGTAATACGTTTACAAACGTAAATATCGGCGCGGGAGCTAAAAACACTACTATAAAAGTAAACGTACATCAAAGTCCTAAAAAACGAATAGAACTGCCTTCGGCGGTAAATACAGAACAAAAGCAATCAAAAGAAAAATTTATTTACGGCAATTATAATAAATATTATGGGTACAGAAATAAGGATAGCAAATACCATGACATACGTCTGGAAGTCTTTGCTACACGCTCAGAGATGTTTCAAAATAAACAAGTGCTCGATATTGGTTGTAACAGCGGACTAATAACAGTGGAAGTGGCCAAGCTATTTGGGGTCAAAAGCATAGTTGGTTTAGACATTGATCGCTCCCTAATCAACCAGGCTAACAAGATGTTATTGCGACAAAAGAAAATGTTACCTATTGAAAATGAGGCACGGCGTCTACATAAATATCCTTACAATGTAAGCTTTGTGCATGGCAACTATGTGTTACGAAATGATATTTTACTAGAAATTGAACACGAACAATTTGATATAATCCTATGCTTGTCAATAACTAAATGGATACATTTAAACTTTGGAGATGCTGGATTAAAGCAGGCTTTTCGGCGTATGTTTCTACAATTGCGTAGTGGTGGTAAACTTATATTAGAAGCACAGCCCTTCGACAACTATGGACGTCGAAAAAAAATGACTGTGAGTACAAAATGAACAGTTAAATAAAATATAAGTGACAAATAAAAACTTTTGCATTTTTAGGAGACGATAAATACTAATTTTAAAGCTATGCAGTTTTTCCCTAAACATTTCAACGATTTTCTGCTTTCAGCGGATGTGGGTTTTGAAAGTTTTGAACTAATGGGTATACCTGAAAGCTGCATAAAGGGCTTTAAGCGACCAATACAGATATTCCACAAAACATAATGCCACAACGACTGTGATAAAACTAACACACTAAGATATTTTTTGTTTCGATTTTATCGACCTTCAGCATGTACGATCATAACTGTATATTTAAGAAGAAAATGTGGTACAAATATTTCAATAATTTATACTTTGAAAGTTGAAGCGCATAAAAAATACCAAAATATATTTTAAACAACAATGATATCATCATTCTGACTTCCGTTTTTTGTTTGGTGTACCGGGCGGTGTCTTCAGGCTTTCTATCACTTCTGTCAGATGATTCGACAGAAGCTCTTCACCAGTTATTGAAAAATCGCTATCGATCCAAATAGAACGGAGGCGTGTCATGATTATACCCATACGTTTATCTGCAGTTAAACCATGTTCCTTCAAAATGCTACCAGTTAGTGGAAAACGTGGCATTTGCCATGCCTTCAATTCATTATAAAGTTCCACTTCATTTGAATATTTTAGCAGCTCCTCAACAAATTCACGTCTAGCGTTAGGTTGCAGACAAAGCCTTTGATAATCTCGTAATATGCAGAATTCCACTCCGACCTAAAATTTATTTTATGAGTGATTTAAGCATATTGTTTTTTAATTTATTTACCTTTTTTCGATTCTGTGTGATAAAAAGTGCTAAATCGCGTTCAAACGCAGACAATTTCAGACGTTGGTGTAAGCTCATCGCTTCTTCTGTCGTGTGAAGCAATGCAATAAGGTAAAATATTGGCGTGTGGGGTTTTGAAAAGTTCTCCAAATCAGCACATAATCTTTTAAATTCATCAATATTAGCATCCACTGGTAGGCCACAGTGAGACCCTAAACCACAAGAAATTATTTCTTGTACTAACTCGCAACCGAAATTTCCTACAACAATTTTTTGCAATTCTGCCCATATACGTTCCCCACTAATGCGAGCTAATCCTCCTGCATTTTCTCGTATTGCTTTCAGGGTTTCTACGTCATGCTTGGAGGGCTCTTTTGCGATGCGACCATAAAAACGAAAGTACCTTAAGATGCGCAAATAATCTTCTTTGATACGTACATCAGCCTCGCCAACAAACACAACACGTCGCTGCATTAAATCTTCATAGCCATAAAAATAGTCATAGAGTGTGCCATCAAAACCAAGAAACATTGAGTTTATGGTAAGATCTCGCCTATTTGCATCCAATTGCCAATCAGTTGTAAATTGTACCTGAAATAAAAATTTTATAAAAACTATTGGACATATTTTCTGAATTGGTATTTACTTCTGCATGCCGACCGTCAGTGCGCACATCGATACGTAATGTGGTCACCTCAAAATTTTCCTTATTGTGTATGCGAGGAGTTATCGTACCATGTTTCTCGCCTTTTGCGTTAATTAAGCGTACCTCTTCTTTATTGAACATTTCTTTCATTTGATCCGGAGTAGCAGTAGTTGCTAAGTCGATATCTTTTGGTTTAATGCCCATTAAAATATCACGAACAGCACCTCCTGCTATACGTAGTTCATAATTATAACGTTTAAAGATATCAATCAGCGCTTGCAGTTCATCTGTGAAAATACTGTGGAATTCAGGTGAATCTATTTTCTTGAAGGCTGGTTCGCTACGCATTTTGGGGGGTACACCAAGAACTTTCAAATTTTCTCGTAATGATGTTGAATGGAGTGTTGAGTTTTTGATTGTTTGATTCACAAACGACATGCGGTTTGCGATGTTTATGCTAAAGGCTCTTGCGAAATTTTGTTTACGCCTTAAATATAATCGACAAAACCTTGAAATTGTACCGAAACTGTTTTGCATCACTTAATTAAATAAAGTAACTTTTTGAAGTAAAAATTATATATGTCTTCGTTCAAATAAAATAAAAACACAACAAATGTTTGAAAATAAGTTTTTTTCCTGGTATTTAAAAACATCAAACATATGTTTTCTTAGCATTGCCATATCTTTTAAAACTTATCTCTTTTATCTTAATGTGAAACTCAAATCCTACACAGTAATTCAGTTAACAATTATTAAATAATCTATTTTTATATATTTATAATTTTATTTTGCATTCTTTGGCTTATATAAATTTATATTTAACACCAATTCAATTTCTTTCTTTAGAACCGGCGTACCAGCTGATTGGCGGCCCAGCTGCTCTACTCTGATAACAACACAACGTAAGAAATTGTGCACTCCAATGTCGGTAACTTCATTTTTGGCACGATCTAGCATTCCATTCCTACATGTAACGTCATCGAAATTCCTTTTCTCCACAACATCACAAATACGCGAAATAGCATTCAACTCAGTTCAATATTCAAGAATGAGCAGCGAACTAAAAACTGTGTACGTTACTCGTCCGGACGTTGCATCAGTGGGCATAGAATTGCTAAGAACAGAGTGAGTAAAGAGTTCATGAAATAAAGAATAAAAATACATAAATGCGATTTGTAACAGGTGTAACGTCACCAGTTGGTCGGAACCGTCTCCTGTGCCGCGTGATGAACTCTTGCGACAGGTGGTTGGAAAGAACGCAATCTACTGTGCATTAACAGATAAAATAGATGCAGAAGTAATAGAACGAGCGGGTCCACAACTGAAATGTATTGCAACTATTTCTGTCGGTTATGAGCACATCGATATTGCAGAGTGTAAGAAGCGTGGCATACGCGTCGGCTATACCCCGGACGTGCTTACAGACGCAACAGCAGAGTTAACAGTTGCTCTCTTACTTGCCACTAGCCGTCGCTTATTTGAGGCCAGCAAAGAGGTATATAATGGTGGTTGGAAGTCATGGGCACCCAACTGGATGTGTGGACAAGGATTAAAGGGTACAAGAGTTGGTCTTTTCGGATTTGGACGTATCGGACAAGAGATCGCAGCACGCATAGTTCCATTTAAACCATCCCTACTAACATACACAGCGCGCAGTGAGCATGTTGCTGAAGCCGCCAAAGTCAATGCGCAGCGTGTTAGCTTCGATGAAATGTTGTGCAAATCAGATTTTATAATAGTCTGTTGCGCACTTACACCGCAAACCAAGGAAGTCTTTAATGCATCCGCGTTCGAGAAAATGAAACCCAACGCAATTTTCATCAATACAGCGCGTGGTGGCGTTGTTGATCAACCGGCGCTTTGTGCTGCCTTAAAAGAGCGTCGTATATTGGGCGCTGGTTTGGATGTCACCACACCAGAACCACTGCCGCTCGATGAGCCGCTACTGAAATTAGACAACGTTGTCATATTGCCACACATTGGCAGCGCCGATGTTAACACTCGCACGGAGATGTCACGCATAACAGCTTTGAATATATTGGCGGCATTTAAAGGCGAAAAGATGGTTGCAGAGGTATCCGTTTAAGAAAAACAAAAAATATTTGTTTATATTATAAGCCAACAATATTATGACTACAAGCTATTATCATTTTCAATTTTAAAAAATTCTTTTCATGCAATGTATACACTTGGAATTATATGAATGGTAGGGTCATTTAATCTTCGCCTGGTGGTAACGGTTGTGCAGATGTTGGTTGAAGGGATGAGCTAATTCCACCAAGCGTTGGTATAGGTGCTGGAACTGGCGCTGGAACAGGTGCAATTGGAACAGTTGATATAACACCGATTTCGGAAGGGTCTTCTATTTCTTTTTTGATTTGATCGACAGTGATATAACCACCACTGTCATCCTAGATACAAATTAAAAATATATATAAACAATTTATTTACCGATGAATATTAAATTTGTAAATTTTCATTCTTACCGCTATGAATACATCTACCGTCTTTCCGGAAATAATATCTAGCAATTGAGGTGTAATGCCACTCATGGGTTCCTCTTGAATGCTCTGTGCATATTCGAATAACGGTTGCCTCAAGTCGGGGCACTGATCCAGCGCACCCACAAGTTGTTGATGTGGCAAATGTAGCAATACAGGCAAAGATTGCGGTTTCAGCCTTTGGCAGCATTTAAGGAAACCTTCCCAAATCACTTTTTGACGCCACACTTGTTTCAAGATCAAACGTTGTAGAAGATTTAATACGAAATTCGTTAAACGTGGGTACAATGTGATGCTTTGGATAATAGTTCGCATGAGCAGCGTAGGTATAGGAACTACTTCAACCAATTGTTGCAGCACGCCAATCAGTACATCCTGTGTGAAAACTTCCTTCTCAGTCAAACAAATTGAAGTGGCTTTAACGACTGCTTTCAAATCGCAAGCATTGGGATCTATGGTGTGTAAAGCGACAAGTATATCAGTGGGTGTGGCGGACATTGTTTGGTTAGCAAACTCCGCGCCTATGCCAAGTAATCGGTTAAAAACCTCCTTCACGACAATCTGATTCAGTTTCAACAACTTGGGTAACGCATTCAAGATCTCTTGGCGCGAAAGACCGCTAAGCACAGGTATGAGTACACGGACGTCTTTAATTTTATTTGCATATAATTCACGAACACGATTCACAAGCTCCGGATTGGGTGTAGCCACACGCTCGGTCAGCAAATGAATAATACGAATGATAAGCGTTTCCGTGCCTTTAGGACAATCTTCGATGAACTTAAGTAATATGGCATTTTCAGCACCCATTTTCTTTATGGTTGGATCAATTGAACGCAAAATGGTTCGTTTCAAATCCGGACCGGTGCTAGTGTAGATTTTGCAAAGTTTCTCAAGGAAAACTGAAAAAGTATATTAATATATAATTATTATAGCATTTGTACTGACAACTAAAAAAATAATAATATATTTCTCTTTTAGATATGCAATTAAAAAAGAATAATTAATGAAAATATTCGAGTTTAGCAAATAACTCACCGTTCGGTTTATACGGCAGTAAAGTGAGCAACAACGTCAAACACGTTCTTGCGGTCTCCTCTTTCCACGCTACTTCGGTCTCAGGTCGACCAAATTCCTCCGCGAATATGCTTGCTGGTGGCACTTCCTTCTCCAAATTATTCGCCCAATCCAAAGCGAATTCCTCGATCCGATTAGGCAGTACTTTGTGTATGTGGTATAGTGCCACAATGTGTTCAAGTGCACGCTCACGTAAATCCGTGCGTTCATGCACACAAAACATTAGCAGCACTCTTATAAGTTTATTCTTGCGTGGTGGCCGCATCACAGACAAGTCTTTTAATAGATCTACACCAGGATTGACAAACTCTTCGGAAAAACACATCTCAACCAGTTGATTAAGCGCATCATCAGGCAATAATGGCGCTTCAAGAAAGATTCGTCGAATCAACAAAATTTTGTCTTTCAATTCACAATTTTCGCGAACACCTGTAATCAGTTGACTTAACAACTCGTTGTAGGCATAGTCTGGACGATTTTCTGATTTTACATAAGAGTGACGGGTGAAACCTTGCAACAGGCAATACTCTTCATACAACCATGAAAACGCCAAATCAATACGCTGCCTCACATCTAACATTATGAAGTCGAAAATGAAATAGCGCACCTTATCAGGGAACGTTGCTGCCATGACTGTAAGTATTTTACGACGCTTAGCCGACACGCCACCCACAATACACTGGCGTTCCGATTGTAAAATGCGTTTCACAGCTTCTAAGAGAAACTTCTCCTTCATGGGTCGTGAAAATGGTTTAGTGACCTCTTGTAATTTTAGAGTTTTCGCACGCATTTTCATACGTTCAATCAGTTCTTGTTCACCTTTAACTCTCTCCATATTCTCACGTAGTTTTTTAGTGGCCTCGTCTTTTCGAGCTTGATCTTCGTCTACTGGTTGATCACTAAAACATAACACAAGTTCATGTAAGTTAATAATAATATACTATATTAGATACAAATTTTATTTATAAAAGATTTACCTTTCACAAGTGTCCATGGCTTCCACCCTTCTTGGCCTCATTGGCGTATCCTTGCTGAAGGCAGCCGCACCTGGTCCAATTTTCTGCTCAGTCATTTGTTCACCAAGTAATTTGGCAATCTTCACCACCTGCTGCGGTATAGACATATCCTGTATTGGGGCATATTCATTAATGAAATGCTCTGGCGCTTCTTCTGGTAACTTTGCTAAAAACTCCACAACTAGGTTAACAGCCACATCCGTGACTCTTAATTGCTCCGCCAAGAATTTCTCATTCACACGAATGCAGCGCTGACGCTGCTTCTCTACCTCTTCTTCATCCACTTCCATCTCTGTGTCCTTTGTGCTGTCGTCGTCTAAGCCAGACTTAGATCTCCGCTCCTGTTGCCTATTTATGGAATCCAATCGCATTTTCTTGTTGAGATTACTCGCTGCACTCTCTAATATGCGTTTCTGTCGACGCGTTTGTTCTTGTTTATCCATCTTCGGTATAGCTCGTTGTATTTCACTCTGAGACGCACCCAAATCTAAGAGCATATGTCGAATTGTTGCATGGTATTCGAAGGATCCACGATTTTTTAATAATGCTATTAGCTGCATTTTTAAGCTTTTTCTCACTGAACTAGCTTGCGAATCCGTTAAGGTTGGTGGCAAATTTGAGTTGAGTTGTTTGAAGGCTTCTACAACAGGTCCCATGAGGCTTGGACGCAATTTCGCAATGGTGCAAAGACTGCCAGTGCATGTTATAAGATTTACAGAGGATATATGTGTGGCTGCATGAAATTTTAACAATATATCAAATATATTTAATGCTTCTTCTTCTAATTTTTGCCGTTTTACTAGTTTAAAATTTGCCGGCACATCTTGAAGTGAAAAGTCGTTGTCTTTCTTTTGACTATCTTCGTCTGGATAGCTCTGCAACACTACAACACCTTCTAAAAATTTAATTGCATTGGTACGTATACCATCATTCTCGTTGTCAATTAGATCCAAAATTTGTGCCTTTACCAAACTCAGTACATTCCAAGCTTGTTCGGCACTGTCCAAAATCTCACTCTTGCCACATATCCACTGAAGTCCATTTTTATATATACTGCCACATGCTTGGATAACTCGTTTAATTACCTGCGGCGAACGATCGCGTAAGAGCATCGAAATAATGCCTATTACTTGTGGCAGCGACTCCACCTTCACTTTGCTGGAAACAGAATTATTTATTTATTATTTGAATTAAAGCTCTGAAAACTTTAAAGGAATTTTTTAACACTCACCAAATTTGTTCAATGAAACAAACTACTTGTTTGCGAACATCCGCATTAGCATCATGTGCTAACGAAAGAATGTGTTCCATAAACTCTTCCAACAGTTCCACGCATGATCCTAAGATCATTTCCTGAACTTTAACCAACAAGTCACATTTAATCCCAGATTCAGCATTGGGCACCTCATTCAGCCACTCGACTACCTATAAAGAACAAATTCTCAGTTGAATAGAAATCTTAAGTCACCAGTCCCGGTTTATAGCCTCGAGCATACCTTGCTACGCGCATTTGCAGTTTTCTCATCGGTGAAAAGATTTACAGCTTCGCCTAAAAATTGGCTGCGTCCTAGAAGCCCTTCCATAGTTAAATCGTGGTTACTAGAATGGATTCACAAATGATATAAAATTACCAACGATATGAAAAATCAAATAATGCTAAAATATACGGCGTTTTGACGTTTAACTAAATTCTTTCAGACGCACGGTTGCATTTGAGTTAAATGAGGAGATATTGTCTTACAGCGCTTCCCAAACTAAATAAATTTTTAATTAAAATATTTTCTTTTTTTCAATGCCTGATGTTTATATTGCCAACAGAATATTATAACGTGTGTTAATTAAAAATATAATTAAAAAAATATTATCAATAACTAAAGATAAAAAAAGGGTTTACTTTCTCTGTTGTAACAAATATTTTCAAAATAACACTTAGAAAATCTAAAGGAAAATCAGGATCTTATTCAATTTGTGAACTGATTTTTCATTTTGTAACTAAGCAGATGTTTGTTGAAATTTTGCAATTATATTAATAATTTAATAATTTGTTCAGTAAGAGGCCGATATTGGTACCATATTTAAGAAATTCACAGTGAAGTTGGCAACATTGATTGTCAGTGTCATTCATCGATTGCTGTCAGTGTATCCAGAAAAAAACTCGGTGCCGTGAAGAAAGATATTCGACGTGCAAATTGCTACAAATTAGCAGAATTGCACTAGTATTTTGCAATTAACAATTATTACCGCAAGCCGGTTGCATTTATATGGAAAAGCTATTTAAAGTAGCTTGAAAAGCACATATTGTGCATACCGAATGAAGTGAAAACGACGTCTGTTGTAAAACAGGAGGTGCAACACGATTAGAAGGAGGGTACCACGAAAGGAAAGCACAAAAAAAAAAAATAAGATCAACGAGAAACGAATTAAAAGCGAACACAAATAAAAGATACGCCTTAAAACAACAAGGAAACTTATCAACTGACTAACCGACCAATCAACTAACCAACCAAACGACAGAACGAGAGTATAACATAGAAAGAATAAGAGTAAAACTACTGAACGTGAAGCAACAAAAAATAAAAATAAAAGTATTTTTTTAGACAAACAGCGACCGCAATCGCAATAGCAAAAGCAGTCGCTACAACAATACACGCGCCCTGCAGACACGCGCTCCAATGTCAAGCGGCCAAGTAAACGTCGGCAGCGACAGCAATGGAGCAGGCAGCGGCAGTGGTAGCGGTGGTGGAGGGGGAAACACAGCAGAACAAGCGGCGCCACAGTCGCAACAACAATCACAACCACAACAGCAGCAACAGCCGCCACCACAAATCATTGGCGCTTCAACGACTACAGTCACCGCAGATACGGTCAATATGGCAGCGGATTCGTCACCGCGTGAGTCAGGCGATGACTCGGAGGATGAAAGTGAAATCCTTGAAGAGTCACCATGCGGGAGATGGTTAAAAAGACGTGAAGAAGTTGATCAGCGTGATGTGCCCGGTATTGATTGTGTCCATCTGGCTATGGACACTGAAGAGGGCGTTGAAGTTGTTTGGAATGAGGTGCAATATGCGAATTTACAAGAGCTTAAATCGCAGGAAGAAAAAATGCGACAAGTGTTTGACAATCTAATGCAATTAGATCACCAGAACATTGTCAAGTTCCATCGCTATTGGACGGACACACAGAATGCAGATAGACCACGCGTCATATTCATAACGGAATACATGTCGTCGGGGTCACTGAAACAGTTCCTCAAACGCACTAAACGCAATGCTAAACGTTTGCCATTGGAGGCGTGGCGCCGCTGGTGTACACAGATTCTGTCCGCGCTGAGCTACTTGCATTCCTGCACACCGCCTGTTATACACGGCAACCTCACCTGTGATAGCATTTTCATCCAGCATAATGGTCTGGTGAAAATCGGTGCCGTTGTGCCCGATGCGGTACACTATAATTTGCGTCTGCATCATCGAAGCGATCAAAGTGAGACACATCACTTTATGGCACCCGAGTATGGTGCTGCCGAGCAGTTGACTGCCGCCGTGGACATATATGCCTTCGGCATGTGTGCGCTGGAAATGGCTGCTTTGGAAATTCAACCCAGCGGCACTGAAACGAGTTCTATTAATGAGGAGACGATATTGCGAACTATTAATAGCCTAGAGCATGATTTGCAGCGTGATCTTATATTCAAGTGTTTGCGTCGGAATCCTGCTGAGCGCCCAAGTGCCAACGATTTGCTTTTTCATCCTTTACTCTTTGAGGTAAGACAATTATAGCAATGTTATAAAAACCTATAGACAATAAAATAATAGCTTTTGGTTTTGTGATAATCTTTCCAAAAGAACCACCTATATTTTTTTGTATAATTTAAGTGAATTAGGTAATTTAAGTTATAAACGAGTTACATTATATATTTTTAATTATTTTCCTTTTGTGTATTTATTACAATACGCTTTTCTGCAGGTGCATTCACTCAAGCTATTGGCCGCTCACTGTCTAGTATTCGCCCCCAAAAATCGGACTATGTTTTCGGAAACCGTCATAGATGGCATGATGCAACGCTATAATCGACCCGAAGTCATTATGGCCCGTGTGTCACGTGGAGAAGAAGAAAAGGACTATCGTCTCTCAGACGTACCTACAGCCGATAAACTGGAGAAATTCGTGGAAGATGTCAAATATGGTGTGTATCCATTAACAGCGTTAGGTGGCAAGAAACCACCACATTTTCGTTCACGTGCCGCATCACCAGAACGTGCCGACTCCGTCAAATCTGCTACGCCTGAGCCGGTGGACATAGAGTCTCGGCGCATAGTAAATATGATGTGTAGTGTAAAAAAGTTGAAAGAGGATAGTAGTGATATCGCAATGACGATATTACTTCGCATGGACGACAAGATGAACAGACAGTTGACGTGTCAGGTAACGGAAGCCGATTCAGCCTCCGATCTGACTAGTGAATTGGTGCGACTTGGTTTTGTGCATATCGACGATCAAGATAAAATTCAAACACTTTTAGAGGAAACTCTACGAGGCAGTTTTGCTGTTAATGCCGGCGGTGTCTGTCCGTTCGAGCAAGGCGCACAAGCGCTTACCTTTAGTGCCACTATAAACGAGCACATGCCAGGAGGTGTGGGCGTTACAATTGGTGCAAGTGGTGCTAACACCGCTGCCAACGTAGGTGCAGTTGGTGCGGGTGCCGGTGGCGGCATCAACAATGGTGATGGAAATGTGAATGCGCACTTAAATGTTGGCATCAAACCAGCAACAACCGCAACTTTGGCGGCGCTCAATCAGATGGAGCGTAATTGGTCCGTGGCCGACATGGATCCTAACGCTGCTTTGGCGAATGCAAGTATGCAAGCAGCCAGTATGGGTGCAGAAATTGCTGCCACCATGTATCATATGCAACAGCAACAGCAACAACAAATGCAGGAGCAACAGCATCATGTTCAAATAATGCCACCACAGATGCATTTGCAAATAGAAATGCCCGTTCAACAACAGCAGCAGCAGATACAACAACAACAACAACAGCACCAGGTGCTAAACACATCGACGCCACCAGCTGGCGCACTGCCACCATCATATACAGGGCACACACAACAATTTAGGCAAGAGTCTTTAGGGCAGCAAAATGATGGAACAACAACAAATGTCAATGTGAATAGCATAAATGCACCACAGCAAACGCACTATGCACACGCCCAGCAGCAAATAATTCACTCTTCCAATCCAACAGAAATTGCAACTATTACCGCTGCCGCGCCACCATCAACTGTAACCGCCACAAACGCCTCGACCTCCTCAGCCTCCACCACTATCAATTAATAAATAGTATTTCTTGATAATAAACATTTATATACATACGCTATATTGATATTCATAAAACTGAAGTGTAGTAGAAGATAGAATTATGCAAGAGAGATAGCGCGAAAATTTATATTTTTAAATTGCAAGTCAGAGCACGGATGCCACGCAGTAGTGGTGTATACTGAGTCGCGTCTTTTAGTCAGTCAGACAATTGTTTTTTTTTTTTTTTAATTATTATTATTCATTATATGTATAATGATTATGGATATTTTTATATAGTCTACTAAAGGAAAACAAGTTTTTAATTATATTTCGAAAATGATAGA
The DNA here is from genome assembly GCA_027475135.1 of Bactrocera correcta. NCBI lineage: Eukaryota > Metazoa > Arthropoda > Insecta > Diptera > Tephritidae > Bactrocera > Bactrocera correcta. Next base: position 33,101,193 of record CM050325.1, read on the forward strand.
ATAAAAACTCAAAAAAATAAATACTAATTTTAAAAAATGCTAAAATTATAAGCAAAAAGCAAAGACAAACGAATTAATATGAAGATTGTGCAAAAAAAATAATTGTAATAGAATTTAGTTATAAATTGTGTAAGGCTTCCAGCTGGGAATACGCATGCGCAGCGGCTATCTAAGTAAATATTTCGGCACTGGTGGCCTAAAATACTGTATTTCACGCCTTGCCGCAGCAACAGCAGCGCAAAGAAGAACAGCAATAGCAAATAATATACACAACCGTCGGTCCGGTGAGCAACAAAAAAAAAACAAAAAACGAATATGTACTAACGCTAACATCGGTGGGAAAAGTTTCGCGTGATTCTACGGTTATGCTATTTCCAACCGCAATGTCAATGCATATATTATATGCTTATATTTATGTAGTATGTAATTGTTTGTTTGTGTTGACCGCGGCACGATGGTTCTGAAACTCTATATGTTCCAACTGATCAATGTTGTTTATCAATATGGAACGCATATAGCCGATAGCTTAATACAAATATATATTTATGTATTTAAAATTATAAATACACTGCAAAAAATATAAAGCAAAAGCAACAATAATGTATACTACCTAAATAAATAAATATATAGAAATATAAAGCAAATTTCGATGCAATGACACCACATCAACACATCCATACATCTTTTATGTTTACATAAATGCAATATAAAAAGAAAACAACACTCGACATAGGACACGATGACACAACTACAAATGAGCATTAAAATGCTATGCAAGCGAAATAAAATACATAAATCAATAATAATCATAATGAAATGCTTCATCCATAATGCAACATAATGAAAAATAACAAAAGCAAGCAAATAAACAAATGCAATTTTCATTTAATGAAAATCTATGCATAAGAAAAAAACATACCTGTTATTTTTTGTATAGTAATTGTGAACTTTGGAAGTTAGTGCAAAGTTTTCTGCATTAGTAGCATGCATCCAAATACTTCATTTTTTGTTTTACTTGATGTTGTTAATAAAGATCAACGCAGTGCACAATTTTTAAAATCACTACAGTTTTTTTACCTGAAGATTGTACATTTATTTGAATTTGCTGCAGCATATAAAGAAAAATAACGCAACTCAAATATTTAAACGCATAATGACTTTTTGAGTACTTTCCATTTATTTGTTGTGTTTAAAAATTTGTTTGTGAAGTTTTTTTAATACCACACCATCTTAGCATAATACGATTACTATGCGGAAGCTAAAATGTGTGTCTTGGACAAATAGATTTCTTTTCTTTTGGAAATAATTGAAGGTAAACAAACGTTTTACTTTTTGTTGTGTAAACTCGAGATCTCATCTTATTCTGCAGCAACCACTATTACTTTTGGTGGCTGATCCGATTCTATAGTTTCTTTCAACTTCTTTTTGGGCGGTTCCACTACTTCGTCTTGTGAATTTTCTAGTTTCACTTTTTGTGCTTGTGGTGATTCAATTGAATTAGACTTTCGGCTTTTATCATGTGACTTTTCATCTAGTTGGTTACCGTCGGTCACTGCCTTTCCACGTTTTTGTACAGCTCCTTTCGCCTCATATTCATCCAACAGTTTACTTCCCTCGAACAAAACAAACGGCAATGTGACGCGTTGGTAATAGTCTGACATTAACTCTATATTACTAATGACCGTATCCAACATATGCGATTTTTCACACCATATACCTGCCGCATCGCCACGCACTGGATTTATATGTAAATGCAGGTGATAGAAAGATGGTTGATAATGAAAATACATTCGCAATTGTGAAGCAGATAAACCGTAACGTTCTTCTATAGCGACCGCAATTCCATCACGTAAGTTGTGTAAAAGTGGTAAATGAGTATGGTTAAGATCCCGTAAAGATTTAATATCATGCTTGTGCACAATGGCAAGTAGATACAGTGTTTCCAAAGTTTTGCCATCCCATTTTAAATCGGGTAAGAGTACATAACCCTTTTCCGGATCAAAATCTTCATAAACTATACGATCGGTTTCTTGACGGTGTTCTAGTATATTATATACCCACTACAAAGATAAAAACATTATCATATATACTGCAAGGGAAAAGTAAGTAAAATAATCTTACGTCGAGACTGAAATGACTGCCTGTTATATAAGGCAAAGTCAGTTCCTCATACAAAGTTGGAGTTTCTTTAATTAGATATTTTTGTGTTATTGAATACTTTTCAATATGCTTTTCAGTGGCAGGATAAACCACAGTCGTTTTAATGTCTGTAATCAAGAGCAAAACCAATTTAATGTAAAATATTTACAAACAAATATTGTAGTAATATTTACTATTTAATTCTGAACTGGGTACGCATTGGAAACTGCCATAAATATTATTAATGAATTCCGTGTTCACTTGTAGAGAATCACTGAATATCCGGGGAGCAGGTTCTGAAATATTATCAAGTTCAGTTTGAACATCACGCTCTTTGAAAGCTTGTTTCTCAAGTAGCAGAACAGCTACGTCATTCTCAGACACGTCAGGAAATGTACCCAGCAACTAAATATAAGGCAATTAATTACTCTTTGTAATACAATTATATGTTTTATTTAATAGATTACCGCTATTGTTTTTCGGAGAGTATTATTTTGTAAAATCCGTGTCAGCTTGAATTTTGCTAAATTATAACTTGGCGCCGTCAGTTCTACTTTTGTTGGTTTCTCCACAAGTTCGTCGGCAGCAACGTCAGTTTTTACTTCAGTTACTTCTTCAATGACTTTTAATGGAGATGCCCCGTCAGATGGAACTTTATTATTAACGTCTGTATTTGCAGGCATTTTTACTTAATTATTTTATTTTTAACCAATCGAAAAATAAACAAAAATACCAAAATCTGACGACTATGCTTCTTCTTCCAAAAGTAGAAGTTCACAATTAGGCAAATAGAAGAGTTGCATACATCACTAAAAACAAGTTTTTTTTTTTAACAATTATATTTATTTAAAATATATTTACGATTAATTTTTTAATTGTCTCCCACTTTAATACCAAACTGATATTTAAAATATCCTCTAATTATCGGAACTTATCTCGTTAATTTGTTTTGCCCGTTTTAAATTTTCTATACATTTCATTGCTCCAATGTGTAACAAAATATGGCAAGGCTGAGTTCCCAATGAAAATAAAATTAATATCCGTTTGATTTCCGGGTGACTTCTAATCTTGTAGGATACTCTTATTTTGGGGTTCCAGTTCCTTACATTTTCATTATGTGGAAATATTTCGGTTAGAGACTCTCCACTACACCAAACTCACCACGGTACAATTTACCGATCTATTATCACATCAGCAAATTCCGCTGACATTATAACAATAAACTCAGAATGATTTGTATGTATATATGTATATGTATATAATTTTATCCACTTTTTAATAGTATCAATGTTATATAATAATAGCTAATAATTAACCGAACTGTTGCAGGCGAATCACGAGTGAGTTAATGCGTGCACTTATTCATATTCAACGCGTTGTTTAACTATTGTATAATTTTTTCATTTGTATGTAGCGATTTCCAGGTTTTCTATTAATAATGTCCTTTTACGATCTATGTAATAACACAGAAGCAAAGTTACATGAACAGTATGTTTTTTTTAATATTTAAGTGCATTTCGTTATGCGAAACGAACAGTCTTAACAGCTAGTGTAATGTTGCTGAAGCAACTCATCTGGTATCTGGCGGAAAACAGATCTAAACAACAATTCCCGTTGAGGGTTTTGCGCCCAAAATGTCCGATAATCTTTGCTGATACGACGCCAACGCGTTGGCTTCGGTAATGCCCCTCGCTTTACAAGACAACTGTAGTGCATTCAGGTATTGCATTTCAGTAAACTGAGAGCCTTTCTCAACAATATTGGTAAGTATATCCTGGGAGTGGGCGAAAGTTCATAGATAAATAAAAGCTAATTTTTATAGACAGTATATGCAAGCTTACATCTGGTTCCATGCACAGTAATTCGTAAAAGTTCTTCGCTTGATCCAGCGCAATCTCGCGCGAAGCTGTTATATTGCTTAGCGTTTGTTGCAATGCTATCGAATTACGACACATGCGTTGCACTGTCGCTTGATCGATGTGCTCCAGATAGTTTGAAGCTTGTATGAGTATGCGAGCGGCCAAATGCGCCAAACCCTCAAAAATATACTAAAACATACAAAAGAAAGCAGTGATTAAAATTTTTAAAACCAAAAGTTATATGTCTAAACTACGTACCCTTGTTTTACGTGGATGCAATGTTGCACTAAACGCTTCATCCATTTCTGATAAACGTTTAGTTAGCATTTGCACTTGTCGATCAGGTTCAAGTATATCATCGTCTTTAGCTCCCATGAAACTGCTCGATTTAGTAGCGGGTTTCGAGCGCAAATAGTGGAAGCATTGCACGCGCACCTTTAACGAAAAAATATTAATTTTTATGTTCTGTTCCTATATTTAAATATAAAAGTATTCTTTTTTTCAACAAACCTCCAAATGTAGCACCAGCAAACAAGTATTGGCCAGTTCATCGAACTCGAGTGCCAAATTGGTCAATACTTTGATAGTGCCGTCTTTGATTGCGGCTGAATGTGTGGCTGTGCACTCTGACGTTATGACATTAAGGCCATTCACTAAAGGCTTACGAAGCTCATTGGCAAACTCCGAGACACGACCAGAGAACCACTCTATGCTCTCTTGCAGCACAGCTAATTCTTTCAATACACTTATATCTGCTAAAATTTCCTGTTGTGTAATACCACCTTCGCCTAAATTACTGGTTAACATTTCAGCTTCGCGTACATTGCGTTGCTGCACTTGCAGTGGACTTTCCTCCTCCGACGGTTCGAAAGAGTTGCGTTGCAGCTTCTTGCCATGTTTTACACGTTGACTGGACGATTTTAGATCGGTCCAATTAGGTAGTGTTCTGTAAACCAAAATTTAGTTATTACATAATGTGTTGAAGTTAACAGGTTTTATGTGAACCAACTTTAAAAACCGACTGATATCTTCATCCTTCAACCAAGCTACACTGTATATGCGTTTATCTTCTGAATCGGGTTGGACGACACCGCGATAAGCCGCCTGTGCTATCTCACGGTATGTTTTCAATAACGCGCATACCATTTTCAATAGCTCATCTGAATAGCATGGCAACTCATGTATGAGTGTTTTGGTCTCTTGTAGACGACGCTCCACCATGGCTGTGGATTGTAGTAGTGGACGGGACAAACCCATTGCTTTTATCTCTTCAGGCGATATAATCGTACGCCATGCATCCTGATTTTTCGATAGCGATTCGATGGTTAATTGTAGATTACGATTGTGGCCCTTCGATAGGAATGTATCCTTAATATAATTGTCGATGAAATCGTGTAAGCTGCAGGGTTGCCTAGTAAAACAATAAAAAGGACAAATTTAATGGCAATTAAAAGTGAGTGAGTGTTAATAAGCTTACCCCGGCTTGCACTTCATAAAGCCCTCAATCTCTTGTATATAGTTCATAAGTGGCAAATAGACTTTCGTTATCACATTCTGGTCGGCTTTGCAGATTAACACCTTGTCTCGTTGTTGTTTGGCATGCGCGAAATTACCACTGCCATTTACACTACCGCTGCCACCGCCACCGAGTGCAGCTGTTGCTAGATTATCATCTGTAGACACATCAGAAGCATTGCGTCGATGCTCCTTCACTGTGCCGCCTGCAGTAACTTGCGGTGGATAATGCGATGACTTATCGAATTTGAAGAGTGACTTTTTGGTGCTATAAAAATAATTGCATGGAGTAAAAAAATAACTGTTTGGAATTTCATTAGCAGTATTATGATTAGTTTATCTTTAGCTGTCTTCCGGGGTTATTTACTACAAGTAGCGATATTAGGATTTACGTAGTGAAAAAAACCTTATAATACTAACCAACGCACAGTGTGGTGAAATCGGTGTCTTGAAATATGGTAAAGTTTTAGATACAATATATTTAGTCAATAACTTAAATTATTTCAAATACATATATTATGCCGCCAATTTAACAACATTCAAGCCGATAGTCACAATTTACTCGATCTCTGTTTCAGTAATCAGCATATACATGTTTATCACACACAGGCAATTACTACAATGGATCGATACCACCCAGCACTTGGTATCACGATTGAACTCCAGCTCAGCCTCAAACCAGTAACTATACCTTTCTATGATTTCCAAAGTGCTGACTATGGGAGTCTTAACGCATTCTATCAAAACGTTGATTGGACGGGACTGTATTCATCCACTACCCTTGACAGCAAATTAGTAGTCTTCTATGACATCATTCAAAGAGGTATATCTACCTATGTGCCTGTCCGTTCACAGAATAACAACAACTTTCCGTACTGGTTTTCAAGTGAATTAAAACGCAAAATGATACTCAAGAAGGAAGCCCATACTACCTTCAAGAAGTGCAACTGCAAAGAGAACTATAGAAAATTTAGAGAACTCAGGAAAGAATGTAAATTTCTCAATAAACAATGCTACAGGAATTACATAGACAAGGTTGAACGACAAGTACAAGACGACGCTAATGTGTTCTGGAAGTTTGTTAGACATAAAAAAAGAGGTAATGGTGACATCCCGTCCACCATGTACTGGAATAATCTGACGGCAGATTCAGGTATCGACATCAGCAATATGTTCGCATCCTTTTTTAATAGTGTGTGCAACCAAGATTCTCACCAGTGCTCACCACCAACTGAAGTAGAACCAGCTCCCACTGTCATTATGGATGAATTCGGGGTTAACATCAATGATGTCCGTATAATGTTGTCAACACTGAACTTGAAGAAAGGTGCTGGTCCGGACGGCTTACCAAATAGTTTTCTTAAATACTGTGCATACAGCCTCAGCGAGCATATTACACACCTATTCAGTTACTCTCTACAAAGCGGAGTCTTTCCTACTATATGGAAATCATCCTACATCTGTCCGATTCACAAGGACGGCCCAAAGTCTGAGGTCGTTAACTATAGGCCAGTTTGTATCCAATCAGCTTTGGCCAAGCTTTTCGAGAAGATAGTTCTTCCACAACTCACGGCATTCTTTACAAACATTATCACCAACAAGCAGCATGGTTTCGTCGGCGGTAGGTCGACTTCCTCTAACCTGTTTATCTACGTTAATTATTTACTAGATGCCCTAAACAATGGCCACTCAGCTCACACCATTTACACCGATTTCAGCAAGGCGTTTGACAGGGTGGATCATACTATTCTGCGAAACAAACTTAGAAGATACGGTATATGCGGTAATGCACTGAATTGGATTCAATCATATCTTACAGGAAGGCATTTCCAAGTCAAAGTAGGTGGATACCTGTCTGCTAAGCATAATGTAACCTCAGGAGTACCTCAAGGGTCACATCTGGGGCCTATTCTCTTTAATATTTTTGTAAACGATATTGGCGATAACTTTCAATCGGAATTTTTGCTATATGCAGACGATCTGAAGATCTTCAGAATGATAACCAGTGAGCAAGATCTTCGGGTTCTTCAGAATGACATAGACAAGCTTTCGTTGTGGTGCCGATTAAACAAATTGGACTTGAATGTAAAAAAATGCGTAACTGTATCCTACTCACGGTCACATATCAGAATACCAGCTAATTATTTTCTAAACGATGAATTGTTAAGTGAAGTGGATCATGTAAAGGACCTGGGTATCATCATAGACAATAAACTGACGTTTAACAAGCATATTGAAAAGATCACTCTCCAGGCATTTAAGGTTCTGGGATTCATTACTAGAACTAGCAAAGATTTCACGAATCCCATCTCACTGCTACGCCTTTATTCATCTATGGTTCGGCCAATTTTAGAATATGGCACTGTAATTTGGTCGCCTTACACTGATGCTGCCTGTAGTCGTATTGAAAAAATACAATCAAAATTATGTAAATGTATTGGCTATCGCTATGGTATTCCTGGTGGGTACAACACAGTGTCTGATGTCTATGAATACTATAACATAAACAGCCTGCAAGAACGTCGTCAAGTAGCTGACATGTTATTCTTTTTCAAAGTCATGAACGGCCTTATCGATGCGCCAGACATCATCAGCATTTTCGAACTCGCATCAGTGGGTCCCTCACTGAGACATAACCGTCTCCTGATGACTACGAAAACAACCAAGAGCTACGTTTTCAACGGTCCTCACAACCGTCTGGCCAGGCTCGTCAACTCATTGCATAGTGATGTGGACTTCTATAGTGGATCACTCAGGGTCTTCATCCCGGATATCAAATCACGTCTACTGCAATATCCCTAGTCTCACCTTTTACACTTTCTCCTTCCTAATTTGCTAGTCTTACAACTTTTGTTCAATTTATAGCCTTATTTATACTAGTGTTAAATACTACTTAATCCCTTATATTTAATTACATAACAATTATTACATAATTTCAAATTATATAGTTGTATAAAGCCGTTTGGCGTATGTATACTTAAAAATAAAATAAAATTTTGCACAATAAAACATTTTTTTCTTTACAGTAAAAAACATAAAAGTTGAGTCTTGCAAAAACATTTAGTAAGTTACTTGTTTTTTGCTTTAACTAAAAATTTTGTCATCATAAACCACAATATTTTTAAACTCTATTTAAAAAAAGATTAGAATTATATTCAAAATAGGAAACAGCATCGTTAGCTTTTTTTTATTACCTTGGAACTTTGCGCCGCAAAAAATACGAATTTATATTGCTGGATGGCTCAGCGAATGCTGACTGTGCTGCATCATCGCCAGAAGCATTTTGTATATCCAAATAATCAGTTAAAAGTAATTGTAGCTGAACAGATTTTAATTAAACTTTAGTGTTTTGCATTACCACATTGACATTAAAGTATGTATTCCAAAAGACTTACCACAGACTGTGCTTGTGCCCAAAAATCGGTTAAATCGTATGGTTGTGGTCCTACGACGGCATACTTTTGTACAACAGCCAAATAATTTTTTAGTAGTAGCGCATGGGTTTTTGCAATAGCTTTGAATTGCTTAAAGATAACTTCCAGCAGTGTTAATAAGGGATTATCGCGCTCATTGGCATTACAGTTGAGCGCAATTAATTGATAAGTTGTTTGTCGTACTACCTCTAATAGTTGAGTTTGTATTTGGACGCGTAATACTTCCAGTGATTCAGGCACTTTGCCTAGCATGCCGAAACATTCGACAATAATTGAAATAAAGTAAGTCATACTCAGCTCTGGATCAACTAAGTCTGCATCATCAATTACTTCAGACTTATCAAGATCAAAGCCTTGCGCCATTTCCATGAGCGCTTTGCGTATGCGTGTATTAGCTTCGATGCGATCTGTGGAACGTCGCGCTCCAATGCCACGTGTAAAACTTGAATTCAGGCGATTGGAATTATTACGTTGAAAAGTGGTGAATGCCTCCGCGGCGGAATTTTTATACAATTGTGTAACAAGTTCTTCGTGTAATCGTTGATAGAGTTGTTGCCGACGTGATTGTAAATCGACACGTAAGTCGGCTAATCCTTCAACACCGTTAAGTGGTCCTTGTATCGTTGCGAGTGCATCGGTAAGCGCCTTACTCGCATGCAAATATTGCCGTTTTGTCGTATAACTGACAACACGTTGAGGCACTTTACGCAATTCGTTGCTGGAAAAAAGGAGAATATATTAATTTAAAAATTATTCATTTAATGCGTATAATACATACATTTGTTCTAACATTTCCAGCACATATTTATGCTGCACCGCATCTGTCCACATCTTCTTTAACTCATCACGTCGACATTGCAACAATCGTTTGCAAGCACCCAGATTCTCCTTTACACCATGAATGCGTTCACGGCTCGCTGTTATTTCTGTAGACACTTGGCTGAAAAGCGGCAGAACTTGTGTCAACTGTTGATCATGACGCGATACCAACTCATTTAAGCGTTGATCGGAACGTTTGAACTCCTTCTCAATCTTAAGTTTCTCCTGTTGCCGCTCCTCTGTTGTCTCACTAAATCCCAATGATTTGATGACATTGACGAGAAAACCACAGCCGGACTATGCACACAAGAAAAAATGGTCATTCTTTAGCAAACGACAAGAAAATTCAAATATAAACGAAAACGCCCTATATTTTGTTAAAATCAACACGACAAAGCATAAGAAATTGTATTTTGACAGGTCTGATGATGACAACACCGAGCTACCCCCTCCCAATACACAATAATTTACAACTTTCACACCACTTTTTAACATGGTTAACGTAGTCATAGATGACAAATTCTTCTTTCAAATAAATTATACTTATTTACAGGTTAATTTTTCAAAATTTCTTGTACGTTTTAATCATAATTACCTCATCTTTTCCATATTTAACTCCGCGCGGAGGTTTTGTTGGTGGTAACTCGTTCATTTTTCATTTCCCTACTGCTGTCATTTGGTTCTCTGCAGTTGTTGTCAATGTTTTTGCTGCGGCGGCTAAATGTGAATAGACATGCCACTGTGTTCCGAAAATTCTAATAGCCACATTACAATGAGCTGGTAACAATTCGATATTCTATATAAAAATTATATTGTCTAGTCACTTAAGTACACATACACATGATAATAACAAAATATAGCAAATAACTATATTTAAAAATTCGTTGCAATCTTCCGGATAGTGCATAATTTCGATACTCCATCAATCTCTTAATGCAGTTGACATTCTTCTTTAAGGCCCATTCACATACAACTTTTTTTGTTTTGTGTAACAGTTCATACTGAAGCAACGAAGCGAAGAAAACGAGTATGTCAAAATGAACGATTTGTGTTTAGTGTTTATCTGTAATAAAACTGGCGACTGTTGCTTGACAAAGCGAAGAAAGATGGGAGTTGTGCAGCATTTTGCTTGATTCCGCGTTGGAAACTTTTTATATGAACGTACACATACCAAAGCATTAATCGAACTTTTCTGTCAAAACAAATGTCTGACGCAAAGCGAAGCAAAAGTTCTATGTGAACTAGCCCTTACTGGTGATACATTTTAACCAGTAGAATAAACAAAATTTCAAATTGTTCGTCGACTTACTTACACCGGACTATTGTGAAGAGACAAATGAGAACATAAACACCTTTGGTCAACTACATCTTAAATAGTGTAGCAGTTCGTACTCCTGCCTATCTAGATTTTATATAAATTTATTGAAAGTACAAGACCGACCCGATAAATACTTAGCAAATGTGTCCGACGACCTTTGTCAATTTAAGCCGTATTGGACTCGTTGTTTTGGGCATTTCGGGAAAGAACTGTGTCAGCTGATTCGATTCATGTTGTTATAAGGGAAAACGCGCAGTAAAAACACAGAGAGTGAAAGCATTACACAGCAGGGTTTTTAGGTGATTGACTGCCATGCGAACATGAATTATGTTAAAAAGAAGGCGAAGCCTGTCTTATTTTACGCAAAAGGTGATGGCTACCGTATGGTTGTTATTAGCACTGACGTCCAAATGATTAATCAATTAAAGTTATCTTGAGATAAATAAAAAGACAGTTTTAAAGTTCCTTATAAACTTTTTCTAAACAATTTAATTTCACATTTCGCTAAACACCTTATCATTACATAATTTTATATAGAATTTTCCTTTTAATGCAATTCTAGTTAAAGTTTGGCTTGGTTTTTATAGTTAAATACAATACATTTTTTGATTATTATAATTTCATGCTAAATATTGATTTGTGTGATTTTATTGGCTTTGTGGCATTGCGTTCAGTGTAGATTATATAAGCATAATTTTATTATAAACGCTAATACATTTTTTCTAAATATGCATACAAGAAGCACATACCCTGATTTAACATACCTACATACATATGTAGTTATGTATTTTTGCAAATAAAATAAAATTTTATGTGAAATATTTGCACATGAATCGCTGCTTTGACGCAATACTTATCATTTTATTTAAATAAAAATATATTTATATTTTTCTAATTGCAAATGAATATTTGTTATCCCTGTGGAAATGAAGTTATGTACTGTTAATTGAGTGCTTGCAACTTTTAACTGAACTTGCTTCTACATTTTCTTGGTTTCATTGAAATGAAAATTACAAGGCTTTTAGCTTCCATACGCATTTTCTAATGAATATAATTATAGCATATATACTTCAATTTATTATGGTTTCGGCGTGTTTGACTACATTTTTTATAACATTATAAGCATATAACGGGTTTTATTTAAGAACAAGTGGTTCCTACATTTACAAATTAATGATTTTTAGTAATCTCTTCGTACATTTTCTTTTAACAAATCTACGAAGAATATTTTCTCTGTTCATAACATTTTTCTTAAGAATATTTGGAAATGTGATTAAAATGGCGTTTTAAAAATTTTATAGAAATAAATGAAATTCGATAAGTGTTTTCGGTGTACTTTGTTAGTTAATTGAAAGGTACTTTTTTTGTTAACATTTGGAGGTATTACGTGTAGTTGACAGTTTCCAAATCTTCCATGAGCTGCTCTTATTATGCTGAATTTTTTTTTTCGAAAAATGTTTTTGGGAGATATGTTTGGTCACTTTTTCGTTGTAGGTGGGTTTAATTTTTAATTTTAATGTGCAAAAAGAAAACAATATTATTTTAATTTATTTATGAAAAAGTCATTTAGATGCTGCTGACTTTAAAATATTATGTGTAATTTTTGTGAAAATATGTACATATATACATACGTACAAATGTATCATGCAATAAAGATTAGATGCGTAATACGCTTCAAATAATTTAACCGTTTTCAGGTTTATGAAGTGATTTTATTATTCTACATAGCTGTGTATACATGTTTGTAAGTGCTGTATATATGGTTGTAAATATCAATATATAGCCATGTAAATATGTTTACTACATTAACAAATTCAAACGATATTAGTTTTTGATTTAGCATTTAAACTTTGGCATTGTTTTCATATATATATACATATGTATATATTTGGTAAATCAAACTAACAACTTTAAATCTTTCTATTATGCGATAAATTAGTGAAGCATCAAATTATTTCTAATTAATTGTGTTTTTTCTTATGGCTTAATTGTAACATAATGATTTTTGGGCGCATTGCATGTAATATTTTTGTCCCACACATTTCAAGCTTAACAATATTTTGAACTATAACTAGCATACCCATATGTATATTTTACACACAAAAATGTGTATCAGGATATGCCTGCACATACAATAATTTCATGAATTTCAATATTTTTTTGTCTCAACCGCGTCATTTACTTTTTCGGTGATTCGTTGTTGATAATACTCAATCGGCGTATATTTGGCTTATCGTAATCTTCCATGGAAACACCACGTGATAGTTTGCGTGAACCATTCTGTCCGTCCACCGAACCACCGGAGCTTGTAGAATAAGCACGTCCGCGATCAACGCCCGGCATAACCACAGAGGTTAGAATGCCTTGACCTTTGCAGAAAAGCAAAATAGACTGAGCTACTTTGGCGGGCTAGAAATGGCAATGCAAAAAAGATCGATATTTATTAATTAATGGAAGAAGAATATTGAAGTTATAAAAATTAGTTTAAAGTAAAATTTAAATATTTGGCTTAAAGTAGTAGTCTAGTAACTTATGCCTTTTTCATGACTTCTTTGGAGGTTGGTTTTTTATAGGAAAATAAAAATGAATTATCTTGAATATTTAGGGTGTTTTTATTTACATATTGAAAATAAAAAAAAAATGCATTTGAAAAAATTTAATACTTTATTACTATTATTTTTGTCACGCGAAGTTGGAACCACAAAAAAATGGACGTGGGTGACCTGGTTGATTTTGGCTCTTGGTGTTATCTGAAATCAAATAGTCTGGTTTATCCTTAATCCATAGACATGTCATTCTGGTCGGAACTACTGAAGTTAAATTTCGAGGGTAAATAACAAAATGACGGACTTTAAAAAAAAGTCCTTTTATTTTAGCAAAGAAAAAGAGGACTCCGAGGCGCTCTAGGAAACTCGTTATAACTCCCGAAATATTTCGAATTTCTATCTGAAATTTTCACAGTATATTCTCAAGACATTGTACTTTCAAACTAAGCAAAAAAATATTTTTCGATTTTTTGAACCCAAGTTACCAGACTACTACCTTAAAAAGAGCCTATTTTGAAATGTTTTTAAAGTGTTAAAGTACGTGTTGTTTATTTGGCAGTTCGGGTCAGATATAATCAGTCACTATGGGCGGACAATTTTTAAAAATAATATATAGAAGTATATTTAAAAAATGTTTATATTTTCGAAATGTTCGTTTTTCGCACATTTTTGGTCCTCTTCACTAACAAAAAATATGAGCTGCTGTGTCAAATACATTTAGTAAACAACAAACTAGGACCCTTTGAGTACTCCCATCATATTATAACCAACTGCAATTGTTTAATACTCACCGCATCAGCCAAAACATCGCCAGCACGTTCTATTTTCAAAATAGTCACCTTTTCCTTCTCCACATCTTTGTGCAACTGCGTATAAATTTGTATTATATAATAATTTAAACACGTTAAAGCATTTTTTTTTTCAATTTAGAACTTACCTTCTCAACCATCGAAGCATAGGGGCTCAACATGCCCGTGATTAAGATGACATCAATCTTGCAACCCTTCAATGTAAGATCTTTGCGGCTGTGTTGTGATAATTTTTTCATACAAAAAAATATCGAATTTTTAATAAATGTTAAAGTTTACAATATAGAAAACAACAGCAATAATTTAAATAGAATGGCTTACCTCATAAAAGCTTTGACATAGAGTCCCACATTTTTGCTATTCAAAGTGCTGTGCAAACGCTTCTGATATTCGGAGACGATCTTTTCCTTATCCGGATTATCGCCAACCAATTGCTACATATGTACAAGTTTTAGCGGATTTTTTGCGAATTTCGTTTTTTGAATTTGTGGTAAATGAGTTGGAATGTATATATATATACAAATATATATGTGTGTGGAAGTTGAAGTGTCCAAGTATATAAGAGTGTTGGCGATTCGGCACGAAAGTTGAAAATAATGAGTGAAAGTAATGAAAATTTATACATTTTTGGCAAGCAATTCAAGTATATGGTAAGTAAGTATGTATGCGATAGAAGTCTAAGTATAAAAGATAACAGTATTAATATTATTTACTAATGATAATATAGTGCAAATTTGAAGTGAAATTAAATAAGTGAAACGTTACAGTGTTTGTAGACATGCTTTTATCTAAAAAACCCAAAGAAAAATAGAAGTAGTGTTCGTAAAAATTAGAAAATCATTCTGTTCTAATATCCACGTATTTAAAATTTTTATACCCTCGCAAAATGTTGCACAGAGTATAATAGTTTTGATTGTTTAACGGTTGTTTGTATCATCTAAAACTAATCGAGACAGTTATGGAGTTATGTATACCATATATAAATGATCAAGGTCATGAAATTGATAAATTTATTAAAAATTTAAATATTTTCATGAGACATGTGTTCCATGACACATAAGCAGGTTTGGTATTGCAGATGGGAGTAATCGGACCACTGCCAAGACCACACAATGTCATTATACGAAAACTTATAAAGTGTCATAACTAAGCACTAAAGTAATATACTATGGTTACTTTTCAAGGACCCAGACACCAAATATGTGAACACAAGTGCATATGGCTGATTTTTTGCCAAACATATCGACAGTCTGTGCGTTCAGTATTGAAATTCGTGCAGTATATTTTTGTGATAAAATCGGGCCAACACTTTTCTGTGTGTAATACTTTCTACTTTTAATTAAAATATATTTGTACATATACGACAATCCCCTATATCACTTTACCTTCTGTAAAATGTTCGGTTACATCCGGGTTTAGACCTTCCTTACATGTAATATTTAAGATTGTATCTAGTAAGATGGTATCTGGATTTTCTACGCTTTTTGTATAGTGAGTGGATTTTCAATAGGGACGCTACAAAAGTAGACCCATAGGGTCAGCAAACGACGCCATATTTGTTCAATGATAACCGAATATTTTTTTCACGTATTGGATGGTCGTGCGATATGACGACGTGAAATTGCAGCAGTATCGGCTTGTTGATAACCGTCGAAAACTGGGTTCAGCGTCTGGACTGCTGCAAGCGTGCCCGTAGTGGTCATGCAAAAGAAATCGAGTTCCATACATAATGGTATCGAATGTACTTTCGCAGAAATAAAGAATTTCATTGATATTCCAAACCGTATTTGTTTTAATTAAAACCCCTTTTGTAGTACTCTTCTTAAAAAACCCGTTATATATGCGGACACGGAGTGAAGCATTTACCATTTAGCGTACTTATGGAAAATTAAAAGGGCAAAAATATTATTTTATTTTTTTTTTCAAAAGTTTATCCAAAAATAAAAGAGTACTGTTTCCCCAAAAAAAAAAAAAAAATTAAACTAGTTGCTAAAAAACTTAAGGAAAAATAGTTAAAAGAGAGATTTACAAATATAAAATGCCGCATGAATTTTGTAGGTAAAATCATGATCACGATATGGCTAAGTTTATGATATAATTTTAAGCACAGTAATGAGTACTATTTATATATGCCACTATGTTATAGAAATCGAACAGCAAAATGTGCTACAAACACGACCAAGAGTTGAAAATGACAATGAAAAGGAAACTCCAAAATGTGCTTGTGTGGAAACGCGCGTTATTGCTGTTTGCTAAATAAGCCAAATATTTGCTAATTACCTGGAACTGAAGTAAAATTAAAAATAAAATGAGTTTATTACGATATAATAAGTAATTTCAAGCAGTAAATATTCGGGGGATACAATATAAAAGAACAACAAAAGGAAAAAATCGATAATGGATTTTTAATTTTTGCAAATTTTAAATAACATTGCCATAACGCATAAAGCTTTATGAGTAAAAATTTTGGGACTTCCGGATTATTAACTTGGTAACAAACATACAAAACATTAAATTTAATTTGAGGAGTTATTTAAATCATATCACTGGAATGAATAAAAATAGCAATAACAAAAAATATTATTATAGCAGAAATATTTTTTAATGTCTTTAGCAACAACTATGTTTATTTTATCTATAGAAATTTCGATGTAGAGTTTTTTAATTTAGTTTTATGCACTAAACTTGAAAATTTAAATGTAAATATTTAGGCCACGCTAAAAATGACTGTAGTTTTATGTTAAATAAGGAGGAAGTAGTACAAAATCTATATTTGAACAAGTATGCAAGTAGAAAGATTATATATGTAGGACTTTAGAAACGCCAAATATTTATATATATAATTATATATAATCGACATTTACATATATTTTCAATATTTTATCACGCCTTTATCAAAAATAGTATTTAAAATTAAATAAAATTGCAAAAACTCCAAAAACAATATATAAATATAAATTAAATGTAACATATAAAAAATTAAAATTAATTGGCGTTTCTAAAGCTTAACTATGTTTTTAAAGCGGTAATGTATTGGCAAACCACATGAAAGCTGATTTGTGCCAACAAGAAAATTATACTAAATGCTATACCTCCATAACCTGTAGCTTGTCAAAGAGTTTGTGAAGTTTCAAATATATTATTTAAGATGTCACATGATTTTTTAGTATCAGTAATTCAAAACATTTTTAATATGATTTATTCATTATTGTTTACACCAACCGCGTTGAAAAAAAGAAAAAAAGGTTAAAGAAAAAGTTACTTTATAAATGCGTATAAAATTAATTTTTCACTCAAAACAATTTACATATGTATGTATAGCAGCCACACCAATTAATTCATACTTATGTTAGCTTTCCAATTTCAATAAATACCATATATGTATGTGTACAATAATAATTTTTGCAATAATTTTGAATTTTGTGTGTCATATAATATATAATATAAAAAGTGCACACACAAACATACATAAACCTACACACATACACATTCATAACGGCATACTAGCCGTTGCAAACTTACATGTCCAAATTTGTGATACATTAAAAAGCTTTCGGCTGATTGTGCAATATCATCGTTTTTCCATTGTATTAGCTGAAATAAAAAATGGATTTTATTTAAAAATAGTTTTCTTTTGCTTATAATTCAACGTTTTACCTTAGTTTTGAATGATTGTAAAACGCTGGCGGCGCTGCCGGTTGCATTGATCAACACCAAACCGAGCACTCGCGATGGATGAGCCAAACCGAAGCGAGCCAAGACATTAGCACCGGCACCTTCACCCAAGCCAATCACATATTTGACATGCAGAAAGTCCAAAACGGTGATGAGATCTTCACCCAGTGTTTGCAGTGATGGAAACTGGAAACTGTGAGGGTAGAGATGAAGCATAAAATTAAACGAAAACATAAAAACGTAAGATTTAACGAATTTTAGATCGGTGAGTTTGAAGGAATATAGGTTCGATCTGAACAATTTATTCAGAGATTATAACGCTGCATTGAATAATAACCTATGCCAAATTTCGTGATGATATCTTGTCAAATAAAACAATTTTCTATATTCGACAACGGCGGTGTCGACAAATGAGCAATGTCTTGGGTAGAAAAGAACATTTCAGATTAATAACTCAAAAACTCAGAGACTAGCTTGCGTATATGCAGAACACTGAGCCGAGGCGTTATCCGGCTGAAGGCCTAGGCATTTGCATAGATCCGCCGACTACATTTTTCCCATTTTTAAAAGGTGGAATCTTAAGGGGTTACATGTATTTATGAAATCGAATTTTTTATTGCCTAATTATATTTAAAACACCCCTGGAATGTTATCCTAAGCGTTGGAGTTGATCCGAGTAATCGTTCCGGAGATACAGCTTTGAGAACTTGAGCGCTCGAAGCTAGGTAGGCTAAGTGCGCCGTCTTTAATGCGTTTTTCTCGAAACTGTGTGGTTTGAAGTCGGCTGGCAAGATTTTTCAAGAACTACTCAACCGATCTTCACGAAATTTTACACAGGTCTTTGAGAAACAATTCTCAAAGAGTTGGATGTGGGATAATGTTCCAGCGCCTCATCATCCGCCGACTTAATTTCTCCCAATTTTTAAAGATGGGATCTTAAGTGTAATCTAATGTTACTTGTCTTAATGTTACTAGTCTCCCTTTTGTCTAGAAATAGGAGTTTTGTGGTCAACACTACTCCACAGTAACTGTCTGATATAACCTGTTCGTTTGCGTTCCAAGACCTATTTATTTATATATATAAATATTTTTATTATAGGTATTTTGGGTGGAGAAAAAGCGAAGTCCTAATTACCTATGTTATTTTTACTCGAATTCTGAGAATTTGAGAATTTCCAAAAACCCAAAAATGTTTATTTACCTGTCTGGTAAGGCCTCAGCATTATCAGCATGTCCAGGTACATCGATGTGTATGAAACAGGAACGCTCCTTAATCTCCGTCATGCATGGACTGCTGACAAATTCTTGGAATGAGTTGTCTGTCAAATGGTATAAATTAAAAATAATGATAAGTAAAAGCTAACAAATTTAATTGGAATGTCATTATTTTTTAACAATTCTTCGTAGGAAACAGGACTGTGATATTTTTATGCTTTAAAGAAACTTTCAGCTCCGCGCATCAAGCAATTTTTAATCTTTTATAGCATTTTACGGTTCATAAATCATTACGCATGGAAAAGTTTCCCACAATTACTCTACTCAAATATGTATGTTTGTACAATTTGTTATTGTAACGCTCTTTTTATTTATTTAGGCGTGGAATTTATTACATATTTGCCACGAGTTTTTCTTTTTTGTACTTCTCTTACGCTTTTTTATTTATTGATTTGCGCATTTCATTGCTCCCATAAATGAACGAGCATTTAATTAATAATATATGATGTAAAAAGCCACAAATGAATTTCAATAACTTACGATTGCATCCCAGATCGTGGACTGTAATGAAGACTGCACGCTTTTCTTGTTGTGTCAAGTCGCCCTAATGGAAAGTCAAGTGGAAATTTAAATAAAATACAATGTAGTATATTTTAATGTATATATGAACGCATGTGTAAAGAGCATTGTGATGTTTTAAAGATGTTTTTAGTTGTGATATTCTCCTCATACCTGCACTGTAACGGTCAATTCGCCACTTTTGTCCGTATTAACAAGATATTTCTGTAATGAATATTGTAAAAAGCAAATATTTCTATTAAATTAATGGTTATTAGAGGTTTTTTTTTATAATTTAAGGTAAGGTTGGATTTTCTTGTAATTGACAATGCATTGAAGTAAGGTTTATAGCATTTGCAAGGCATGAAATGACCAGCATGAGATTCGAAATTTATTTGATATTGACTGTATGTAGTTGATATTATATAGAAATCATAATTATTTTTTAGCATTCGAGGTTTCAACGGAATTTATCAAAAGGGGATCAAATATGTTGTTCTTGGGTAGTTGCAACCTCCAATAAGAGAGTAAACGAGAAGAGAATACGATTATAGGCGACAATTTCCGGCTAATGTACTCCTGAAATTCCGCTAAACTAGCAGTCCTCATATGTAAATAAAAATATTTTGATAAACTATTTTATAGATTTTCAACTGTTCAATGTAATTATCTGACAGTGCTACAGATTGAGGATAAAGAACCAATGCTGGTATTTTTATGGTGTCCCATGAGCTTACGGGTTTTAAAAAATTGATTTTTTATTAACATATTAAATTCTAAAACATCTTTAGAATGCTGTCCTAATTTTTTGAGTTTAACAGAGCAATAGGTTTGGAGATACAGCCTCGAGAACTTGTGTACTGGAGGCTAGCTAGGCTAAATGCGTCGCAGGTAAACTCGTTTTTCTAGAAAATGTGTTTTTGAAGTCAAGATTGGCATGATTCCTCGGGAACTACTCAACCGATCTTCATGAAATTTTATACAGGTCTTTGAAATACAATTTTTAAAGACTTGGATGAAGGATCAATTACAACTATTTGAAAAAAAAATGTCGCGAAATTTTAATTTTTTTTTTAAATTTCTGCCTAAAATCCAATTTTTAGTTTTTCCCTTTGTCAAAGTTCTAAGTTAAGGTTTTAACTAAAACACTTTTTTTCATTTTAGATGATCATGTAAGGAGATATCCTGCCAACGCGGGTGCATCTTTTTTCGAAGTGTTTACGAAAATGGCGTCGCAATGGTCGAGTTTAAAATATTTTTTTCCAAAAATTTCAGAATTTTTTTGTTAATAGTGTGTGTTTGTAATAATAAAAAATTCTAATAAAATATTAAATTTTTTCTATGAGAAAAATTGTTTAAAAAAAACTCTTGAAAACTCATGTAACCCCATAATTTTACTTAAGTAGAGAAAGGAATTAGCATGGATTACACAAAACTAGTTGTAATAGAGTAAAGCTTCTTAATCGTTATAATCTATCTATATAAAATTAAGGAATTGGCAAAATACCATACCAAGTGGAAACAAAAATTGAAGATCTTGTTAAATTGTTTATATTTACCTATTTATAGACATATATATGTTTTATATATATATATATATTATAGACCAAATATTCTAAACCAGTAAATTATATTTTATTTCCAGTAGAAAAAGAAAACGTAGAATATCCTAAACTAATGACATAACCAA